>CM038677.1:719751741-720125673 GCA_021605205.1 Aegilops longissima
GGATTGATATTGCCGGACTTCTTCCCATAGTACGGATGGCTTGAACAGCCGCTCCAAAAGATATTGGGGACGGCATCGCGCTTTTGCACCGATGCGTGCCAATATATCCGCCGCCGGTTGTTATCCCGCTATATGATGAAATTCGAGCCCTTCAACCGTCGCCGACATTTTTAGGACCGCATTGCGGTATGCTGCCATTTTCGGATCTTTGGCATCAAAGTCCCGCTTATTTGAGATATTGCGAGGTTCAATCCTCGCACCTCTAGGCGTTGAATGCCCATGGAGACTGCCATCCGGAGGCCGTGCGAAGGGCCTCGATTCGCCGCGTTGTTGGAGTCCGTATACATTATCTCGAAGGACGATTGGACTGTGTCCCGGTTGGGGACGTCAGACGCCGCCCCCAGTGCCGCCAACATTTTGGAGCCGCCAAAGTGCATGATCCAATTGGAGTATGCGCCTACTCTTTAGGGAGTTCGCTTGGTCCATTCGCCATGAAGTCGGCCAAAACCTGCGACTTAATAGCTCGTCGTGGCTTATAAGTTATATCGAATGGAAGGAGCTCTATGGCCCATTTAGCAATCCGCCCGTCGCGTCGCGGTTGTTTATAATGTCGTTAAGAGGTACTTCGAGGCTACCGTTATCGAACACTCTTGAAAGTAGTGTCGCAGCTTCCGGATGCCATGAACACCGCATATGCTATCTTTTGATAGTGTGGGTACCGGACTTGCATGGAGTTAGGACAAGGGACACATAATAAACCGTTTTTGAACAGGGAACCGTGTCCGTCCGCTTTCGCTCGACAACGAGCACCGCGGCCGACAACTTGATGTGTTGCGCGATATATAATAGCATTGGTTCGCCCACGCTGGTATGCGCCAGACCGGATTTGTTGCCAAATGGCCTTTATTTCTTGAGTCCGCCGAGGCGCATCCGCCCACCAAGTGTTCGTGCGGCGGAGGAGGCGTAAAGGGTAACGCTTTTCCCCCAATCGGGAAATAAAGCGGCTTAGAGCCGCTACGCATCCCGCTAATTTTGTATTTGTTTGAGGTCTTTGGAATATCCAATTGTGACAGAGCTCGATCTTGGCTGGGTTTGCTTCAATTCCTCTACGGACACAATGAAGCCCAGGAGCTTTCCGTCTGAACGCCAAGACGCATTTTTATGGATTGAGCTTGATGTCATATTTTCAAGATTGTCGAATGTGAGCCTCAAGTCGCCTACTAGAGTTTCGACGTGCTTGGTTTTGACGACCACGCCATCTACATATGCTTCCACCGTTTTGCCGATCTGGTTTGCCGACATGTCCGAATCATGCGCTGATATGTTGCGCCGGCGCGTTTTGAGCCCAAAGGGCATTGTGTTGAAGCGAACGGGCCGTATGGAGTGATGAATGCTGTTGCAGCTTGGTCTGCTCCGCCATCTTGATTTGGTGGTAGCCGAGTATGCGCTACGAGGAAGCACAATGAGTCGTGGTCCTGCAGTAGCGCCAATGATTTGATCAATTCGAGGGAGGGGAAGGGATCCTTTGGGCAAGCCTTATTAAGGTCTTTAAAATCAACACATAGGCGCCAGATTTATCCTTCTTGGTACCATCACCAGGTTTGCTAGCCAGTCCGGATGTTTTATATCTCGATGAATCCGCTTCCAAAAGTTTGGCTAGCACCTCTCCCATGGCTGTCTCTTGGGTTCTAAAAGCGCCAAGAGCCTGTTTGCTCGGCTTGAATCCTTTTAGGATATTTAGGCTGTGCTCGCCAGCCGATGGGATTCTGGCATGTCTCAAGGGTGCCAGCAAAGATGTCCCAGCTTTTCTTGTAGAAATTCTCGAGTGTGGCGCCTACATCGTGGTTTAATTGTGCCCCAATGGAGGCCGCCTTTGCGTGGTCCGTTGGTGGACTTGGAATTTGACTATTTCATCCGCTGGTTTAAAAGAAGTGGACTTGGATCTTTTATCAAGTATCACATCGTCCCTGTTCACCGTGGAGCGATCGCGGTGAGTTCCTCGCCGCTAGGGCTTGGATAGTGCCTCGAGGGCTAGTGCGGCTGTCTTGTTTTCGCGCGAGTGCTATGTTCGGATCACTAGCGAGAGTGATGATTCCGTTAGGTCCGGCATTTTAAGCTTCATGTACCCATAATGGGGTATAGCTTGAAAAATTGTGAATGCCTCTCGCCCTAATAAAGCATGATATCCGCTGTTGAACGGGCCACTTGAAATGTGACCTCCTCGACCTGTAATTGTCCGCGAAATAACACTACGCCCAGCGTGATTTTTCCTGCAACATGCTTCCCGCTAGGGATTATTCCTCTAAAGGTTGTGCTGCTTCGCCAATGCGGTTCCAGCTATTTCCATTTTTCGGAGGGTTTCTCATAGATGAGGTTTAGTCCGCTGCCGCCATCCATGAGTACCTTAGTAAGGCGAAAGCCGCCCACTATCGGGCCGAGGACCAATACGGCCGGTGCCCGCAGTTCGAATTTAGGTTCGCCATCGGCATTAAAGGTAATAGCCGTGTTACCCATGGATTTATTGTTGCTACTTGGTAGACTTCGCAAGGTTATGGAGTGTTCGCTGCATGTTATTTGATGCGAAAGTCTCAAGACTGTTAACACCGCATCGGTGTTGCTGGGCTGGGATTCAAGCTAGAAGCTCTTCGCCACTTTTGGCCACCTGCCGAGTATCCAACATGCTCAAGGCTATGAGTTGGAGTGGCGCCCTCTGTGCTATGAATTTTGCAGGTCCGCTTAGCCAACCCTCCAAGACGTTCCGCACTTTTAGGGGTTTTGGTTTTTGGTATTCAACCCGGTGCTTGATAATGATGCACCCTTTGTTCCGGACTAGGGATGTATTCGGGCCGATTATCCCAAAATTTATTTTCGGTTTTCCAGCGCTTCCATCGCACAAGATTTTTGTACTATGGTCACCAAGTCAACAAAGCGTGTAATTTCGACGACTTATGGCGCTTAGGATTCCCTTGTCCGTGCAATTATTGCAGAAAATTGGGATCGCGTCCTCCTCTCGGAGTCCTTTATCCTTTCATAACCAGGAGGAATCTTGCCCAAGAATGATGTATCGCTTTCAGCGGGCTCTTGCCGAATTCGAGAGAGATCGCTAATGTTTGGGTGGGCGGTGGCACTAAATCCGAACCCCGCCCAATTTAGGACTCAAGGGTCGAGAAGTTTCAACTCGAAGTTCGGATTTTGAGTGCTATCCAATGAGTCCGACCCGCCACCGACTTTAAGTTCAGGGCTTGATCGACATCCGCCCCTCCGCTGGAATCCGCATGGAGGGATCGAATCTGGACGTAGCTAGTCCTTAAGATAGAAGAAGAATCGCTGCATTGCTCCTCTATCACAACAACATGATGGGTAGCCCGGGAGAGTTGATCTCTCTCAGATCGGTTTTAGGTCCGATCCGGTCATAATCTGTGGCGACTCCTGTATGCGGCGATGCGATCCAAGAGCTCGCTTATGGAGGAGAGCTCGATCGATCTAACTGTTCGGCAAGTTCCAACTAACATGGAGATTGGTTTTGATGACTCGAGAGGTCATCGCTCGGCCGCGGTCGAACTAGCGGTCATGAGAAACCGCCAGTCAAGAGTCCACTAGTGGCCAAGGCTTTTTGATGATGGTATCGCCTTTAAAGACGAGATAAGGCATCCTACCGATGGCGACGCAAGAGGAACTCTCAACGAAAGCACCAATGTCGGTGTCAAAACCGGCGGATCTCGGGTAGGGGGTCCCGAACTGTGGGTCTAGGCGGATGGTAACAGGAGACAAGGGACACGATGTTTTTACCCAGGTTCGGGCCCTCTCG
The DNA here is from genome assembly GCA_021605205.1 of Aegilops longissima. Lineage (NCBI taxonomy): Eukaryota > Viridiplantae > Streptophyta > Magnoliopsida > Poales > Poaceae > Aegilops > Aegilops longissima. The sequence continues at coordinate 719,755,550 of CM038677.1, forward strand.
ATGGAGGTAATACCCTACTTATGCTTGATTAATATTGATGATATGGGTAGTACAAGAGTAGATCTACCACGAGATCAAGGAGGTTAAACCCTAGAAGCTAGCCTATGGTATGATTGTTGTTCGTCCTACGGACTAAAACCCTCTGGTTTATATAGACACCGGATAGGTTGGGGTTACACAGAGTCGGTTACAATGGTAGGAGATCTACATATCCGTATCGCCAAGCTTGCCTTCCACGCCAAGGAAAGTCCCATCCGGACACGGGACGAAGTCTTCAATCTTGTATCTTCATAGTCTTGGAGTCCAGCAGTGACGATAGTCCGGCTATCCGGACACCCCCTAGTCCGGGACTCCCACAACGGCCACGGAACAAAGGAACCGCGGCGAGCCAAGGTAACTCACGACGGGACGGCGCGGTGGCGAGTGCGTTGCGGCGGCGGAAGAGTGAGGAAGAAGGTGGAGGAAGGAGAGGAGCAAGGGCGAGCGTGCGAGCCCCTGCCGCTCCCCCTCCCCCTACTTATAGGCTCGGGCGGCGGAGCCGAGGAGGTGAGGCATGGGGGAACGTGGGATTAACTGCGCCCACTCCCCCCACATCCCGCGATTATGGCGCCCTAAAGGTGTGCTGTAACCGCCGCGAGAAGACGTGCAGTCCATTTGGGCCGCAGAGAATCCCGGCGTGGGAGGCGTAGGCTTGGTAGGTCCTCGCCTCGCGGCGACGTCCCTGTCACAGGCTGGCATGCTTTTACGGCCACGTGGCACACAAGGTGACGCTACGTCAACGCGCAAGCCGCTCGCTTCCTCCTTTCTAACTACAGAGCTCCTCAAGACGGGCGCACCTGCTCAAGGCCGGCCTTGCTGCCGGCTTCCTGTGATAGGAAGCTGATCGAGCTTCGTCCTCCCTTCAACCTCAAAGCCCAATCAGCTTCGGGACAACTGTTGAGTAAATGACCACGGTTAGCCTAGCTAGCCCCCACTGGGCTTCAAAATTACAAGCCACCAAGCCAATCAAGTCATCCAACTCCTAAGACGCTGGGCCGCCTCCCGGTCGGCTATCATTTAGGCCACTGTCGAGGCGGCCTGACCCCAAGATCCATAGAAGAAAGTTGACAAGAGGGCCGGTTCAAGGAGCCGGCTACCGAGAGGCCGACCGTAGCCGCCACAGAAGGCCGACTCCAAGGAGCCGCCATTTCGCAAAGTGCCAAGGCCGCACCTCGTAATCTGCACCCACATAACGGGCGATGAGATCAAGCGTGGCTACAGAAGCCCGCCACCCCGCATCCCGGAGCACGCTGCGGCTACAAGACGCAGACGGGCAGCCATCACCCGTCCGCGCGGCAGATCAGAGCCATGTTGATCGTGGACGCCACCCACGATAGTCGTCTGCATCACCCACAGCGGCGGTCCCTCCGGTCGAGAGATGCCCGAGATGCTCGCCTCCCCTAGTCGGCCCAAGATATGGCCGCTCCCCCATAGCCGCTTGTTCCTCCTCAAGGAAGCGCCCCATTAAGGAGACAAGACGAAGTGAGGCTACAGTGATTGCCGCCAAGGCGGCGGCACTGTAGCCACGCTTACCCCGACAAAGCCCTCGTCGTCAGGATTGAGGCAACAGTAACCAGCCCCCGACAAAGCCCTCAACGGTGGGGCCAGCCTGTCGACCAGAAGCCGCAGCGGGCAAATGTCAAATGGGTCAAGTGAGAAGCCATGATGAAGACACTGACGGCTAGGGCCCACACCTAGCCGGATTACCATTGTACCCTTGGGGGTAGGCCTATATAAACCCCCCGGGGCACCCATGCAAAGGGTTGGGCTCTGATAGTTTTAGCCACCACGTAGAGGGAAGAAGAGATCTAGCCGTGCCCTTCTTCTTCCTCACACCGAACAGCTCAAGGAGCCTCTCGTAGCAACTTGTTCATCTAGTGATCATGCGGAGACCCCGCAGCAGCAGAGGGGTGTTATCTCCACGAGAGCCCTGAAGCTGGGTAAGATTCGCCACGGCATGTCTTCGCCTTATCCCGTTTCCAGGCACCGGCGACGTCTTATTGGCTCCCACTATGATTAGCCACTCGTTGGCATATGTCGCACCTACCACCCGACAGCGACTCGGCGTGGTCCGCAACCCCCATAGTACGGAGTCGAGCTCCTCTACCCAGTGCGTGTCTGATTCCTTTAAGGACCGCACTAATCTGGGTTTAATGCCGCCATGATAAGACTATTTGCTCGCCGACTTGACCGTTAGTTTGCGGGTGATAGATGTAAGCATAATCGAGCCCGATGCCCATGTTGCTGCACTAAAGTTTTACCTCGCCGGCTGTAAAGTTCGAGCCGCTGTCGGTGATGATGTTGTGGGGATGCCATAGCGTGTACAACCCCGGATATGATGTCTATCACCGTCCGGATTCAGCCGCTTTGACCGGTTTGGCTTCTATCCATTTGGTGAATTTATCCACCATGACCAATAGGTATTTTTTCTTATGGGTTCCCTTTGAGGGGTCCAACCATATCAAGCCCCTGCACCGCAAAAGGCCAAGTAATGGGTATTGTTAGGAAAGCGGCATGACATATGGCTTTGGTTTGCAAAAGCTGGCAACCGACGCAACGTTGAACAAGGTCCTGCGTAGGCGTATTCGCTTCAGGCCGGGCCAATAGAAACCTGTACGGAAGGTATTGCTTACAAGGGCACGGGCTGCGGCGTGGTGGCCGCCGAGTCTAGCATGGATTTCTGCCAAAATCTTCCGCCCTTCCTCTTCGGAGATGCACCTTTGAAGGACTCCGGTAGTGCTTTTCTTATAAAGCTCTCCCTCATGGACCTTGTAGGCTTTAGACCGCCGCACTATGCAGCGTGCCTCATTTTGGTCCTTGGGTAGTTCCTGCCTGGTTAGGTAGGCCAGGAATGGTTCTGTCCACGGGGCGATGACGGCCATTATCACGTGGGCTAAAGGTGTTATTTCGGTGGCAGAGCCTCCGATTGTGTCAGAGTGTTCGGTATCTGGTGTTGTGGCCGGGTCCGGACTATTGTTACCGGTGTCCCCATCCCATACCACGGATGGCTTAAACAGTCTTTCCAAGAAGATGTTAGGTGGGACAAGGATACGGGCGAGGATATCCGCCGCCTGATTGTTTTCCCGAGCCACATGGTGGAATTCAAGCCCCTCGAACCGTGCTGACATTTTGAGGACGGTGTTGCGATATGCCGCCATTTTTGGATCCTTGGCGTCGAGGTCGCCATTTATTTGAGATATTGCGAGGTTCGAGTCCCCACGCACCTCCATGCGTTGAATGCCCATGGATACTGCCATCCGGAGACCATGTAACAGGGCCTCGTATACGGCTGCGTTGTTGGAGTCTGTGTATAGTATTTGGAGTACGTATTGGACTATATCTCCGGTGGGGGACGTCAGGACGACGCCAGCCCCCAGACCAGCCAGCATTTTAGAGCCGTTGAAGTGCATGATCCAATTGGAGTACGCGCCGTATTCTTTAGGGAGTTTGGCTTCTGTCCACTCGGCGACAAAAATCGGCCAGTACTTGCGACTTAATGGCTCGCCGTGGTCTATATGTTATGTCGAACGGGAGGAGCTCGATAGCCCATTTGGCAATCCGACCCGTGGCATCGCGGTTGTTTATTATGTTGTTGAGTGGTACTTCCGAGGCCACCGTAATTGAACACTCTTGAAAGTAGTGTCGTAATCTCCGGGATGCCATAAATACCGCGTATGCTATCTTTTGATAAAGTCCGACGGCCTCCGCCGCGGATTTGGTCGCCGGCGTTTACACGCCGGTGGTGATGATGTGGCACGCTTAATTAGTGCTAATGATCCAACTAATGAACCCACACCCATTGACATATGGGCCCCACTTCCTAATTAACCCTGTTTTAGTTTTGCTTAGATCAAACTAAACCAGTAGGCCCCACAGGTCAGTTTGACCCGCCACGCCACCTGCTGACTGCCCCACATGTCGCTGACCCTAGCCGTCATCGGTGAGATCGACCAATGGGTCCGCTGGTCGATTTTGACTGGACAGCCTGCTGACTTGCCGACGTCATCAGTGAGGTCATGCCGACGCATTAAAGCCTTTCTGGAATTAAAATAAAGCGTAAAGGTTTAGAAATTCCGAATATATCCAAAACTTCTAAAATTCATAGAAATTCAACCGTAACTCCAATGGAAATAAGTTATATATGAAAATGATCAGAAAATATGAAGAATCTGTTTATGCCATGATCATGCATGTTTCAACAAGTTAACCTCACTGAATAGGATGAATCATGATTAGGGCAATTTATGAACTAGCATTTGGAGTTGGAGTTTAACCTTGTTTGAATTCCACTTCAATTAACTTGGCTTATCGCTGCATTAGGTCAATTCAGTACCTTAACATGACATGTCATTCATGTGAATGTGCATTGCATTGATTGTGTTCTTTCTCGCTTTGCGGTGTTTGTCCCTCTCAATGAGACGACGTCCGACGATTGTTCGATGACACTATTGAAGAACTATATTATCTTCGAAGTGCTAGGCAAGCAAAACCCCTGTTCATTCCGATATAATCCCACTCTCTCGCCCTGCTCTTTTTTACTGCATTAGGACAACAACGCTTCATCTGTTACTTGCTGCGGTAGCTGAACCCCTTTATCCTCTCTGATGACCTGTCATTCCACAAGAATTAGATGAAACCCACTAGCATGAGTAGGAGTTCCTTGAGCCATGTTGTGCCTACTCATTCATGCTTGTTTGTCATGCCTGCCATCGCTTAGAGTGAGTCAGTCCGATTCATCGGGAATGAATTGGAATGGTGTGTGAACATGTCCTATCTTGTGTGAGCTAAGTGTGTGAACACGATTTGGTAAAGGTAGCGGTGAGAGGCCATGTAGGAGTACATGGTGGGTTGTATCATTGAAACCGTCCTCAGGAACTAAATTCTGTGTTTGTGATCCATGAAACAGTTACTACCACACATTGGGATCCTTAAATGCCTCTCTTGGCTTCTTAACCACCCTTGTCCTCTGTCCAGGAGTTGCAACTAGTTTCTGGTGTTTGTAGGATATGTGTTGGAGGCCGTGCATAGCGCTGACCCTAGGGGTGGGCTATGATGCGGTAGATACACCGTGGGTCTGTAATCAATGCCCGCTTGGTATCTCGGGAACCCTACACACATCGCTCGGGCTGTATGGGAAACCTCGGCCGACTCCTCGGATGGAACCTGAATAGGCGATAAACCTGGACTAGGGACTTGAGTGTTTAGGTAGGTCGTGGCCGACACCCTCGCTGGGCTTCCGCTTGAAGGTTGCCGAGTACATGTCGTAAACGGCGGTAAGTGGTGAGAGCGTGAAGAAGTACACCGCAGGTTAATATGATCTATTCAATAGCCGTGTCCACGGAGAAGGACTTCGGGTTGCCTATATCAGTTCATAGACAAGTGAAAGTGGATACTCTAAAATGCGCAAGATAAGTGTGAGTGCTATGGATGGCGCTCTCGAGGGAGATGGAGCGGGTCCATAGTGGTGTATTGATATGGTGAATATGTGGACTCGTAAAGCGCCACCTCAAAAGAGTTACTTGCAAATGTAGTTCAGATAGCCACCGAGTCAAAGCTGGCTTGTCGCAGCCAAACTCCACCACCCCTTTGTTGATAATGATGCATATGTAGTTAGTTCTGATAAGTCTTGCTGAGTACGTTTGTACTCATGTTTGCTTATTTTATGTTTTGCGAGAGACGCCGCCTCGCTAGTAGTTCCGCTGTGGCCTTCGACGCTTAGCTTGTTACCTCAGCTACGATCTTGTGCCCTCGCAGATCTGGTAGATAGTCGCTTCTCAGCCTTTTTCATTTGTAGATGTCTCGTACTCGCACATGTTAAGCTTCCGCATGTGCTTTGACTTGTATGTTTCGAGTGTTGGGTCATGAGACCCATGTTTGTAATATCTTGCTCCACGGAGCCTAATGAATAAATATTTGAGTCGAGAGTTATGTTGTGATGCCATGTTGTATTTACACATATTGAGCATATTGTGTGTATGTTTGAAATGCTTGGTGTGTGTGGATCCGACAATCTAGTTGTTTATCCTTGGCAGCCTCTCATATGGGGAAATGTAGTCTCGTGCTTCCGAGCAATAGTAGTCCGCTACAGCCCGGTTCACGGAGTCCCGCTAGCCCAAAGACTACCGCTTGGACACTTGACTGGTCGGCATGTGTTTCACTTCGTTTATGTCTGTTCTTCGGGAAATGTCACGCGGTGATATTCGAGTCCTGCCTAGCTCGCTACAGCCGGGATACCGGAGTCCTCATAGCCCAAAGCTTACAGCCCGAATTCATACGCTGATGACCGACATGCTCGATGTGATTCATGTATGCCTGTCCCCATGGGTTAGTGCCGCTTTGGGTTCACGACTAGCCATGTCGGCCCGGTTCTTTGTCATATGGATGCTAGCGACACTATCATATACGTGAGCTAAAAGGCGCAAACGGTCCCGGCCATGGTAAGGCGACACCGTGGGAATACCGCATGCGAGGCCGCAAAGTGATATGATGTGTTACCGCTAGATCGATGTGACTTGGAATCGGGTCCCGATAAGGGGTCCCGAATCTGCGCCTAAGGCGGATGGTAACAGGAGGCGGGGTACACGATGTTTACCCAGCTCAGGCCCTCTCGATGGAGGTAATACCCTACTTCCTGCTTGGTTGATCTTGATGATATGAGTATTACAAGAGTTGATCTACCATGAGATCATAGAGGCTAAACCCTAGAAGCTAGCCTATGGTATGATTGTTGTTGTCCTACGGACTAAACCCTCCGGTTTATATAGACACCGGAGGGGGCTAGGGTTACACAGAGTCGGTTACAAGGGAGGAGATCTACATATCCGTATTGCCAAGCTTTCCTTCCACACCAAGGAGAGTCCCATTCGGACACGGGACGAATTCTTCAATCTTGTATCTTCACAGTCCAATAGTCCGGCCAAAGGTTATAGTCTGGCTGTCCCGAGACCCCCTAATCCAGGACTCCCTCAGTGGGACTAATGCCCTTAAGATCATCAAGAGTATATCCAATAGCAGCACGGTGCTTCTTCAGAGTTTTCAATAATCTCTCTTCTTCATGCTCTGAAAGGTTAGCACTAATAATAACAGGATATATCTCTTTTTCATCAAGATAAGCATATTTAAGAGTATCAGGTAACGGTTTAAGCTCAAACACGGGATCACCCTTGCGTGGAGGAGGATCCCCTAGGATTTCAACAGGCAAATTGTGTTTCAGGATGGGTTCATGTTTAAAGAATACTTCATCTATTTCCCTTCTTTCATTCATAAACATATCATTTTCATGGTCTAGCAAATATTGTTCTAAAGGACTAGGAGGTACGGAAATAGAAGCAAGACTAATAATTTCATCCTTACTAGGCAATTCCTCTTCACGGTGTTGTCTACTAAATTTAGAAAAATTAAACTCATGAGCCAAGCAAATAGTAACGACATCCTTTTCGCAGTCTATCCTAGCATTAACTGTGTTCAAGAAGGGTCTACCAAATATAATGGGACAAAAGCTATCTTGTGGGGAACCAAGAACAAGAAAATCAGCAGGATATTTAGTTTTCCCACACAAGACTTCAACATCTCTAACAATTCCCATTGGTGAAATAGTATCTCTATTGGCAAGTTTAATTGTGACATCACTATCTTCTAACTCAGTAGGTGCAATATCGTGCATAATTTCTTTGTATTAGTCAATAGGTATTGCACTAGCGCTGGCACCCAAACCACATAAGCCATGATAACAATGATATCTTATTTTAACAGAAATAACAGGCATGCCTACCATAGGTCTATGTTTATCTTTAGCACAAGGTTTGGCAATTCTAGCAGTTTCATCTCAGAAATGAATAACATGCCCATCAATATTATCAGACACGAGATTTTCAACAATAGCAATATTAGGTTCAACTTTAACTTGCTCAGGAGGTGTATAAGTTCTATTATTGCTTTTACGAACCACAGTTGAAGCTTTAGCGTGATCCTTTATCCTAACGGGAAAAGGTGGTTTCTCAACATAAGCAGTAGCAACAATAGGATCATTATAAGTGATAGTCTTTTCTTCAACTTTAATAGGTGCAGCTACTTTTATTTCTATGGGAGGATGATATTTAAACCACTTCTCCCTAGGGAGATCAACGTGAGCAGCAAAAGATTCGCAAAAGTAAGCTACTATCTCAGAGTCAAGTCCATATTTAGTGCTAAATTTACAGAAAACATCGGTATCCATAAAAGATTTAACACAATCAAACTTAGGTGTCATACCTGACTCCTTACCTTCATCGAGATCCCAATCTTCAGAGTTGCGTTTAATTCTTTCCAATAAATCCCATTTGAATTCAATAGTCTTCATCGTAAAAGAGCCAGCACAAGAAGTATCGAGCATGGTGCGATTGTTATCAGAAAGCCGATCATGAATTTTTTGAATAATCATTTCTCTTGAGAGCTCATGATTGGGGCATGAATATAACATTGATTTAAGCCTCCCCCAAGCTTGAGCGATGCTTTCTCCTTCACGAGGTCAAAAATTATATATATAATTGCGATCACGATGAACAAGATGCATAGGATAAAACTTCTGATGAAATTCCAATTTCAGTCGTTTGTAGTTCCATGACCCCGTATCATCACATAGCCTATACCATGTCAATGCATCTCCCTTCAAAGATAAAGGGAAGACCTTCTTCTTAATAACATGATCGGGTATACCTGCAAGCTTAAATAATCCACAAACTTCATCCACATATATTAGGTGCTCATCAGGATGCATTATTCCATCTCCTGCATAAGGATTAGCTAGCAGTTTTTCTAACATACCCGAAGGAATTTCAAAGTAGATATTTTCATTTTCAGTAGGTTCAGTAGGTTGAGGAGCAACTCTTTTCTCTACTAGTCGGGGTGAAGATACCCGGAACAAGCCCCTCAGAGGATTACTTTCCATAGTAACAAGTGACAGTAAATTTCAGCACACTATATAAATTTTTCCTTACCAAATTCCACCTACCAAAGGCGCTTCACTCCCCGGCAACGGCGCCAGAAAATAGTCTTGATGACCCACTAGTATAGGGGATCTATCGTAGTCCTTTCGATAAGTAAGAGTGTCGAACCCAACGAGGGGCAGAAGGAAATGATAAGCGGTTTACAGCAAGGTATTCTCTGCAAGCACTGAAATTATAGGTAAATGATAGTTTTGTGATAAGATAATTGGTAACGATCAACAAGTAACAAAAGTAAATAAAGTGCAGCAAGGTGGCCCAAACCCTTTTGTACCAAAGGACAAGCCTGGACAAACTCTTATATAGAGAAAAGCGCTCCCGGGGACACATGGGAATTATCGTCAAGCTATTTTTCATCACATTCATATGATTCGCTCGTACTTTGATAATTTGATATGTGGTGGACCGGTGCTTGGGTGCTGTCCTTACTTGAACAAGCATCCCACTTATGATTAACCTCATTGCAAGCATCCGCAACTACAACAAAAGTATTAAGGTAAACCTAACTGCCGGTGTCAAACCGCGGATCTCGGTAGGGGTCCCGAATGTGCGTCTAGGCGGATGGTAACAGGAGACAAGGGACACGATGTTTTACCCAGGTCCGAGCCCTCTTGATGGAGGTAAAACCCTACGTCCTGCTAGATTAATATTGATGATGTGTGTTACAAGAGTGGATCTACCACGAGATCAAAGAGTCTAAACCCTAGAAGCTAGCCTATGGTATGATTGTTGTTCGTCCTATGGACTAAAGCCATCCAGTTTATATAGACACCGGAGAGGGCTAGGGTTACACAAAGTCGGTTACAAAGGTAGGGGATCTACATATCCGTATCGCCAAGCTTGCCTTCCACGCCAAGGAAAGTCCCATCCGGACACGGGACGAAGTCTTCAATCTTGTATCTTCATAGTCTTGGAGTCCGGCTGATGATGATAGTTCAGCTATCCGGACACCCCCTAGTCCGAACTCCTCAAGAGTCCCTTTAACCGGCTTCAGCGATGACGAGTCCGCGCAGATATTGTCTTCGGCGCTGCAAAGCGGGTTCTCCTTCAATCTTCATGTTCCCGCCGAATAGTGTCCGCTTTTTATAAATGTTGCGCCCTTGGCTTCTACGCCTAATAATGGCCTTCTTCCACGGTCGCATTTAATGCGAAAGGCTGGGATATTTTACATTTTACCCCTAGCCATGCGAACGAGCCGCCTATAAGAGAGGCGAGGATCTAGATCCAGCTCACACCATCCTCCATCCGCAAGTTCTCATTGAAGCGCCTCGACAAAAAATCCATTCTATCATGGATAGCCGACGAGGCTCCTCCTCTCGCGCCCCAGCCCTAAGCCAGAGATTGGGGAGATGCTCAGGCCCACACACAGCGAGCTAGTGGTACTTCAAACCGAGGGATATCTTCCCCATCTTTCATGGTTCCGGTTCGAGCGGACTAGCCACCTACAAGGGTGGAAAGCAAAGCGGAGAGCGCCCCAACCCTTCCAAAGGGGAGCGGGTATGCTTTGTCCCCTATCTAATAAGGGACTCGGATTTCCATACATCCGCTTTCTCCGGGGCTCCTAGAGTTCTACGGACTCCAACTTCACCACCTCACGCCCGCCCCATTTTGCACATCGCGGGCTTCGTAGCTTTTTGCGAGCTGTTCTGGGCATCGAGCCCCATTTTGCCCTGTGGAATAGATTGTTTTGTCTCGCACTTCGCTCTCATGATGGGTCGATATATCAAGTGGGCGGAGCGAAATATGGCGATCGCGGGACCGGATATCTATCCGCACCTCGAAGAAGGCGTCCAAGACCGCCTTCGAATGGTTCTACATGGAGGACGCCTCGCGGATCCAGCCGGATCGGCCTCCGGAGTTCAACAATGCTCCTTGAAGAAACGCTCGAGTTGGCGCCCATGAGCCCTCAACGGGAAGATGATAGGAGCGCCCATTATCCGATGGGCCGGATTAGGTTATCGCCCACTCCGGATTGACCATGATTGGAGTCATGGCCACGCATTATGCGAGGGTGTAGCCACTCCAATATAGGGGCCACCCTATGTGGGATTTCAACGGGAAGATGACGCCACCGCCATGGCCGCAAAGGGCCGGCTCAAGCAGCCGATCCGCAAAGATCCTGTCCGCTTGTACAAGGGAGAGGAGGAGGACTTCCTCCGCAAGAATCCGCTGAATGGATTTTCTATGAATAACCCTCGAGCTGGGTAAGCGGATGTTCATCTACCCGATCCATACTTTTTAAAGTCAAGTATCTTATTTTGTGATTTCGACAGAGCTGCGCCGGACGTGGAGGGCATACGGAAGCCTAGCTCCACAGCCCGAGGATCCGAACGATCCTTGATCCGCCTCCAAGAGGATCCGACATAAAGGTGGAGCTGATTGACGGGTGTTCCACCAACGTAGCATAGATAATGCCCTAGTCGCCATTACGGCCGACTACCCCGGTTTGTTTTCGCCTCCCGGTGACTACGACCGAGGTCTTGACACCATCATTTGATCCGCGCCAATTCTCACCATCCCATACCGATGGTGTATCGCAGGATGTGCCTTTAAGGCGGAAGTCGAATCCGCGGCGCGCCGACTAACAAGGGTCATCCGCCCAAAGAAGCGGAAGAGGAGTGCGCGCGAACCGAACGTCGCCAAGAACGGCACGGAGCACCGCTATTTTTAAGGGAAGGATCCCCGTAAGGTATATTAATGCTCATAACTTTTCCAAAAGAGCGCCGCGGACAGTGTCCGGAGAGGTTACCAATCAAGCTTTCCGCCAGCCATGCTCCAACGCATGGTCCGGAGGGGAGGCGAATACAAGGCATGAGCCGAACGCCTCCGACGGAGGATGCCGACAGCCTGTCCGCCACCCGGTCTCGAGGTGGAGAGCGCCATGAATCACAAAGGCCGCCGACAGTTCTTCGTGACGCGTGTTTCTCCCCGAGGCGTTAAATGCCTTTGAGGTGGGAACGCGCACTCCGTGCCACTCAAGATGGGTTAACCAGAGCCACGAGCAAAGATGTGAAAGACATACGGGTAAGTAATTTTAATAGTTATATATGCCAAGAGTCTCGAGACTTAAAATAGTTGAAATAACTGATTTAAGGATCAATTATTATGCAGGTCTTAGGGAGAAGAATACCCATCTGTCCTGTGAGCTCCAAGAGTGCAAGGCCCAACTTGAGGTCAAGATCTGGCCGCCACTGTGGGGAGCCACAGAGGCCCTCACTGGTAAGACGACTTTGAAAAGATAATTATTTAGCAAAGTGCGGCGTGAATCGACAATTATATTGCAGAGGGCGCCGGACTAGATCCGGACAAGCAACAGCCATCGCGCCGCCTAAAGGCTAGCGAGAGGGTGCTTATGAAGGTGCAAAGGAGAGAAACAAGCTCCAAGATGCCCACACCCAGCAAGGAGAAGAGCTGAAAGGTGTTCGCCTAGCTGTCCGCTCGTGAAGGAGAATCAGCCGCTTGCCGCGCATTTATAGTAAGTGCTTGAACAAATTCCTTTGAAAAGAAGAATTCACGAGGAAGTCGATTGATGTAAATATGTCTTTAGGTGTGCTCACAGTGTCGCCTGCGGAAGAAATGCCTGAGTCAACGGGTGACCAACTTCCCGAGCTAGTGCAATTGCTCGAACGTGTTCGGCAAAGCGGCGAGTGGCGCTGCTCATGCTTTATGGCCATCCGCCTCCCTACCCGAGGGCCTTGGTGAGCTTGCTGAGAAGCTTCAGGAGCACGGCGACGCCTCGCTTGTGGAAGATATCGGCTGCCGTCAGGCGCCAGGAGGCCTGGGCCATGGTGAAGACATCGCTACCAAGTCTGACCCAAACCACATGGCCGAGGTCGGACTCATGGGCCTGATGGGAAGGAGATCCTCGTGAGTTTGATGTACCACCAAGTAGAACTGGCATGAATATTCCCAACAGGATCAGTAAATTAGACAGCCTGTTAGATGGGATTGAGGAGGAGTACAATCACCGGTTTGACGATGTAATTTGAAATGACATGTAAAATGCCTTCTAGCCGGATTGTAGATCGCTTGTCTTTGCGGACTGCTTCGCTTCAACCTCGACCCAACAGTCCGAGTGTGTCCGAATACCCTTACGGTTATAAAAGAACCGGGCATGCATGGAGACAAGGCGTCGGGTCATAATTGCTTTATCGCATAAGTGCCCAACTAGTTATGTTATATTACATGGTTAGTAAGAAACATCTTCCAGGAGAATAGTTCCATTAGGGTTCCTTTCTCGAGGCATGCCCTAAAGTGCAATGCCGGATCAAGTAAAATAGCAGAAAAAGCATCCGGGGCAGATAAATAAGTAAGTAATAAATCATCTTTCAAGTCACCGATCAATATTCTCTTAAGAACGCTTAGCTTTCGCTTCACCCACCGAGGTACACATCCGCTGACCCGGCAAGAATAATCGCAGAGGTGCTCCTTTACCTCCTAGCCGAACAATCGGGAACGAGGGGTAAGCACAGAGCCAGCAACCCAGCTTGGCCAAAACTTAAGTCATATCGATGCATATAATGGTGAATAAAAGGTACATGCGGAAGTATGACATGTGTTGGGCATGAAGCCCAGATGAATAAGCTTCATTAAAGAAGCCCTAGGTATAATGAGTGCCGGAGCACATCAAGTGTAAAAGTAACAAAGCGCAAATCAGCCCATAAAAGGTATTAAAAAAGTGGGAAGAAGGAGGAGGACGAGAGACAGAAAAAAAAGGGGTGGATGGGGAGGAGACGAACCCGAGTCCGGCGTTAAGGCGAGAATCTTGGGAGACGGCTGCGCTCCATGGGTTCGCCTCGAGTCGGTTGTCGATGCGCGTTGAGACGGTATGCTCCGCCGGTCAGACTTGGTCGATGATGAAGGGACCTTCCCACTTGGGCTTAAGTTTGTCCTTTTCTTGTCCGCAGCGAGAACAAGTTCGCCAACATTGTAAGTTTTGGCCTGCATTTCTCGCTTTGATATCTTCGAGCTCGCTGCGATAAAATGCGGAACGAGCCTTTGCCACGCCCCGCCCTCCTCTAAGGCGTCCCAAACTGTCCTGCCGATCCAACTCGCTTCTTTTCTTCGCATATGCGCACACGAGGTGAGTCATGAATTATATCGCAGGCGAACTGCCTCGCTACCAGATACCATAAAAAATGGTGTGAATCCAGAGTTCGGTTTGGCGTGGTCCGAGCCCCCAGAGTACGGAGTCGAGCTCCTCTACCCAAAGGCGTGTTAGATTCCTTGAGGGACCGCACTAGTCCGGGCTTGATGCCGCCATGATTAGACCATTTGCTCGCCGACTTGACCGTTAGTTTGGGGGTGATAGATCAAGCGTAATCGAGCTTGATGCCCATGTTTTTGCACCAGAGTTTAACCTCGGGCCGTGAAGTTCGTGCCGCTATCGGTGATGATGCTGGGGGACGCCAAACGGTGTACTACCCGGATATGAAGTCTATCACCGTCCGGATTCTACTGCTTTAACCGGCTTGGCCTCAATCCATTTGGTGAATTTGTCCACCATGACCAATAAGTATTTGTGCTTGTGGGTTCCCTTTAAGGGGTCCAACCATGTCAAGCCCCTGCACCGCGAACGCCGTGTAATGGGTATAGTTTTGAGGGCGGTGGGTGGCATGTGGCTCGATTAGCAAAGAGCTGGCAACCGACGATCGTTGGACTAAATCCTGAGCATCCGCCCGGCTGTCGGCCAAAAAATCCTGTATGGAAGGCCTTGCCTACAAGGGCCCGGCTGCAGCGTGGTGCCCACGAGTCCGGCGTGAATTTCAGCCAGAGATTTCGCCTTCCTCTTCGGAGATACACCTTTGAAGGACTCGTTGTGCTTTTCTTATAAAGTTCTCCTCATGGACCTTGTAGGCTTTAGATCGCCGAACTATGCAGCGGGCCTCATTTTGGTCTTCGGAAGTTCCTCGCCGCATTAAGTAGGCTAGGAATGGTTCTGTCCACGGGCAATTACTGCCATTATTTCGTGAGTGAAGGTGTTATTTCGCTTGGCTGAGCCGCCGATTGTGCGTAATGGTCTGAGTTAGGTGATGCAGTTGGCTCCGGATTGTTATTTCCGACTCTCTTCCCATAATACGGATGGCTTAAAGAGCCGCTCCAGAAGATGTTTGAGGGACGGCGTCTCATTTCGCGCCGATGCGTGCTAACACGCCTGCTGCCCGGTTATTATCCCTGCTACATGATGGAATTCTAGTCCTTCAACCGAGCTGAAATTTTAGGACGGCGCTATGTAAGCTGCCATTTTTGGATCTTTACGCCAAAGTCTCCATTTACTTGGGATATTGCGAGGTTTGAATCCTCGCACCTCTAGGCGTTGAATGCCCATGGAGATTGCCATCCGGAGGCCATGTAGGTGGGCCTCAGATTCAGCTGCGTTGTTGGAGTCCATGTACATTATTTGAAGTACGATTGATTGTGTCTCCGCTAGACGTCAGACGACGCCGCCCCCAAGCCAGCCAACATTTTGGATCCGTCAAATGCATGATCTAGTTGAGTACGCGCTGCATTTTTAGGGAGTTCGCTTGTCCATTCGGGCGCATTTAAGTCAGCCGTAACTCGCGATTTTATAGCTCGCCGTGGTTTGTAGGTTATGTCAAATGGTAAGAGCTCGATAGCCCATTTTGCAATCCTGCCTGCTATGCCGCGATTGTTTATAATATCGCTGAGAGGTACTTCGAGGCCACCGTTATTGAACACTCTTGAAAGTAGTGTCGCAGCTTCCGGATGCTATGAACACCGTGACACGCTATCTTTTGATAATGTGGGTACCGGATTTGCATGGAGTTAGAACAAGGGATACGAGTACAATCGGTTTTTGAAGAGGGAATTTGTGCCCTTCGCTTCTCGCTCAACGACGAGTACCGCACCGACAACTTGATGTGTTGCTGCGATATATAAAATCATAGGTTCGCCAGGTTGGGCGCGCCGTAACCGGATTTGTTGCCGTGATGGCTTTTATTTCTTCGAGTCCGTCAGGGCAGCATCCGCCCATTTGAAATGTTCGGCGCCGAGGAGGCGGTAGAGGGCAAAGCCTTTTCTCCCAAACGGGAGATGAAGCGACTTAAGGCCGCTACACATCCGTTAGTTTTTGTATCTGCTTGAGGTCTTTGGAATATCCAATTGTGACAGAGCTCGGATTTTGCCGGTTTGCTTCAATTCCTCTACCGGATACGATGAAGCCCAGAGCTTTCCGCTGGTACGCCAAGACGATTTTTCCGGATTGAGCTTAATGTCATATGCTCGAGGTTGTCGAATGTCACCTCAAGTCTTCTACTAGAGTTCCGACGTGTTTGGTCTTGACGACCACATCGCCTACGATGCCTCTACTGCTTTTGCCTATCCGGTAGCCGATATGTTTGAATCATGCGCGCGATATGTTGCGCCGGCGCTTTTGAGTCCGAAGGGCATTGTGTTGAAGCGAATGGCCCATATGGAGTAATGAATGCCGCTAGCCTGATCTTTCTCCGCCATCTTGATTTGATGGTATCCGAGTATGCGCCGAGGAAGCACAATGAATCGTGTTCGCGGTAGCATCGATGATTTGGTCGATGCGAGGGAGGGGAAAGGGTCCTTTGGACAGGCCTTGTTAAGGTCTTTAAAATCGACGCAGAGGCGCCGTGGATTTGTCCTTTTTGGTACCATTACTAGATTGGCTAGCCAGTCCGATGTTTTATATCTCCGATGAATCCGCTTCTAAGAGTTTGGCTAGCTCTTCTCCCATTGCCTGCCTTTTGGGTTCGGAAAATCGCCAAGAGCTTGTTTGACCGGCTTGAATCTTTTTAGGATATTTAGGCTGTGCTCGCCACTCAAGGGATTCCCGGCATGTCTGAAGGGTGCCAGCAAAATGTCCCAATTTTCCGGCGGAATTTCGAGTGCGGCTTCGACATCAGACTTCATTGTGCCCCAATGGAGGCCGCTTTTGTGGGGTCCGCTGGATGGACCTGAAATTTGACTATTTCGTCTCGCTGGTTTAAAAGAGGTGGACTTGGACCTCTTATCGAGTATCACATCGTCCCTATCCACCGTGGAGCGCAGCGTAGTTAGTTCCTCCGCCGCTAGGGCTTCGGACAATGCCTCTAGGGCCAAGCAAGGGCTGTCTTATTTTCAGCGCTGAGTGTCAGATCCGGATCATCAAGTAGAGTGATTATCCCATTGGGTCCGCATTTTGAGCTTCATGTACCCGTAATGGGGTATAGCTTGAAGATTGTGAATGCCTCTCGCCTCTAACAAAGCGTGATATCCGCTATTTAATGGGGCCACTTGAAACGTGACCTCCTCGGACCTGTAATTGTCCGTGAGCCAACACTACATCTAGTGTGATTTTTCCCGCAGCGCATTTCTCGACTAGGGATTATCCTCCGAAGGTTGTGCTGCTTCGCCAATGCGGCTCCACCAATTTCCATTTTTTGAAGAGTTTCATAGATGAGGTTTAATCTGCCGCCATCCATGAGTACCTTAGTAAGACGAAAACCGTCCACTATCGGACCGAGGACCAATGCGGCCGGTGCTCTAGCTGTTCGAATTTAGGTTCGTCATCTGGCGTTGAAGGTGATAGCCGTGTCGCCCATGGATTTGTTGTTGCTACTTGGTAGACTTCGCGAGGCTGCGGATTGTTCGCTTCCGCATGTTATTTGATGTGAAAGTCTCAAGACTGTTAATACTGCATCGGTATCTGCTGGGTTGTTTGCTCGGGCTAAGAAGCTTCACGCCACTTTTGGCCACTGCCGTAGTATCCAACACGCCAAGGCTGTGTGTTGGAGTGGCGCCCGCATCGTGGATTTTGCAGGTCCATTGAGCCAACCCTCCAAAGACGGTTCCGCACTTTAGGGGTTTTTGGTTTTTGGTATTCAACCCGGTGATTGATAATGATGCACCCTTTATTTCGGACTAGGGATGTATTCGGGCTGGATTATCCCAAAATTTACTTTCGGTTTTCCAGCGCTTCCATCGCACAAGATTTTTGTACTATGGTCACCAAGTCGGTAAAGCGGTAATTTCGCTGACGACTTATGGCGCTTAGGATTCCCTCGTCCGTAATTATTACAGAAAATTGGGATTGCGCCCTCCTCTCGGCAGTCCTTTATCCTGTTCATAACCAGAGGAATCGCCCAAGAATGATGTACTGCTTCAGCGGCTCTTGCCAAATTCGAGAGAGATCGCTAATGTTTGGGTGGGCGGTGGAACTATATTCGAAACCCCGCCCAATTTAGGACTCAAGGGCTGAGAAGTTTCCAACTTGGAAGTTTGGATTTTGAGTGTTATCCCATGAGTCCAACCCGCCACCGACTTTAAGTTCAGTGGCTTGATCGACATCCGCCCCTCTCAAGGGAATCCGCATGGAGGGATCGAACCGGACGTAACTAGTCCTTAACATACAAGAAGAATCGCCGCATTGCTGCTCTATCATAGCAACATGGTGGGTAGCCCGGGAGAGTTGATCTCTCTCGATCGGTTTTAGGCCCGATCCGTCGTAGTCTGTGGCGACTCCAGATGGCGATGCGATCCAAGAGCTCGCTTATGGAGGAGAGCTCGATCGATCTAACTGCTCGCAAGTTCAACTAACTCGAGATTGGTTTCGATGACTCGAGAGGTCATCGCTTGCGCTGGTGGCCGGGCTGGTGGTCATAAGAAAACCACCTAGTCAAGAGTTCGCCAGCGCCAAGGCTCCTTTGGTGATAGTATCGCCTTTAAAGACGAGATGAGGCATCCTACCGATGGCGCATTTACATAGAGGAACTCTCAATGAAAGCACCAATGTCGGTGTCAAACCGCGGATCTCGGTAGGGGGTCCCGAATCGTGCATCTAGGCGGATGGTAACAGGAGACAAGGGACACGATGTTTTACCCAGGTTCGGGCCCTCTTGATGGAGGTAAAACCCTACGCCCCGCTAGATTAATATTGATGATGTGTTACAAGAGTGGATCTACCACGAGATCAAAGAGGCTAAACCCTAGAAGCTAGCCTATGGTATGATTGTTGTTCGTCCCATGGACTAAAGCCATCCGTTTATATAGACACCGGAGAGGGCTAGGGTTACACAAAGTCGGTTACAAAGGTAGGAGATCTACATATCCAGATCGCCAAGCTTGCCTTCCACGCCAAGGAAAGTCCCATCCGGACACGGGACTAAGTCTTCAATTTGTATCTTCATAGTCTTGGAGTCCGCCGATGATGATAGTTCGCTATCCGGACACCCCTAGTCCGAACTCCCTCACTAACCATAGCATGAAACATATGGATCCAAATCAGCCCTTACGAAGCAACGACAAACTAGGGTTTAAGCTTCTGTCACTCTAGCAACCCATCATCTACTTATTACTTCCCAATGCCTTCCTCTAGGCCTAAATAATGGTGAAGTGTCATGTAGTCAACGTTCACATAACACCACTAGAGGATAGACAACATACATCTCATCAAAATATCAAACGAATACCAAATTCACATGACTACTAATAGCAAGACTTCTCCCATGTCCTCAGGAACAAACGTAACTACTCACAAAGCATATTCATGTTCATAATCAGAGGAGTATTAATATGCATATAGGATCTAAACATATGATTTTCCACCAAATAAACCAACTAGCATCAACTACAACGAGTAATCAACACTACTAGCAACCTACAGGTACCATTCCCAGACTTAGAGACAAGAATTGGATACAAGAGATGAACTAGGGTTTGAGAGGAGATGGTGCTGGTGAAGATGTTGATGGAGATTGCCTCTCCTGATGAGAGGAGCGCTGGTGATGACGATGGCGATGATTTCCTCCCGGAGGGAAGTGCCCCAAGCAGACAGCCTGCTTGAGCCCCAGATTGGTTCCGCAAGGTTCCGCCTCGTGGCGGTGGAGTCTCGTCCCGAAAGCTTGTTTAGGATTTTTCTTCAGACGAAAGACTTCATATAGCAGAAGATGGGCATCGGAGGGCCAACAGGGGGCCCACGAGGTAGGGGGCACGCCCCCACCCTCGTGGCCAGGGTGTGGGCCCCATGTTGTATTTCTTCCGCTCAGTATTTTTTATTATTTCCAAAAATAACTTTCGTGGAGTTACAGGAATTTTGGAGTTGTGCATAATAGGTCTCTAACATTTGCTCCTTTTCCAGCCCAGAATTCCAGCTGCCGGCATTCTCCCTCCTTATGTAAACCTTGTAAAATAAGAGAGAATAGGCATAAGTATTGTGACATAATGTGTAATAACAGCCCATAATGCAATAAATATCGATATAAAAGCATGAAGCAAAATTGACGTATCAAAGTAGCAAAGCAGGATCATATTTCATTCTAGCATTCAAAGATTTTTGTTTCAGCTTAGCTAGTAATTTCTTAAGATCACTTCTATCATCGCAAGCAAGAAAGTCTCTAGCAGTTTCTTCATCAATAACATAGCCCTCAGGCACAACAGGCAATTCATATTTAGGGGGAGAATCTTCATCATCACTTTCATCAATATTATCAGTTTCAATAATTTGATTCTCTAGCCCTAGCAAGTTGTTCATCAAGAAATTCACCAAGTGGCACAAAGAGTATCAAGCATAGAAGTAGTTTCATCATAAATATTATGCATAGCAGTATGGCATCATCAATAACATGCATATATAAGAATTAATAGCGTAAGCAGGTTTAGGTGTCGCAAGTTTACTCAAAATGTAACGTGAATCAATTGCGAGCTAGATGGCGTTCTTACCTCCCTCGTAGTTGAGGGATAAATTTTGGTTTTCTGCCTTTCAAGTTCTTCATAGTGACCAGCAGATATAAATCCCAAGTGACTCATGTAATAGAGTCTGTGCTCCCGCAACGGCGCCTTTAAAATAGTCTTGATAACCCACAAGTATAGGGAATCGCAGCAGTTTTCGAGGGTAGAGTATTCAACCCAAATTCATTGATTCGACACAAGGGGAGCCAAAGAATATTCTCAAGTATTAGCAGTTGAGTTGTCAATTCAACTACACCAGGATAACTTAATATTTGCAGCAAAGTATTTAGTAGCAAAGTAATATGGAAGTAACGATAACAGTGGGAAAAGTAATATTTTTGGGTTTTGTAGTGATTGTAACAGTAGCAACAGAAAAGTAAATAAACGGAGAACAATATATGAAAAGCTCGTAGGCATTGGATCAGTGATGGAGAATTATGCCGGATGCGGTTCATCATGTAACAGTCATAACATAGGGTGACACAGAACTAGCTCCAATTCATCAATGTAGTGTAGGCATGTATTCCGAATATAGTCATACGTGCTTATGTAAAAGAACTTGCATGACATATTTTGTCCTACCCCCTGTGGCAGCAGGGTCCTATTGGAAACTAAGGGATATTAAGGGCTCCTTTTAATAGAGTACCGGACCAAAGCATTAACACATAGTGAATACATGAACTCCTCAAACTATGGTCATCACCGGGAGTGGTCCCGATTATTGTCACTTCAGGGTTGCCGAATCATAACACATAGTAGGTGACTATAGACTTGCAAGATAGGATCAAGATCTCACATATATATTCATGAAAACATAATAGGTTCAGATCTGAAATCATGGCACTCGGGCCCTAGTGACAAGCATTAAGCATAGCAAAGTCATAGCAACATCAATCTCAGAACTTAGTGGATACTAGGCATCAAACCCTAACAAATCTAACTCGATTACATGATAAATCTCATCCAACCCATCACCGCCCAGCAAGCTTCACGATGGAATTACTCACGACGGGCGGTGAGCATCACGAAATTGGTGATGGAGGATGGTTGATGATGACGATGGCGACGGATTCCCCTCTTCGGAGCCCCGAACGGACTCCAGATCAGCCCTCCCGAGAGAGTTTTAGGGCTTGGCGGCGGCTCTGTATCGTAAAACGCGATGAATCCTTCTCTCTGATTTTTTTCCCCGAACACGAATATATGGAGTTGGAGTTGAGGTCCTGTGGAGCCCAGGGGGCCCACGAGGCGGGGCACGCCTGGGGCAAAGGCCCCACCCTCGTGAAAGGGTGTGGGCCCCTGGCCTTGATTCTTTCACAATATTTTTATTATTTCAAAAATAATCTCCGTGAAGTTTCAGGTCATCCGAGAACTTTTGTTTCAACAAAGATAACACCATGGCAATTCTCACCAAAACAACGCCAACCGGGTTAGTTCCATTCAAGTCATGTAAGTTAGAGTCCAAACAAGGGCAAAAGTGTTTGGAAAAGTAGATACGACGAAGAAGTATCAACGAGTCACAAGGTATGTATTCGGGGCAATCCCCATACATTTTTGTGGTATAAGCATGATGCTAAGATTTATATGCTGGAATATCCATGGCTCCAGATGGTGCTGTCGCCATTGAAGTTCTTCGAGCGGAGCTGGCCCGGGCCAAGGAGCAAGCACGGTGTAGCAATGTTGTTGCCAAAAAGGCATCGGCTGAGTTAAAAGCCGAACAAGCTGCACGGCGCCAAGATGAGGAGAAAGTATCCACGATGGCGCTCGAACTAAAAAATGCTACCCGCCGATGCGAATTTCTGGAGAAGGAGAATGAAGCCAAAACGGCTGAACTGGACAAGGCCTTACAAGAGGCGAGAGAAGCGCGGTCGGAGTCGAGAGCAGCCCGTGAGGAGATCCGGCAAGCTAGGGAGATTGTGGCTGGTAAGCCCTTTTTGCTACAAACTAAGTTAGGCGTTCCGAACTATGCTCAGCTTAACCGAGTGTGGAGTTCTCCGAACGAGTTTTTAGACTTGCTGAAGAGTTCTTCTGATGCGGCGCAGTATTACCAAGCGCGATATGGGTATGCAACGAAGAAGCTTTTCTAGTCACAGTTTGGCGCATCAAAGCGCCCGCTATTGCTGAATGAACAGATGTCCCAATGGGCCGAACTTCATAGGATATCCGACGCTGCCATGAAGAACGTCATAATCCGGTTGTGGCCAACTGAGTCTGTTCCGGATAGCTACTTCGGTTTGGTGCAAAGGCTTGTTGATGCGGTGCCGCATATCGATGTTGTGAAGCGATCAGCGTGCATTGAGGGTGCACGGATGGCTTTTGCCCGAGTCAAAATATTCTGGGGGAAGATGAAGGCCATCGATGTTGCGGCGAAGAGTCCACCCAAGGGTATGGACCGTCCTGAACCGGAGCATTATTTTGAAGACGTCCTAGAGGCCGCCAGCTTGATAGAGGGTCAGTGCTCGAAACACATAATGTTCGAGTGAAGTGTATGAGGATTATAAAATACAATTTTATAGTTAATCTATTTTATGTTTTGCTCAAAGCTTGTATTCCTCCTGCAGGCGCCGCTTTAATAGAATCTGAAAGTTTTCCATTGCCGGCTTCAGCCCCTCATAGGAAGTACGGGTGTTCGGAAAAGCATTTAATCACTCTTTATCCAACGCCTTGGTCCATGAAGGAGGTGATAATGCGCTAACCAGTGCAATCAGACTATAGGCGTTAACACTTTCACTTAGCCATAGGAGTTTTATGGTGGGACTACGACATAGCCCCTGGTATGTATGCGGCGTATTATAATACGATGCTTTACATGTTTGATCTGAAAAAAGATCCTTCATGTGACAAGGAGAATCGATAAAGATTCCAATAAGTCATCAAGTGGTTGACCAGCTCTCGCCGCATCATGACAGTTTCGCCGCTTTCATCGAGGTACTTGACCAGATGAACCAGAAGCACAATCGCAGTAGTTCTCCCTTTACTACCCTAGCAGATGGAGCGGAATGTAGGGTAGCAAGCACAGGAGCCGGGCAACCCAACTATTGACCCAAGACAATGATTCGGAGCTGATGCATATAAGGCCAAACTTATACACCAAGCACGCTTATAGAGCTGTTTGAGTTTTGTTGGCAACTCATTTGTTCCTCAAGGGTTATGCCAAGGTATATCTGTGAAACAACCATGGGAGCCTTATTCATTGGCTAAACAACACGGATGATTAATTCGGATACTGTTTATCGGGACCTGAGTGATATGCCAATGATTATATATATATATATATATATATATATATATATATATATATATATATATATATATATATATATATATATATATATATATATATATATATATATATATATATATATATATATATATATATATATATATATATATATATATATATATATAAGACACAACCCTGCTATTTGACATGCTCGGGTCAAGGTGGAGGAAGAGGCATAGTACAGTGCTCGAAATAAAGAGTGCGGTCTACAAAAGTTATTTTGGACCTCCTACAGACATCAGCGCACCGACCTCGGCGATGGGAATCCTTGATGGAAGTAGCCCCTTGGGTGAGTGCACGGATCCGAACTCCGGTAGAGTCAGTTTTAGATGTTTATCCTGTTCGTTACCTGTTTTTAAGAGATAGTGAAGGAAGAAATAAAAAGAAAATGGATAAAAAAATGTTACGGGAATGCTCGCAGGCTTGTCCGTAGTGTGCTTCCGCTAATGCCCATGATATCTTCAGTGCGTAGTGATGTATGCGCGGTACAAATTTTGCAGGTATACGAGGTGGGCGGCGGAAGCCGGACTGCTATTTCCGCCCGGAGTCTTTGATCCTCGTGTGAAATTGCTTCGACCCCAAAGATTTCGCTGGTGAACCTCTCTCGTTCTCCTCGTCGCCGCGGCCTCCTCCCTTGTGTTCGGGCGTTGAGCTTGCCGGCTTGCTTAAATACCCAGCAGTTTCTGTTGGTATGATTAGCTGGTTTATCGGGTGGCCGTGAATCTGGCAGGGTCGGTCCAATATCTTGTCTAGGTTGGAAGGTTCATCTCGGTTCGCCTTGAATGGCTTCTTTCGTTGACTGGGCTTGGGATTTCTGAATCCGGTGTTGACAGATGTGTCGCGTGATCTCTCGTTATCATTGCGACTGTTGTATTTGCTTCGCCGTGGCTTGCCGTTGCCATCTCGGATTTTGGAAGTGCCCGGGTCATTGGCGCTGTTGCTTCTACGAGCGAGCCATATGTCTTCTCCCGCACAAAAGAGGGTCATTAGAGCGGTGAGGGCTGTCATGGATTTAGGTCCTTCTTGACCGAGGTGGCGTGCCAGCTATTCGTCCCGGACACTGTGTCTGAAGGCAGCAAGGGCTTCCGCGTCCGGACAGTCGATAATTTGGTTCTTTTTAACTAAGAACCGGGTCCAGAGCTTCCTGGCTGACTCTCCGGGCTGCTGGACGATGTGATTTAGGTCATCGGCATCCGGTGGCCGGACATATGTTCCTTGGAAGTTGTCAAGGAAGGCTTCTTCCAAGTCCTCTCAGCTGCCTATGGAATTTTCAGGCAGGCTGTTTAACCAGTGCCGAGCTGGCACTTTTAGCTTTAGTGGGAGGTATTTAATGGCGTGGAGGTCATCTCCACGGGCCATATGGATGTGGAGGATAAAATCTTCTATCCATACTGCGGGATCGGTTGTTCCGTCGTATGATTCAATATTGACAGGTTTGAATCCTTCGGGGATTTCATGATCCATTACTTCATTGGTGAAGCAAAGAGGGTGTGCGACGCCTCTATGTTGGGCCACACGATGACGTAACTCCGAAGGAGTCCATTTGCGGTTTTCGGCTCGGGCGTGGCTAGGTTTGTCATGTTCAAATAGGCAGCCATCGTCGCGTGCCCGGGTGTGCCCTCGCAGTCCGTAGATCGATCTTGCCTGTCCTGCTCTACTGTCCAAGTCCCGTTGAAGGTCTTATGTACAGCCACGGGCTGTGCTATTCTTGCCTTTACGGCGAGGTGGGGCGGTCTGGTGTTCGGCTTGAGTTGCCTCTTTATCCGGACCTAGTTGTCTATGACCTGCCGAATTGTGTGATGATGGAACGGGCTCCAACGCCTCGTCATCGAACTGAGGTAGCATTCTATGCTTCGGGTAGCTTTTGGTTGGGCCGCTAATGCCGTATTCTTTGGCGGCCAGGATTTCGGTCCATCTATGTTGAGTAGGTCTTGGTCATCTTGAAGCTGTTGCTGCTTCTTTTTCAGGCTCCTTGCAGTAGATATTAGCCTGCGCTTGAAGCGCTCCTGCTCGAGAGGTTCTTCGTGTACGGTGAAGTCTTCGTCGCAGAGGCTTACCTCATCTTCGGAGAGCGGAAGGTAGTTGTCGTCCTCTGAATTGTCACTGGGCAGGACCTGTTCATCGGGGCTGGCTTGCCTGTTTCTTGTTCCTCCTGTTTGAATCTTGCTCCAACAGGGTCTTCCTTTTTTTCAACGTCGTCCGGAGTACTATTTTCTCTGGTGCCAGCGTAGCTGTTTATTGAGCGATGTAACTTAGAGCGGCGTCTAGGGCGCCGGTACTTGGACTGTGTCTCAGGAGGTTTATTCTCGACTGGATCTTCTTTGTCATCATCGCTAGCTTGTTTAGGTGTATCAACCATGTACACGTCGTACTAAGAGGTGGCCGTCCCCCATCCAGTGAATGGCGGGTCTTGGCCTTGCTCCTTGTCGGCGTCGTCGTCTATACCGTCGATGTCTCCGGAGCTATAATCAAGCATGTCGGTTAAGTCCTCGACAGTGGCTATGAAGTGGGTGGTGGGTGGGAAGCGAAATTCTCCATCATCAGCCTCTAGTTCGAATTGGACATAGTTCGGCTGTGAGTCCCCCGCCAAGGACATATTTTTTAATGAATTTAGCACATCGCCCAAGGGCGAGTGTTGGAAGATACCTGCGGCGCTGAACTCAAAGATCGATAACTGATCCAGCTCTGCGTCCGCAGGTGTGCGTGGTTCGGAACTTATAGCCGGAAACGAGTCCGGGATTCCGTTGACGCAGATATTGCAAGGTGCTGAATCTATGTGCGGCTCCAACACCGCGGATTCTGTGGCTCCTTCGGATGGCACAATCTATTCCGGATCTAAGGCCATAGCAGTTACAGGAACCATCTCCTGAATATGGTCCGATGACAGATTTAAGTCATGCTCATCGGTGCGAGGGGGAGCGATCGCCGCGGTCTCAAATCCATTGAAGATCAAGTCTCCACGGATATCCGCAACGTAGTTCAAGCTTCCAAATCTGACCTGGTGGCCAGGGGCGTAGCTATCGATCTGCTCCAGAGGGCCAAGCGAGTTGGCCTGCAGTACGAAGCCGCCGAATACGAAAATCTGTCCGGGGAGGAAGGTTTCTCCTTGGACAGCGTCACTATGGATGATCGAAGGGGCCATCGAACCTTTCGTCGACGGCACAGTGGAACTCTCAATGAAAGAACCAATGTCGGAGTCAAAACCGACGGATCTCAGGTAGGGGGTCCCGGACTGTGCATCTAAGGTCGATGGTTACAGGAGACAGGGGACACGATGTTTACCCAGGTTCGGGCCCTCTCTATGGAGGTAATACCCTACTTCCTGCTTGATTGATCTTGATGAATATTAGTATTACAAGAGTTGATCTACCACGAGATCGTAATGGCTAAACCCTAGAAGCCTAGCCTGTATGACTATGGTAATGAGTATATCCTTTCCGGACTAAACCCTCCGGTTTATATAGACACCGAGGGGGTGGATCTAGGGTTACATAGACTCGGTTACATAAGATGGAATCTTCATAGTTGGTCGCCAAGCTTGCCTTCCACGCCAAGGAGAGTCCAATCCGGACACGGGTACAGTCTTCGGCCTTCGCATCTTCATAGCCCATCACCGCCCATGGATAATGTGCCGACGCTCGAGGACCCCTTAGTCCAGACTCCTCAGTGGTCTTGTACCTAGCGGTGCTTCCAGACGAATTGTTCTGTACAGCAATGAGGATAATCCTCAAGTTACGGACTCGAAGACGTGTAGTTGCCACCATCATCTTTCAACTTAGCTTCTCTAGGAATGCATTAAAATTCAAGGAACGTAGAACGGGCCATTGATCTACAACAACATAGACATGCAAAATACTATCAGGTACTAAGTTCATGATAAATTAAAGTTCAATTAATCATATTTCTTAAGAACTCCCACTTAGATAGACATCCCTCTAGTCATCTAAATGGTCACATGATCCATATCAACTAAACCATGTCCGATCATCACGTGAGATGGAGTAGTTTTCAACGGTGAACATCACTAGGTTGATCATATCTACTATATGCTTCACATTCGACCTTTCGGTCTCAGTGTTTGGAGGCCATATCTGCATATGCTAGGTTCGTCAAGCTTAACTCGAGTATTCTGCGTATGCAAAATTGCCTTGCACCCGTTGTATGTGAACGTAGAGCTTATCCCACCCGATCATCACGTGGTGTCTCAGCATGACGAACTGTAGCAAAGTGCATACTCAGAGAGAACACTTATACCTTGAAATTTAGTGAGAGATCATCTTATAATGCTACCGGCGTACTAAGCAAAATAACATGCATAAAAGATAAACATCACATGCAATCAAAATAAGTGATATGATATGGCCATCATCATCTTGTGCCTTTGATCTCCATCTCCAAAGCACCGTCATGATCACTATCGTCACCGGCTTGACACCTTAATCTCCATCGTAGCATCGTTGTCGTCTCGCCAACTATTGCTTCTATGACTATCGCTACCGCTTAGTGATAAAGTGAATCAATTACATGGCGATTGCATTTCATACAATAAAGCGACAACCATAAGGCTCCTGCCAGTTGCTGATAACTTTTACAAAACATGATCATCTCATACAACAATTTATATATCATCACGTTTTGACCATATCACATCACAACAAGCCCTACAAAAACAAGTTAGACGTCCTCTACTTTGTTGTTTCAAGTTTTACGTGGCTGCAACGGGCTTCTAGCAAGAACCGTTCTTACCTACGCATCAAAACCACAATGATTTTTCGTCAAGTGTGTTGTTTTAACCTTCAACAAGGACCGGGTGTAGTGAAACTCGATTCAACTAAAGCTGGAGAAACAGACACCCGCTAGCCACCTGTGTGCGAAGCACGTCGGTAGAACCAGTCTCATGAACGCGGTCATGTAATGTCGGTCCGGGCTGCTTCATCCAACAATACCGCCGAATCAAAGTAAGACGTTGCTGGTAAGCGGTATGACTATTATCGCCCACAACTCATTGTGTTCTACTCGTGCATATAACATCTACACAACATAGTATTTCAAAAAATATCCTACGATCACGCAAAATCTATCTAGGAGAAGCATAGCAACAAGCGGGGAGAGTGTGTCCACGTACCCTCGTAGACCGTAAGCGGAAGCGTTTACTAACGTGGTTGATGCACTACAAAAGAAAGACACATCCGTGACATTTTGGGCCGAACGAATTTTTTTCCTGTCATACATATGACACTTCTATGATGATAATTGTGACAAAACTCGGTATCATCATAGATGTGGTGGGCTCCTACTTATATACCAAAAATCATGACAGAAAATGGGCTTTTCATCCTAGGCGGGCTGGAGACGCAGCTGCATGACATTCTTTGGGCCGTCCATGACGGAAAAAACCGTGGTAGAAGCGAGGGCGAGGAAAATTTTGGGGATTTCCCGGTTACGGTGGGAGGTCGGGGGCCGAGCGATGCGCGTTTCTCTCGTACACATACGCGTGTGTGTGCGAGGCGTTGGCTCTAACTGAACCCGTGCGAGGAGTTGGGCTCTAACTGAACCCGAGCGATTGCACCGCAGTTACGTTATCTTCGAACCCGGCGATCGATCGATGGCTGTTAATCGAACCCGATCGAAGCGATTCTTCGCCATCGCTGCTAATCAAGCCGGCGGATGCCTCTCGATGAATAGTGGGCGCTATGGGAAGGGGGTTGGATGAACAGTGAGCGGTGGCGTTGCCTCGGATGAACAGGACCCGTGGTGTGGAGGGCTGGATGAACAGAGACGGTGGAGGGGTGGTTGAACAAAGAGTCGGTGGAGTAAGCGCGGTGGAGGCTGGATGAACAGGATCCCATGGATGAACAAATGCAGTGGAGGCCGGAGGAGGTCGACGGTGGATGAATAGTATCCGTGGAGGCTGGAGGAGGTCGACGGTGGAGATGAACAGATCTGTGGAGTCCTGCTTTGCGGTAAGCCACACCTCCCGGCGAACATGACTCCCGCTTCGACCGTAGCGCCCAACACAAGTCTGCTTGGCCTGCTTTTGGCGGCACGCCACACCCTCCCGATCAACAGGACTTCCGCTTTGACCGTAGGAGGTCCGCTTGGCCCATTTTGCGGTACGCCACACCCTCTCGATCAACAGACCCTGTTTCGACCGTAGGAGGTCCGCTTCTCCGCTTTGCGGTACGCCGCACTTCTCCCGATCAATAGGACCCCGCTTGAACGTGGCGGTCGAACTCAAGGCCGCTTTCTCCGTTTCGCGATACGCCAGCCTCGCTTCATTGCCTGCTCCGGCCCAAGCCCTCCCGGCGAACACGACGACGCATTCCGTTCCGACCAAGCCGGTTGGCTCCCACGCGCTTCGCTGCCTCCCGGCGAACATGACGCATTCCGCTGCCTCCCTTGAACATGACGATTCCGTTATCTCCCATGAACACGCACGATGACGCTGTTTCTCCGCTCCACCCAGCCATGTACACGAGCCCCGGCCGTACGTGCGCGAGTAGGCGTTCGAGACCCGCCCGTATGTACACATACGTGGCGATTTCCTTTCTTGCACCCTGGCGGCTAGACGACGTGTACATGCTATGTGCGCACTCTACTACGACACATGCGCGCGCTTACATCCACCGGTATATATGTACGCATACGTCGCGACCAGAATGACAACGCCACGACGCTTCGACCAGGTGGGTCCCGACCGCCGTGCACTTCCTTGCGTATGAAGATGTAGCTGGTGGGTCCCAGCAATCGGGGCTAATCATTTTTTTCGGACGCACTTACTTGCGCATAAGATGAAGCTGGTGGGTCCCAGCAGTCAAGGGTAAATATTTTTTACGCGAAATACAGTGGCCCGTCCGGTGGGTCCCAGCTGTCAGGTGGAGGAATCATTATTTTTCGCGTAACAAGGAGGCACTTCCTTGCTACGGCCATGCCCAGCTGTCAGCCTCTCCACATACAGTCCACGTCCGATGGAAGTCGTTCCTTGACCACGTTGACCAGGCCGCGCCGAGAGCACCACGGCGTTGGACGACGGCGAGGCCTAGGAAGGGGACGAGGCGGAGCCGGGGAAGACGCGGCAGTGGAAGCCCGCGCGGAGAGGAGTACGAGGGTTCACTGGTTCGGCTGCGGTGTGAGGTTGCCGTGGCCGCAGGGCCTGGCCAGCGGTGAGGCCTCTGCGGCAGCACAGCCGGCCACGGGAGGCAGGAGCATGCGGCACGACCGGCGCTGCTTTGGGCAGCTGGAGCAAGAAGACCAGAGGTTGAAGAAGCACTACGGTCGTTGGATGGACATCGTACGGTCACTGGAGCTAGAATCGTTCATATTGACTAAGTTGACAAAGCCCTCCGCATCCGTCAACTTAGTTGGCCCATTAAGTCATCCTCCCACTATGGTGGGTCCCAGCTAGCGGGGTATTCATTTTTTGTGCGTAATAAGGAGGCACTTCCTTGCGCGAAGATATAGCTGGTGGGTCCGACATGTCAGCCGGGGAACGTTTTTTCGAAATATAGAGGCCCTTCCGTGGGTCCCAGCCGTGGAGGAATCATTATTTTGCGCAGACAGTCCATGGCCGATGGATATCGCTCGCTGACCACGTTGACCAGGCCACGCCGAGAGCACCATGGCGGTGGATGACGGCGAGGCCTAGGAAGGAAACGACACAGAGCCGGGGAAGACTCGGCAATGGTTGCCCACGCGGTGGGGAGTATGAGGGTTTACTGGTCCGGCTGCCGTCGCCGGAAAATAACAGGAGGTGTCGGTGAGTAGAGGAATAGCCTGGCCAGCAATGAAGTAGGGTGGGCGGTGCGGCACGGCAGGGCAAAGACAAAGCCCACGGAGGCGGAGCAGCAGTCCCACCGAGCTGGTTTGGGCGGCCGAGCAAGAAGATCAGATATTGAAGAAGAAGACAGCCGCTGGATTAATATCCAACGGTCACTGCTGCTAGAATCGCTTAGGCTAAGTTGACAAAGCCAAAGTACACGCCAACCTAGTAGACCCACAAGTCAGCCTCCAAATCTGTCCCAAACAGCATACAGCCTGAAATTTCTAGCCAGATTCAAATTAATTTTAAATATAAATATACCTTAATTTAAATTCAATGAAATTTTACCCGCACAAAAACAATGAAATTTAAAATATCAAAATCCGAAAGAAAACTGTATTTTGGAACTAATTGCCTGTTTGCTGTATTTTTTTCATTTTACAGCCCATTTATTATTACTTATAGCCCATTTCTTATTACTTATAGCCCATTTTCTGGGCAAAATGCATCCCTCCTCGTCTTGAAAGATTTCCGGCCCAGCAGGGCGTCGAAAAGCAAGTAGGCCTATGTTGATTATTCTGCAAAAAAAAGCTGGCTAGCCATTTTTTAAAAAGGAAAAAAAAACAAACTGGGCTGGTCATGTGCTAAACATATGAAATAAAAGCCTGGGCTAGACGGGCCACGGGTGCCGCACAACCCAGTTGATACCCTTCTCCATCCCGAAAAAACAAAATTATCTGCTTGCTCTTTGGTCCCCTCCGTCATCCTCACCATGTATAGTCATCTCCTTATTCCTCTCGGTTGTTGACCATGTTGACAACACCGAGGGCGAGGCCATGGCGAGCGAACCAAGGCGGAGGACGATGGTGAGGCCTCGGACGGAACGAACAGAGCCGGGAAGATCACAGCCAGCCGTGGGAGGCGGGAGCAGCGGTCCAGCGAGGCGCTGGTTTGGCTTTGGCGGCTCGAGGAAGAAGAGACTGAAGAAACGCGACAGACGTTGAATGTCAATCCAATGGTCAAGGTTGGCACAATCTTTTGTTGACTAAGCGGACACCAAGTAGCATACTTTTTTATATATAGGAAGAAAACTGCGAGGAAAATGCGTTCGTCTGCCGTCCTCCTCACAGGGAACGTTCGCCACATAAGTGTCTAGCACCCTTGGTTTTGAACCGAGAGGTCTTGGGTTCGAGTCCCAGGAACTCTCAATTTTGTCCTCCTTCCTTCCTCGCAAAAAAAGGAAAGAAAATCAAAGACTTGGGAAGGCATACATAACAAGCTAGTGTACCAGTAAAGAGACATTGTCGAGTTTTAGAAAAAAGAAACACGTGCTCCTGTAGCTGGTTTGAATCCAAACCTAGACTATGACTATATATGGTGCTATGCTACTATGCAAGTAATGAAACTGACATATCCAACATTCGTTTCTCCTCTTCTCTACTTACTCTGCCTAGCATCAGAAGCTATGGCCGCAGCAACCATGTCCGCTGGCTGCTCGTCCACCTGCTCTCAGCAGGCAACAACCAGATATGCGCCAAGTCGCCACCTGTACCATCGCTTGTGGGTCTCATGACACCCCCGCCGACACGCGCACCACAGCCGATTGCTCATGGCAACCCGCTGTCGTTGGTGTGGTGCCACTGCTGCAAATCACGCAGAGTCATCCGTCGCGTCTCAACCACAATCCGCAACCCTGTCCGAGTCTTCTACAAATGCCCGAATCATGGGGTAATAATATGTTTAAGTGTTGTTCTGCTACTTTCAGTTGCTGAACTTTTTAATAGTTTGGTTGATGATCTTCCAATTTGATTCATGCAGAAAAGGGAAGATTCGTGTGATTTGTATTTCTGGGAAGTTGCTGATGTGGGGGAATGCAACTACACTGATTATTTGGTTAGCCGAGGAATCCGAATACCAGCAGGTTGGGGTGTTGGACAAGTAATCAAGGAACGATGTAAGAGGAAGATGCAGAGCGTAAGGTTAAAGATGCAGTTCCTCGATCATGGCCAAGCAACAGCTCTTGAATGGCCTTGACAAAGAATGAGGAGATGAAAGAGCTTGTGAAGATAATGGGCAAAATCGATGTGCTCAGAGGATGATTGTCTCTTTATTTGCAAAGTATGTAGCGCTCGTGATGTATTCAAAGGGCTATGACATGAGCACTTTGTTGAAACTAGTAATGAATGAAATCTGTGTAGCAGGTTGGGCGTAGTGTTGTGAACATCTAATGATTTCTATTAACGGAAATCATGGGGTATCCCCTTTTGCTCATATAAATAAATAAATAGCAGAGGCCCTGTCGGGTCAGCTTTGTTCTCATTCAAAGACGTCGAGCAAATTGCAGTCCAACAGCAAACTATGTCATCAAATTCAAGTTTCACAGCCAAATATGAGTACAACTAAACAACAATGTCATCATGTTTTAGTTGTCATACAATCACCAAACACAAATCAGCATACATAACAAGTGATGTTCTCACAGCAAAATACTAAACAACATGTTCATCAGGTTTCAGTTGTCATAGCAAACACAATTTCACATAGTAGATAAAAAACGTCTTCTGACAGGCAAATACGACAAAAGCAATGTAATCATCATCCGTAGCAGCAGTGTCAACGTCTTCGCCATGTGTATCAGTCTGAATCGTAATTCCCCACGGTGTCATCTTCTTCTTCGTCCTCAACGTCCTCGAACGTTGGCTTCTTCTTGATCAACTCTTGTATGTCCATAGCATGACAGGCAATCTTTTCGCCGGCGTCATTGATGTGATGGTTCTCAAAGATATTAGGAACATCTGTGTTATCTTGTACATCGAGGCAAGTAAGCATCATCTTGTTGTGCAACTTCATTAAATGAATTCTTCTGCTCAAACCTTTGCAATACTCTCCAGTCATCGCTACGTGTGAATGTGTCTTCCAATAAAAATATCGGTGTTGCTTGATTTGCCAAAATAAAAGGCTCGTTGGTCTGGTACGCCGCCTTGACATTGATGGATTTGAAATAATCATCAGCTCCGGGTTTTGCGATACTGGAAAATAGGTTATACCAACGACAGCACAACAGAACCACACACGGATGATCCTCGAAACTGGAGATATACTGCAACTGAACAATGTCTGTTATGTTAGCATACATTTCAATTTTCTCTTTGTCATACGTATCCGTGCTCATGATGGCACTGTTTTGTGTCTTCCTTCCTTCATCTCGTGCAAGGGTGTTGTAGCGCACATCTCCATCAATGCAAGATTCATAATGTCTTACCCGAGTATCAGGACCCATTGCTAGTGAGTAAAGGGCATCATCAACTGCCTGCCCATCCTCCCTCATCTTCTTAACCTATGGTTAGAAAATAGACAAGCTGATCATCTTATGTACTCAATATATTAAAAACTGACAAAGGCACTTCAAAGGCTTACATGGTTCTTGAACCATTTCGCAAATCCTGCCATAACCAGTTTGTCAATGTTTCTTGGATTTTGCGGCAGTAACTCCTCTTTGTAGATGCTACACCACATAGTGATCGCGTCAAACATCTAAATATATAAGAATGTGCAGCAAGTTTGGTAGATTACGATGTATAAGCTGCATTACTGCACTTACTTGAAATAAGGTAGTATCTCAGGAGAGTTATTCAACACATACCAAACCATTTTTCCAAATCTTTAGGTTTCTCCTCTTGTCGACTCTTCCCTGTAACTCGAACAGAATAATCGAAAACATTGAGCCCGGGATTGTCTTCACCCACCTCCTTGCTAAGCTAATCAGCTGTTTCAATGTATTTTGAGCAGAATGTCAATGCTTCTATAGCAATGTAGGCCTCTGCAACGGAACCCTCGGGTCTAGCTCTGTTCCTAACATAGCCCTTGAAAGTGCCTACCCGCCTTTCAATAGGGTACATCCAGCCATACTATACTGGACCTCTAAGTAGTGCCTCATCAGGTAGATGAACAGCCAAATGCACCATCACATCAAAGAAGGCTGGAGGATATATCTTCTCAAGGTCGCATAGGATAGCTGGTATCTTATCTCTAAGACGCTCCAAAGCATCTATCCTGATATTTCTACTGCAGAGTTCCTTGAAGAATTGTCCCAACTCTGCAACTGCTCTGTATAAGTCAGGGCAGCCCAATACTCTAAGGATAACAGGTAAAACCCTTTGAAGTAGGACATGGCAGTCATGAGTTTTCAACCCTTGTACCTTGTTTCCATCTGCACTGACTCTCCTTTCAGGGTTGGAAGCAAATCCATGTGGGAATCTCACACGTGACAAGACCTCGTAGAATTCTTTTCTTTTTACCTTGTCCAAGACGTACACAGCTGGTGCCATATCCCGTGGTTTACCTTTATCTTGCACCTGCAAATCCTTTCTGATACCCAGGTGTGTCAAATCAATCCTAGATTTTAAGGTATCTTTCGTCTTGCCTTCAATATTAAGAAGTGTGCCGATAATGTTGTCACATATTTTTCTCGATGTGCATCACATCAAGATTATGCCGCAGATCCAAATCTTTCCAATACTCCAAGTCCCACAAAGTGGACCTGCGGGTAAACAATAATCTCTCTTCTGCCCTACCACGCTTCCTTTTCCCGCTACCATTACCAGGATGGTTTCCTGGTGTAATATGCCTGACCTTCTCTAATTCCACTTGCAACTCATCGGCGGTGAGCCTCTTTGGCACATCACGGTTTTCATTCTTTGCATTGAACACATGTCTTCGGTATTTTCTAGGATGCGGCTTGTCCTTGGCAAGGAAACGACGGTGTCCAATATAACAGATCTTGCTAAGTATTGCGTATGACAGCGGATTCCTGTCACAGCGAACACATGCATTGTAACCATGTGTCGTTCTCGCTGACATAGTGCCCAAAGCCGGATAATCATGGATGCACCAAATTATAACAGCACGCAGAAAGAAATTAGCTGGTGGGCTGCTATATAGGTCTCGAGTGAGAACACCCTTCCATAGCTGTTGAAGTTCCTCCACAAGGGGCTCCATGAACAAATCAAAATCCTTTCCAGGACATTTTGGACCTGGGATGAGCAAGGACATCATGTAGTTTGATTCTTTGGTGCGTACATTTGGAGGCATGTTGTAAGGATAACAAGCATCGCCACATGCTATATGTGGCGCTCTGGTGGCCAAATGGGTTAAATCCATCCGCTAAGCCAAGTCTAATGTTTCTCGGTCAGAGCAAACTCTTTGTGTTTATCATTGAAGCTTTTCCACCCACTACCATGAGATGGATGGCTCATTACATTCGATCTTTGTACTCTGGTTCCTAGAATGCCACAAGACATCCTCTCTTGTTTCAAAGATTATGAAACAACCTCTGCAATCTTGGTGTAATTGGAAAATGTCTCAGAACATTATGAGGAATCCTCTTCATAGCATCGCCATCTTTCCATCTTGATGATTTGCATTTCGGGCATTCACTTAAGTTGGCATAATCCTTCCGGAATAGAACACAATTATTCTTACAAACATGGATCATATCATATCCAATTCCAACTACACGAAGGAAATTCTTCATTTTACTGTAGGTGTGTGGCACTCAAACGCATCTGGGAAAGATTTGCGGAAAGCAGCCAACATCGCATCGAATGATTTGTTGGTCATCCGCTCAGATGTCTTCACCTGAAGAAAGGTGACCATAGCTGAGAATACTGACAGCTCATTTCCTGGGGTGACAGCAAAGTTGCATTGTTCCAACACGCGGGCCCACCGTTTTTCTTCTGCAGGTGAAAGTTCACGGAATGCATGAGCATTTCGTAGCATTGTTTCAATGTTGGTCAAACTCACTGGCTCCGCCACCA
The DNA here is from genome assembly GCA_021605205.1 of Aegilops longissima. Lineage (NCBI taxonomy): Eukaryota > Viridiplantae > Streptophyta > Magnoliopsida > Poales > Poaceae > Aegilops > Aegilops longissima. Next base: position 719,793,119 of record CM038677.1, read on the forward strand.
CCACCTCCTCCTCCTCTTCCACCTAAGCATCAGGTTGATCAAGATGGTGATCTGCTGCTTCCACGTAGTCAATAACATTGACGTTCACAACTTCACCATGATGAACCCACCTAGTATATGTGACCGACATCCCATACAAGTGTAGATGATTTTGCATAGTTGACTGGGGTCTTGTAACTGAATTCATGCAACTGCTACACGGCAGAGCACATCTGATTTCGACCACCGTACTCAGCTCGATAAAGTTCATGAAGTTTTCAACCCCTCGACATATGCAGCGGAGAATCTTGACAGAAGTTATCCAAGTCATGTCCATCTATTAGACATACAAATTAGTTCTTCTACTAGATATTACAGGAAAAACATATATGCTTTTTTATGAAGTCCAGAAAAAAAATACAAGCTATGGCAAGATATTTGGACGAGCAGATCTAAGTAACGAAATATATGTAAAGCTAATTCAGCAAACAGATTTGAGTGCCAAATTATGGCAGGTTGTTTCAATAGTCAATGAGGTCGAGCACACAGCCATCGAACTATCGAAGGCCATCACAGCAACAAAGATCGAGTATAAAACGGTATAGAGCTATTTCACCTAACAGATTGGCTACTAGACCATGGCAATCTACGTCACAATAAATATATGGCAGGATATTTTAGCAACTAATCGACCTTGGCATGCCATCTCAGCTAAGCAGATTGAGTGCAGAACAGGGCAAGGAAGCTTCTTAAGCAGAGCATATTTACAGTAAACTACTTCGGCAAACAGTGAGATTAATAGCGTCTATCAGCTAACATTCAGCGCTACACCGACATGAACGGGGCCTCAGTCTAGAATGCGCGTATCGTGGGAGAAGCTGACCATCGTGCATCTCCACACGAATGTCGCCAGCGGTGGCGGCGCTGACCATCGTGCGCCTCCACAAGAACGTAGCCAGAGGTGGCGGCGCGGCTAGAGGACGGCAGTCTACGAGAGCATACTGTGGGAGCGAGAGGATAGCCGAACCGCGGCGCCGACGTATCGGTGCGGCGGGGAGGGCGGCTTTGGCGGAGCGAATGGAGTGAAGGGGGACGGGGGGAGGGGGATTTGGGGAGTATTATTGGCTAGTTGGCCGAAGGGCGGTTGAATCGGATTTGGGGAATTTGTGTGGGGAGGATTTTTTGCGGTGGGCGGGGAGTTTGGCGCATGGTCGGTTTCTCCAAGTGCAGTCCCACATGTCAGTGAAGAGGCAAGCCGAAGCGCGTTCCGTTTGCGTGAGCCGTGTGCAGGACCGAACGTGTGTGGGGTGCAATGCGACCGCGACAGGAGTGTTGTGAGTGTACCGCCTTTTTTTCCTTTTAAACTAGGTGCTGCGCCCCCTCAAAAAAAATTATGTTGCTTCGCGTGATCCATCGATACTACTACTAGTAATTCGGTAATCCCGACTAAAACGGCGCGACCAGGTCTTTTCCCGCGCGATATGCTGGGAGGTTGGCTTAGTTGGGTTTTTTAGGACGAGTAATGCTACACCTACGTAATCCCAGTTATGTAATTAACATAATGTGAAACGTGTGAGCTGTTGATTGTAGATTGGGGGGAGGGAGGGGCCCACCACCATGAAAATCAGGGGAGGAGAGAGAGAGGCAATTTACGTTAACCCTTTCGTAGGTTCCCGTAGATGTAGAAAGATGTGAAATGCGTGAATGTGTAGTGGACATACTATTGGAGTGCCTAATATAATTTGTGTATGTATAGACCCTATGTGTTTATTTTACTTCGCATGTTAGATTTGTCTCGATTCAATAAAAAGCAGAGTTGGTGATGATGGTGTGCCTGTCATCTTGCAATATAGGTCGTCCGATCTATATCTAACGGATAGGAAGGAAACTATGACAATTTACCCGCACTCCTCTCCACATTTGCAGATAAGGCTTTCCCTTGTTCATCCTTTTCTCCCACAAGATCTTGATCTTCCGTGCGACGCACGGGCATCTTGCTAGTACTCCTACAATATGTATATTGTTGTGAAAGTTCATATACCCCGGCCGAGATTAATGCAAACAAGGCAGATTTTCATTACATTTCAAACTTTTATAGGACAGAAAAATAAAAGAAACCCGACCCTAAACCTATTCTACGGTGGCGACCGACATCCTCCATCTGCGATCTCTATGAACGGGGGCGGGGTTCAAGACCCGTGAAGTGAAGGTGCGGTCTCCGGCGAGGAAGAGTAGAACACGGGATACGGACCGGCTAGTTGGCACACCATGCCCTACTCATCCTCGGAGGAGTCCCCGACCTCGGCGGTGCCGGACGTTGGACGATGGCAAGTAGGACGCGTGGCTGACGGTGCTCCCGTCGTCCGCCGCCAGCGTGGCCACCACTTGTGCGGTCGCGTCCGCATCCAGCTACACCGCTATTGCGTCGCGAGAGGCGACTTGAGCGAGGGCGGCGACCTCGAGCTTCATCTCCAAAGACAAGCTCTCCCGTAGAGCGTTCGCACTTGCGGTCATGGCGGATGTGGTGCCAGGTAGGAGGACGATGCGCTATAGTGTGGAGGTTAGCTGGGCGTTGCCGCTTTAAGTAGCGCATTCCGGTGAGGCCAAGCATCCGGGTGCGTCATTAAGTCGCCGGAGTTGGTTCCTCGGGCAGCGAGCCTCTTAACGACGACATACAAACGGACGGCATGAATGCGGGCAGCTGGCGCCGGCTGGGAACGCACAGCGCGACAGCGCGAGGGACGAGGGTTTTGGTGTGCCAGGGTAGTCAGCTATGGTCGTGGCAACGTTGGAGATGCCCTTTGCTCACATGCGATCCCCGCATGTCATTGAAAAAGCAAGACGACCCGGCATGGTCTCAGGTCCAGAGGATGCAGTTGGCCGCGCTACACCACTCCGCGGACGCGGCGCGGCGCCTCGTGCATCCTCGACGAGCCGGGTGTTGGAGTGTGTTTGGATTGTGGCCAAAGTGCACCTTACCAAAATTTTGGTCATGACCCAAAGATTGGTCTTTGTTTGGATGGTTGCCATTTTTTTGGCATGCCACTGAACTCTAGCCAGCTCTAGTTCATTTTTCTTGCCAATGTCGGCCAAATCATAGGCAACCAATACCTCAACCAAAATTTTGGTCATGACCCAAAGATTGGTCTTTGTTTGGATGGTTGCCATTTCTTTGGCATGCCAATGAACTCTAGCCAACTCTAGTTCATTTTTCTTTCCAATGTCGGCCAAATCATGGGCAACCAATACCTCAACCAAAATTTTGGCTACCCAAGGCGGAGGTGGAGGTGGAGGTGGAGGGTTCGACTGATCCCCATCATTGCGATCCGGATTCAGACGCGTTGGCGGAGCCATCCTGAAGAGGGTGACATCCGTTAGTCCTTTGATAGACAAAAGATAAGTAGAATCAACGGATAGAAATTGCAGCATATAGTCTTCACAATAAACATTCGAACAAGAATGAACGAATGAATTCCAAAGTTAAACATCACACGTCCATTAATGTGAGAAGCCACTTAGATAAAGATATGGAAACAACATCTGTCTTAGAAACAAATCGAATATCACAACTGAAAACAAAAGATTGGCTTCTAGAATGAGCCGGAACAAACACATGATAGAGATTTCGTCCAAAGTGTTCGTGGTGGGGCCCACACGGACACGACGTATAGCGGACGTCACGAATGACAAACAAGACGTCCCCGAATCAGCATAGCCAAGGATTCTTTAAGACGTCTCGCGACCACTGTAAATCGACCGTGAATGGGCGGACCACTAGACGTTGAACCCCAATCTCAAATCATACATCTGTCGGAAAGAATATCCTGTAAGCTACTAGAATTCCCACCTATAAACTCCCGAAACTTTCTGGTTATGCAATCTGGTGTTGGGGATACAGGGGACACAAAATATATCACCCAAACTAACAATACCTAGATCCAAATTGTATCCATCCGTCAACACATAACCAAGAAATCCTCGAAATCGTGTACCTCGACCTTCAAAAACATCCGTTATACATGTCATGGCAATACTCCCTTTTCGCCACAAGATCGGGCTATCGTGGGTTATCTCACCAACAACTGCACAAAAGAGATTTCGATGTCGGCAAAACTCAGGTATTCCGAATCGCAACGATAAAATTGTGACGACAACACCTCGGAGCTCAACTCCCGGGACACCGCCACAACCCCTAAATGTCGAGGCACCAAGAACAATGTTCTCGTCACAAAACCATCGGAACGATTCCAAGATACCCACGTGATCCTAAAAAATTTAGTGAAATTTGAGGAGAGAAGAGTCAAAACTCGTCGCCAGGATACCTCACCAGAGCGATTTAAGGGACTGGGGAGTAAAAAGAATCCTACTCTCGATATATATAATCCTAAGACTCAAAACGTTTTCCATTCTAGACTCAACAACGCCAGAAAACAATCAAGTAGGGGCTCCTAAGTCGGGAAGGCTCGATTACCAACTTGTAGCGCCCCGATGCGGCTATATCTCCCACGTGTCGAGGCACGACTTAGAGGCATAACCGCATTGAAAGCAATGTCGCAAGTGAGGTAATCTTCACACAACCCATGTAATAAATAAGGAAAGAGATACATAGTTGGCTTACAGTCGCCACTTCACACAAGACATAAATAAACATCCATCATTCAGAGTACACTCAAGGTCCGACTACGGAACCAAAATAAAAGAAGATACCCCAAATGCTACACAGATCCCCGATCGTCCCAACTGGGCACCACTACTGATCATCGGGAAAAGACACATAGTAACGACCACGTTCCTCGTCGAACTCCCACTTGAGCTCGGGTGAATCACCTGCACCGCCTCATCGGAACCTGCAACTGTTTTGAAGTATCTGTGAGTCACGGGACTCAGCAATCTCACACCATGAGATCAAGACTATTTAAGCTTATAGGAAGGACAGAGTAGTAAAGTGGAGCTGCAGCAAGCGACTAGCATATATGGTGGCTACATCGCAAAAGAGAGCGAGAAGAGAAGCAAAGCACGGACGTGAAACTAGTAGCGATCAAGAAGTGATCCTGAACTACTTACGCCGACATAACTCCAACACCGTGTTCACTTCCGGACTCACGAGAAGAGACCATCACGGTTACACATGCGGTTGATGTGTATTTTATTTGAGGTCAACTTCGGTTTTCTACAACCGACATTAACAAATTCCCATCTGCCTCATAACATGCACACGGCTTTGAAAGATATTACCTGCAGGGTGTCCCAACTTAGCCCATTATAAGCTCTCACGGTCAACGAAGGATATTCCTTCTACCGGAAGACCCGATCAATCTCGAATCCCGGACTACAAGACATTTCGACAGAATAAAACAAGACCAGCAAAGCCGCCCGATTGTGCCGACAAATCCCGATAGGAGCTGCACATATCTCGTTCTCAGGGCACATCCGGATGAGCAGTCCATACAACTAAAACCAGACCTCAAGTTGCCTTGAGGGGGCGCTGCACAGCACTCTAGTTTGGGCCAGCACTCGAAGGAGCACTGGTCCGGGGGGGTTAAAATAAAGATGACCCTCGGGCTCGCGAAAACCCGGGGGAAAAAGGCTTAGGTGGCAAATGGTAAAACCAAAGTTGGGCCTTGCTGGACGAGTCTTATTCAAAGCGAACTGTCAAGGGGGTCCCATAAATCACCCAACCGTGTAAGGAACGCGAAATCAAGGAACATAACACCGGTATGACGGAAACTAGGGTGGCAAGAGGAACAAAACACTGCATAAGGCCGAGCCTTCCACCCTTTACCAAGTATATAGATGTATTAATTATAGCAGATATATATTGTGATATCCCCAACAAGTAAACATGTTCCAAAAGGAACAACATCTCCATGTTCCAACAAGGAACAAACTTCACTTCACTGCAACTAGCAACGCTATAAGAGGGCTGAGCAAAGCGGTAACATAGCCAATCAACGGTTTGCTAGGAAAGGATGGTTAGGGCTGACATGGCAATATGGGTGGCATGATATAGCAAGTGGTAGGCATCGCAGCATAGGCATAGCAAAAGAGCGAGCAACTAGCATAGCAAAGATAGAAGTGATTTCGAGGGTATGGTCATCTTGCTCGCAATGTTCTCGAGTTGTCGAAAGCTTGATCCTCGTAAGCGTTCTCAACAGGTTCCTCGCTCACGTACTCGCCTCCGGCTCTACCCAAAGCAACAACACAAACAAAGGAACCACAATAAATCACGGTGCAATGCACAATCAACATGATGCAAAACATGACATGATATGCGAGATGCGATATGCAATGCGTATAAAGCGCTCCGAAGGTAAATGATGAACCAGGCATCAACTTGGCAAAACAAGTATGCCACTGAAAGATGAGATGATTTCGGTTGAAATCGATATAAAGATCACCGAATCGGATGCACGGTTTGGAAATGACAAGCAAAACAAGAATGGCACAAATCTGCCATTAACAGCATGATGCCACTTAGCAAGCAACAATTAATTAAGCTACTGCACCCAAACGTATCAACAAAGTACATGGCAGTGATCTACACAAGATGCTCGACAAAAGATGAGCACTGAGCTACGGCTAGTTCACATCATAACAGGTTCAAACAAGCATGGCAAAAGTGCACAAAATATCAGGCTGGACATGGCAAAAACAGCATCAGGTTGCAATGTTCAGAGCAACAAAACTACATGCTACAGGACCTTAAAATAGCAAATCATGGCATGGCGTGAATCTACTCAAAGCATAGAACAAAATTCCCTTACTGACCATAAGCCAAAAAGGATCAGAAAATATAGTAACACCCATGTCAATATTGAAAGTTTCGTTAACAGAATCAGCAACATGGCATGTCAAAAACTGATAACGAGTAGGCATGTTTACAAGCTCAATGCACTCACTACAGAGCCTTAAATGATAAACTAAGCATCCATACATCAAGAAGTCATGACATAGAAGACATACATGGCAAGAACAATAACATAGCATACATGGATCAACCACAACAACCTTGGCAAAATTGAATAACCTGTAAAGAATCTGCCAGGAAACATTTGGTAGCAAAAGTAGAGCTCGATTGACTCAAGCTATGGCACTCCATAATTGCAAACAAAGGCATGGATGGATAGAGCAAGACATGTTTTACAAAACATCCTTACTGAAGTATCTCAAAATATGCATGGATCTCTAGGTATCATCAAGTTAACATGGCATCAAAATCAGCTAAAACAGGGCTGAAATCAGCAACATCAGGACACCTACTTTGCATGCTTGTGCTAGTCACCACATAGATCACAAAAATACATGGCATACACCCCTGGAAAGATGGCATGGCATATTCCAAAACACATGTAGGACTCAAATTCATAGGGTGCACACAATAATCATGGCAAAAATAACAAAAGTGCAAGTTCTGTTAAGAAACAGAAACTAACATCACATAGCACTCTTCCAACAGCATTTCGGGAGTCAAGATGAGCTCAAATGAAAATGATGCAATGAGATGAAATGATCTACTCTTCGAGATGAACATTTTGACATATTATACACGCAAAATAGACCTACAGATGCAAAGATATACCACTTTGAAAATGACACAAAATAACAAAGATATCAAGACTTAGAAGAAAAAGAGAGGGAAAGAGAAGTCAACGGCGCGGGAACCGAGGCCGGATCGGGGCCCGACCCGATCGGATCTGGCGACGGCGGTGGAGGAGCTCGCCGGGGGAGGCGGCCGGCGAGGGGTGGCGCCGGGCGGCGGCGGCGATGGCGGCGCCGGGCGAGCGTCGGCTCAGGCGCCGAGCAGGCGGCAGGGCGGCGCTGGGCCAGGCGGGGCAGCGACCAGAAGGGCGGCGGAGGTCGGGCGGTGGCCGGCGGAGAAGAGAGGCGGCGGCGGCGGCGCGGCGGCGAGCGGGCGGCGCGCGCGCGCGGCGGCGTCGGGCGCGGCGGGGCCCGCCCGAGGGTTTGGGCAACCCATGGCGGCGCTGAAGCGGCGATGTGGCGCCCCAGGCGGCTGACGTGGCAGCCTGCGATTGGCCGGCGGCGACGGGCGGACGCGTCCGCCTCGCCGGACGTGTCGGCGGCGGCGGAGGGAAATTTGCTAGGGTTTGAGGGATGATCCGGATTGGAGGGGTTTGCTTAAATAGGCATAGAGGGAGCTAGGAGAGTCCAAATGAGGTGTAGTTTTACCCACGATCGTGATCGAACGACGGAGAGCATGGAAGTGACTTAGATGGGTTATTGGGCTGTTTTGAAGGGGTGTTGGGCTGCAACTTAAAAGAGGCCTTTGCGAGAGTGCGGTTAACCGTTGGAGTACCAAACGAGCTCCAAATGACCCGAAACTTGACCGGTGGTCTACGGGTGGTATACCAAGGTCACTAGACAAACCTCGGTCCATTTCGAGAAGGTTTAGTACCCGCACACGGAAAACGTAAAAGGGACCGCCTGGGGAGATAGGAGTGCCGGATTGCAAAACGGACAACGGGAAAAATGCTCGGAATCATGAGACGAACACGTATGCAAATGCGATGCACATGATGGCATGATATAAAATGCATGACATGAACAAAATGCAAAAAGAGGAAAAACCCAACCACGGAGGGAATATCATATATCAATGCCGAAAATGGCAAGAGTTGGAGTTACAAATATGGAAAGTTACTTCCGGGGTGTTACAACACTCCACCACTACAAGAGGATCTCGTCCCGAGATCTAGGACTGAAAGAACTCGGATACTCGAGCGGAGGTGATCCTCGCGCTCGTGTAGCTTCTCGGTCGAATGGTGTGACCACTTCACTTTGAGGAATTTGATTGACTTGTTGCGAGTCTTGCGCTCGGTTTCTTCAAGAATAGCAGCGGATGCTCATGATAAGAGAGATCTTCTTGAAGGTCAATCTCTTGAAGTTGATAGTGCGTTCAGAGTCTTGAAGCACTTGCGAAGCTGTGACACGTGAAACACATCGTGCACGTTTGCAAAGTTGGATGGAAGCTCAAGTTGATAGGCGAGATCGCCTCTTTTGCCAATGATCTTGAAAGGACCCACGTATCTAGGGGCAAGCTTCCTTTGATACCGGGCGGCGAGTGCCTTTCATTGAGAGACGCGGAGGTAGACATGGTCTCCGATTTCAAAAGCCACATCACGGTGCTTATCATCATAATAGCTCTTCCGCGCGATTATGCGGCTTTGAGATTCTCACGAATGACTTGGCACATTTCTTCCGCTTCGTGATCAAGTCATTGCCAAGAAGTTGGCGTTCACCGTCTCGCACCAATTGAGAGGAGTACGGCACTTTCGCCATAGAGAATTTCGAATGGGGCCTTGCCCAACTCGCTTGGAAGCTGTTGTTGTAGGAGAACTCTGCATATGGAAGACAATCTTCCCACTTCATACCGAAAGAAATGACACAAGCCCCGAGCATATCTTCAAGGATTTGATTAACTCGCTCAATTTGGCCACTTGTTTGAGGATGGAAAGCTGTCTTTGAAACGAATGTTGGTGCCCATGGCCTTCGAAAAGAATCCCAAAACTTGGAGGTAAAGATGCTGCCACGGTCTCAAGAGATCACTTGTGGAATGCCGTGCAAGGAGACAATCACGAGGTGTATAGCTCGCCAACCGAGCTGCTGTGATGGATTCTTTGATAGGAAGAAAATGAGCCACTTTAGTAAGCTTGTCAATGACAACAAAGATAGCATCATTTCCACGCTTGGACTTAGGAAAACCAGTCACGAAGTCCATCTCAATATGATCAAACTTCCATTCTGGAATAGCAAGAGGTTGAAGGAGACCAGCTGGTCTTTGGTGTTCTGCTTTCACTCTTCTGCAGACATCACATTCATTCACGAATTGAGCAATTTCTCGCTTCATTCGAGTCCACCAATATGACTGCTTGAGGTCATGGTACATCTTCGTACTTCCAGGATGAATGGATAGAAGCGAATTGTGAGCCTCGTTCATAATGACTTTTCACAGATCACCCTTAGGAACCACAATCCGGTCCTCAAAGAAAAGAGTATCTTTGTCATCAATGTGGAAGCACTTGTACTTGGAAATGCCCTTGTCGATACCACGTTTCACCTTTTTCACCATGGTATCCGAAGTTGAGCCTCACGAATCTGATCTTCCAAAGTAGGAGAGACTATGAGGTTGGCAAGAAAGCCTTGAGGAACAACTTGAAGATTCAGCTTGGAAAGCTTCACGAGATCCGGTGAAAGGGCTTGAGGATTAGACTGCTGCGAAGCTTTCCTGCTCAAAGCATCTGCAATGACATTGGCCTTGCCGGAGTATATTCAATACTTGGGTTGTACTCTTGAATCATTTCACCCATCGAGTCTGCCTGAGGTTGAGGTTGGGTTGAGTGAAGATGTACTTGAGACTCTTGTGATCGGTGAAAATGTCCACTTTCCTTCCCAACAAGAGATGTCTCCACGTTATCAATGCATGGACCACTGCCGCCAACTCAAGATCGTGAGTGGGGTAGTTCTTCTCGTTGGGCTTCAACTGGCGAGAGGTATAAGCCACAACTCTCTTCTCTTGCATTAACACAGCACCGAGACCTTGAAGAGAAGCATCACGTAAAACTTCAAATGGCTTGGATTCATCGGAGGAGTCAAGACAGAGCTGTGACGAGTTTCTCTTTGAGGGTATTGAAAGCAACGTCACACTCGGGAGACCGGACATACTTCACATGCTTCGGAGAAGGTTGGAAAGAGGCTTTGCAATCTTGGAGAAATTCTCAACGAATCTTGACAATAGCTTGCAAGACCAAGAAAATCATGGGTCTGCTTGACGTTCGAGGAGGTTCCCAATTCACAATTGCGGACACCTTCTCGGGATTAACAGCGATGCCCTTGGCGGAGATGATATGACCAAGATAAAGCACTTCATCAAGCCAAAATTCACATTTGGAGAACTTAGCATAGAATTGGTACTCTCGAGCTTGTCTAGCACCAATCGCAAATGTTTGGCATGATCCTTCTTATTCTTGGAGAAGACCAAAATATCATCAAGATAGACCAAGACGAATTCATTGGTGTAGGGGTTGAATATGAAGTTCATCATCCGAGAGAATGTTGGAGGAGCATTGACAAGGCGAAAGACATGACAAGATATTCATAAGAACCAAAGCTTGTTCGAAAGCTGTCTTGGGAATATCTTGTTCACGAATCGAATCGATGATACCCCATACGAAGGTCAAGCTTGGAGAACACAGTAGCACCTTTGAGTTGCTCGAAAAGCTCATTGATGTTGGGAAGTGGATACTTGTTCTTGATAGTCTTCTTATTCAATGGACGGTAATCGGCGCAAAGTCGGTCCGTGCCATCCTTCTTCCGGACAAAAGAACACCACAACCCCAAGGAGATGAACTCGGTCCGATCAAACCCAGACGCTCTTGTTCATCGAGTTGCTTCTTCAATTCCTTCAGCTCATCAGGTCCAAGCTTGTATGGACGCTTGCAAGCGGGTTCATGCGGGCTCAAGATCGATAACGAACTCAAGCGGCGATGAGGAGGCATACCCGAAGCTCTTACGGAAAGACATCTTGGTACTCACAAACGATCGAATCGAGAGATAGCATTCAGTTCGCCCTTCTCATTGAGAGAAAACAACCAATGGTTTCATCACGAAGCGCATAGATGATCACATCATTAGAAGAGTGAGTCAATTGAATTTCCTGGCAGCACAATCAAGCTGAGCTTTGTGCCGATAAAGCCATCCATCCGAGAATAAGATCAATATCCGAGTCACCAAGGACAACTGGTTTAGACAGAAATCTATAATCGCCCATCTTGATAGAAACATCCGGGACGCAAACATTAGATGTCATTTGCTTACCCGGGGACACAATCTTCAACGGAATAGGAATCTTTTCCGTCACGAACTCATGCTTGGCAACAAAAGGTCTCGAAATGAAAGAAAGTGATGCACCAGTATCAAATAAGACTTTTGCAGGAATATCATTAACTGAGAGATTACCCATTAACACATCAGAAGAATCCTCTGCTTGAGCTGCATTCATCATATTGACCTTTGCAAACTTGGGATTATGCTTGACCACTGCACTGCTTGAAGATTTCACAGGAGGAGGAGGCGGAAGGCGCCTTTAGTTGAAGCACTTGTTCGCATAGTGACCTTTCTGCTGACATTTGTTGCAAGTCACCTCAGAGAGCGGACGGTGGTAAGGAGCACTTGACCTTGGAGCTTGAGAATTAGACTTGTTCTGATAGCTTGGGTTGGGTGGGTGGGAAGATCCACGGCCACCTGAGTTCTTCTGCTGATAAGGCTGGCGGAACGGAGGAGGAGGAAGGTAGAACTTCTGCTGCTTAGCTGCCACTTGAGAGGAAGAAGAAGACTGAACTGCATCCCTAATTCTCTTCTTAGAAGCCTCACATTTGAGCTGGGCAGCTTCTTGCTTCAGAGCCATGTTGTAGAAATCATCATACTTATCTGGCTCAAAAAGCACAAGAGCTAATTGCAAATCTTCTCTCAGACCACCTCTGAATTGATAGATCATACTCTTTTCATCAGGTACGTCTTGCTTAGCAAAACGAGCGAGCTTCTGTAACTGGATATTGTATTGATAGACAGACATGTTGCCCTGCTTGAGATTGCGGAACTCCTCACGCTTGCTCTCAACAACACTTTTTGGAATGTGATGAGCTCTGAAATCACGGCGGAACTCATCCCAGGTAATGACACGACCTCCTCTGGAATCTTTGTATTGCTGGTACCACTCAGCAGCTTGATCCTTGAGTTGAAACGATGCAAACTTGACAAAGTCCTCAGGTCTGACATTGCTACAGTCAAAGTGCTTGCAGATGTCCACAAGCCAATCGCCAGCGTCTGTGGCCTCGACACAGAGACTGAAAGACTTCGGCTGATTAGCGAGGAACTGACTGAGAGTAGCAAAGTGTGGCTGATTTTTGCCTTGACCTTGATTTCCTTGATTGCCTTGCCCCTGAGTACGTTCTTGCAAGAGCTGCAAAATCATCGAGCATTGGCATTGGTGGCTGCCATGATAGCTTGCCGTGCCTCTGGAGGCGGAGGTGGAGGTGGAGGTGGAGGGTTCGACTGATCCCCATCATTGCGATCCGGATTCGACGCTGTTGGCGGAGCCATCTGAAGAGGGTGACATCCGTTAGTCCTTTGATAGACAAAATATAAGTAGAATCAACGGATAGAAATTGCAGCATATAGTCTTCACAATAAACATTCGAACAAGAATGAACGAATGAATTCCAAAGTTAAACATCACACGTCCATTAATGTGAGAAGCCACTTAGATAAAGATATGGAAACAACATTTGTCTTAGAAACAAATCGAATATCACAACTGAAAACAAAAGATTGGCTTCTAGAATGAGCGGAACAAACACATGATAGAGATTTCGTCCAAAGTGTTAGTGGTGGGGCCCACACGGACCTGACGTATAGCGGACGTCACGAATGACAAACAAGGCGTCCCGAATCAGCATAGCCAAGGATTCTTTAAGGCGTCTCGCGACCATTTGTAAATCGACCGTGAATGGGCGGACCACTAGACGTTGAACCCCAATCTCAAATCATACATCCGCCGGAAAGAATATCCCGTAAGCTACTAGAATTCCCACCTATAAACTCCCAAACTTTCTGGTTATGCAATCTGGTGTTGGGGATACAGGGACACAAAATATATCACCCAAACTAACAATACCTAGATCCAAATGTATCCATCCGTCAACACATAACCAAGAAATCCTCGAAATCGTGTACCTCGACCTTCAAAACATCCGTTATACATGTCATGGCAATACTCCCTTTTCGCCACGATCTCGGGCTATCAGGGTTATCCACCAACAACTGCACAAAAGAGATTTCGATGTCGGCAAAACTCGGGTATTCCAGAATCTGCAACGATAAAATTGTGGCGACAACACCTCGGAGCTCAACTCCCGGGACACCGCCACAACCCCTAAATGTCGAGGCACCAAGAACAATGTTCTCGTCACAAAACCATCGGAACGATTCCAAGATACCCACGTGATCCTAAAAAAATTTAGTGAAATTTGAGGAGAGAAGAGTCAAAACTCTACGTCGGATACCTCACCAGAGCGAAGGGGACTGGGAGTAAAAAGAATCCTACTCTCGATATATATAATCCTAAGACTCAAAACATTTTCCATTCTAGACTCAACAACGCCAGCAAACAATCAAGTAGGGGCTCCTAAGTCGGGAAGGCTCGATTACCAACTTAGCGCCCGATGCGGCTATATCTCCCACGTGTCGAGGCACGACTTAGAGGCATAACCGCATTGAAAGCAATGTCGCAAGTGAGGTAATCTTCACACAACCCATGTAATAAATAAGGAAAGAGATACATAGTTGGCTTACAATGCCACTTCACACAAGACATAAATAAACATCCATCATTCAGAGTACACTCAAGGTCCGACTACGGAACCAAAATAAAAGAAGATACCCCAAATGCTACACAGATCCCGATCGTCCCAACTGGGCACCACTACTGATCATCAGGAAAAGACACATAGTAACGACCACGTTCCTCGTCGAACTCCCACTTGAGCTCGGTGAATCACCTGACCGCCTCATCGGAACCTGCAACTGTTTTGAAGTATCTGTGAGTCACGGGACTCAGCAATCTCACACCATGAGATCAAGACTATTTAAGCTTATAGGAAGGACAGAGTAGTAAAGTGGAGCTGCAGCAAGCGACTAGCATATATGGTGGCTACATCGCAAAAGAGAGCGAGAAGAGAAGCAAAGCACGGACGTGAAACTAGTAGCGATCAAGAAGTGATCTGAACTACTTACGCCGACATAACTCCAACACCGTGTTCACTTCCCGGACTCCGCCGAGAAGAGACCATCACGTTACACACGCGATTGATGTGTATTTTATTTGAGGTCAACTTCGGGTTTTCTACAACCGACATTAACAAATTCCCATCTGCCTCATAACATGGGCACGGCTTTGAAAGATATTACCTGCAGGGTGTCCCAACTTAGCCCATTATAAGCTCTCACGGTCAACGAAGGATATTCCTTCTACCGGAAGACCCGATCAATCTCGAATCCCGGACTACAAGACATTTCGACAGCAATAAAACAAGACCAGCAAAGCCGCCCGATTGTGCCGACAAATCCCGATAGGAGCTGCACATATCTCGTTCTCGTGGCACATCCGGATGAGCAGTCCATACAACTAAAACCAGACCTCAAGTTGCCTTGAGGGGGCGCTGCACAGCACTCTAGTTTGGACCAGCACTCGAAGGAGCACTGGTCCGGGGTTAAAATAAAGATGACCCTCGGGCTCGCGAAAACCCGGGGGAAAAAGTCTTAGGTGGCAAATGGTAAAACCAAAGTTGGGCCTTGCTGGGCGAGTCTTATTCAAAGCGAACTGTCAAGGGGTCCCATAAATCACCCAACCGTAAGGAACGCGAAATCAAGGAACATAACACCGGTATGACGGAAACTAGGGTGGCAAGAGTGGAACAGAACACCAGGCATAAGGCTGAGCCTTCCACCCTTTACCCAGTATATATAGATGTATTAATTAAAGCATATATATATTGTGATATCCCCAACAAGTAATCATGTTCCAAAAAGGAACAACATCTCCATGTTCCAACAAGGAACAAACTTCAACTTCACCTGCAACTAGCAACGCTATAAGAGGGCTGAGCAAAGCGGTAACATAGCCAATCAACGGTTTGCTAGGAAAGGATGGTTAGGGGCTGACATGGCAATATGGGTGGCATGATATAGCAAGTGGTAGGCATCGCAGCATAGGCATAGCAAAAGAGCGAGCAACTAGCATAGCAAAGATAGAAGTGATTTCGAGGGTATGGTCATCTTGCCTGCAATGTTCTCAGAGTTGTCGAAAGCTTGATCCTCGTAAGCGTTCTCAACAGGTTCCTCGTTCACGTACTCGTCTCCCGACTCTACCCAAAGCAACAACACAAACAAAGGAACCACAATAAATCACGGTGCAATGCACAATCAACATGATGCAAAACATGACATGATATGCGAGATGCGATATGCAATGCGATATAAGCGCCCGGAAGGTAAATGATGAACCAGGCATCAACTTGGCAAACCAAGTATGCCACTGAAAGATGAGATGATTTCGGTTGAAATCGATATAAAGATCACCGAATCGGATGCACGGTTTGGAAATGACAAGCAAAACAAGAATGTCACAAATCTGCCATTAACAGCATGATGCCACTTAGCAAGCAACAATTAATTAAGCTACTGCACCCAAACGTATCAACAAAGTACATGGCAGTGATCTACACAAGATGCTCGACAAAAGATGAGCACTGAGCTACGGCTAGTTCACATCATAACAGGTTCAAACAAGCATGGCAAAAGTGCACAAAATATCAGGCTGGACATGGCAAAAACAGCATCAGGTTGCAATGTTCAGAGCAACAAAACTACATGCTACAGGACCTTAAAATAGCAAAACATGGCATGGAATGAATCTACTCAAAGCATAGAACAAAAGTCCCTTACTGACCATAAGCCAAAAAGGATCAGAAAATATAGTAACACCCATGCCAATATTGAAAGTTTCGTTAACAGAATCGGCAACATGGCATGTCAAAAACTGATAACGAGTAGGCATGTTTACAAGCTCAATGCACTCACTACAGAGCCTTAAATGATAAACTAAGCATACATACATCAAGAAGACATGACATATAAGACATACATGGCAAGAACAATAACATAGCATACATGGATCAACCACAACAACCTTGGCAAAATTGAATAACCTGTAAACAATCTGCCAGGAAACATTTGGTAGCAAAAGTAGAGCTCGATTGACTCAAGCTATGGCACTCCATAATTGCAAACAAAGGCATGGATGGATAGAGCAAGACATGTTTTACAAAACATCCTTACTGAAGTATCTCAAAATATGCATGGATCTCTAGGTATCATCAAATTAACATGGCATCAAAATTAGCTAAAACAGGGCTGAAATCAGCAACATCAGGACACCTACTTTGCATGCTTGTGCTAGTCACCACATAGATCACAAAAATACATGGCATACACCCCTGGATAGATGGCATGGCATATTTCAAAACACATGTAGGACTCAAATTCATAGGGTGCACACAATAATCCTGGCAAAAATAACAAAAGTGCAAGTTCTGTTAAGAAACAGAAACTAACATCACATAGCACTATTCCAACAGCATTTCGGGAATCAAGATGAGCTCAAATGAAAATGATGCAATGAGATGAAATGATCTACTCTTCGAGTCGAACATTTTGACATATTATAAGCGCAAAATGGATCTACAGATGCAAAGATATACCACTTTGAAAATGACACAAAATAACAAAGATATCAAGACTTAGAAGAAAAAGAGAGGGAAAGAGAAGTCAACGGCGCGGGAACCGAGGCCGGATCGGGGCCCGACCCGATCGGATCTGGCGACGGCGGTGGAGGAGCTCGCCGGGGGAGGCGGCCGGCGAGGGGGCGCGGCGGGCGGGCGGCGGCGATGGCGGGCGCCGGGCGCGGGCGCGCCATGGCCAGAAGGGCGGTAGGGCGGAGAGCTGGCAAGGGCCGCGCGACCGAGAGCGGGCGCGGCCGGAGGTCGGGCGGTGGCCGGCCGGAGAAGAGAGGCGGCGGCGGTCGGAGGCGGCGGCAAGCGGCGGCGGCTGCGCGGCGGCGGCGTCTGCCCGGAGGGCCCATGGCCCCATGGCCGCGCGCTGGGCGATGATGGGCGCCGGCGGCTGACGTGGCAGCCTGCGATTGGCCGGCGGTGACGGGCGGACGCGTCTGCTCGCCGGACGTGTCCGCGGCGCGAGGGAAATTTGCTAGGGTTTCGGGATGATCCGGATTGGAGGGGGTTTGCTTAAATAGGCATAGAGGGAGCTAGGAGAGTCCAAATGAGGTGTAGTTTTCGCCACACGATCGTGATCGAACGACGGAGAGCATGGAAGTGACTTAGATGGGTTATTGGGCTGATTTGAAGGGGTGTTGGGCTGCAACTTAAAAGAGGCCTTTGCGAGAGTCGCTTAACCGCTGGAGTACCAAACGAGCTCCAAATGACCGAAACTTGACCGGTGGTCTACGGTGGTATACCAAGGTCACTAGACAAACCTCGGTCCATTTCGAGAAGGTTTAGTACCCTTTACGGAAAAAGCGTAAAAGGACCGCCGGGGAGATAGGAGTGCCGGATTGCAAAACGGACAACGGGAAAAATGCTCGGAATCATGAGACGAACACGTATGCAAATGCGATGCACATGACGGCATGATATAAAATGCATGACATGAACAAAATGCAAAAAGAGGAAAAACCCAACCACGGAGGGAATATCATATATCAATGCCGAAAATGGCAAGAGTTGGAGTTACAAATATGGAAAGTTACTTCCGGGGTGTTACACATTTGGTCAAAGTTAGCCTCGAAAAACGCATTAGACCCTGTATGCTTTGTGTAAGTTGCATGTCATATATTATTACTCTAACATTTGTGTAAGTTGCATGTCATATATTATTACTCTAACATTTGTGTAAATTGCATGTCATATATTATTACTCTAACATTTGGTCAAAGTAGTATAGTGGAAGTGGATCCTCTAACGTAGTTATCCCTGCCTTACCCTCCCTTTCGGTCACTTACTGGCGGACCCCATGCTTGCTAGGCCCCGCATGTCAGTTACTCAATGGGTTCGGCCACTTCAGGGGATCCTCATCCGTAGTATACTCCCTCTATTTTTATTTACTCCACATAAAACGGAGGGAGTGGTGGTATAATAAATGACGCGGGCGGGGGAGGGGGAGGGACGTCGGTTTGCTCTCAACTGCGGTCCCACAAGCGAGCGAAAACACAAGACTAAGCGTGTTCCATTCGGTGAGCGGCGTGGAGGGTCCAGCGTGCCGGGCTGCAACACAAACGCGACAAGAGCGATGTACAGTCAAAACCGATTGACCGGTCGTCACCGAAACCACTATTCACACCAGAACCTTCGCTGCTCGGCCTACGCCAGCCACTGCCCTAAAACCACACCAAATCTCCAGCCCATTCCCCCACCTTTCGATCCCCTAGCCCACATCAAGCGTCTCCTAGTTCGCTGGAAAGCCATGGTGCGCCGCAAGATCACTTACTACAAGATGTCGACGCCGAGCGCCACAGAGAATCGCCGCGCGGTCGGCGCCATGCACTGTTCCCAAGCTCGCTTTGCGGCGGGCCAATCCCCAAGTTCTCTGGAGCCAAGCTACGAGGAGGAGGAAGCCGATCCAATGTTCATGGCGGAGGTCGCGGCGCAGAAGGCCCCCGAGTGGTATGAGACGATGGACGTCGACTTCGTGCTGGCGTCCGAGCCCCCCACGGTGCAGGCGGACCAGCTGATCAACATGGCGATACTAAAGGAGGACCGGGAGGCAGAGGCTCAACTCGACGCGGAGCGCGCGCATGCAGCTGCCATCGAGGCTCTCCTGCAGGCGGAACCGGATGTCGTGGATGTGAACCGGGCGGCGGAGGCTCAACTTGAGGCGGAGCGCGCGGATGCCGCTGCCATCGAGGCCCTCCTGCAGGCAGAACCGGACTTCCTGGACTTGAACCGGGCGGTAGAGGCTCGACTCGACGCAGAGCGCGCGGATGCCGCTCTCATCGACGCCCTCCTGCAGGCGGAACCGGACGTCCTGGACTTGAACCGGGCGGCGGAGGCTCGACTCGACGCGGAGCGCACGGATGCCGCTGCCATCGAGGCCCTCCTGCAGGCGGAACCGGACGTCCTCGACTTGAACCGGGTTGTGCTCTCGTCCGTACAGAGCACCCGCACGCTCTGCTTGAACGAGTAGCTGGAGGCCGAGGACAACCACGGTGCGGAGACACACGTCGGCAGTGACGGCTGGTTCGCGCCGGCAGCCAAAGACGATGAGGCTGTCTCTTTCCGCGAGCAGTGATAGTTTTTCTTTATGTTGTTGTTTTTATGGATCTTTTGCTGTGTAAAAACATATATTTGTTATGCAAGTCGCATGACTTGGGTCAGTCTACCATTTCAGGCGGTTGGATGAATATCCTACGTCTCCTAACCCTTCTTTCCTTCTTCCTCACCTCTTCTTCTTCCCCAACAGACCACCGCACGGGCCGTACGGATACTCCCCAACATGTGGTTGGATAAACATACTCTATGAACGAAAATTATGAGTTTGGTTTGTTCACATGCGACAACACGTGTCAGTGAGGGTGTGTTCCCTTGGTTGAGTTTGCGGCGTGCAGGAGCGACTGTGTGAGGGTGCGGTGCGACCGCGGCGTGCAGGAGCGACCGTGTGAGGGTGCGGTGCGACCGCGACAGCCGTGCGCAAGTGTACCTCCTTCTCATTTTGAAAACTTTAGGCAAGCTTGGCAAAAATGTGTGGTGAAGTTTGGCAATACAAGGCCTAGACCCAAACAGGATAAGTACGTACGTACTAGGAGTACTAGTGTTAAAAAAAGAAAGGCGGGTTTTCCTTCAAGGATTTAATCGATACAAATCCTCGTTTCACGTGTCAATTAATGCATATTTTTTTCTCGAAAGACCAAAGAGCTAACCATCTCACTCATCATCGCTTGATTAATGCAGCGCCATGCAAACCAACCTTCTCACTTCCGCATGCATGCAGGGGATATTAATGTCCTTGGTTGCTAACCCCATCAATTTTGCCTCGATTAGTGTTATTGGCCCTTTGCAGAGAAGTCAGCGAAGGAAAGTCAGCGAAGAGTGAAATGATGGTTGCTTCGTCCGTGCTTTTGTGATTTGACGCCTCACTGCTTTGTGATTTGTGATAGAAGGGATAGGGGGTAGACTCTGTGCTCTATACTGTACTACATGCGTCCAAGCATGGGATAAAGAGGAGAGACGTTGCATTTTTCTATTCCTTCAATCAATCAATCGAGGAGCTTCGGTTCCATCTTTTGGCTTTAGCAACACCGTCCACAATGGTTCCCACGATGCCAAAAGCTATTTTCACATTTGGCTACACATTGTGGATGCCCTTAACCGTACCACTTGGTTTTGCTCCTGTGTGCTATCTATATAAATCTCAATTATATTGATCTAAAAAATTATAGAATCAAGATTAGTAAAAAGGAGGTGATTTTGCCGCGCGGATGGCGGGGGAGGTTTCTTATTTGAGAAATGCTACATCCAGGTAATGGTTTACGTAAAGTTATGAACTGATGTGATGTGGGACTATTTGATTGGATTAAAGGAGAGTATTAGGCCCACCCCACCTGAAAATCAGAGGGTGCTTGGACCAAGGGACTTATTTTAGTCTGACTAAAAATATTCTCTTTAAGAGGCTAAAGTTCCAAGCACCCCTGACTAAAGAGGGGTTAAAACTAGTCTTGAGACTAATTTTTTTTAGTCAGGGGTACCCCTACTAAAATGTGGATTAGTCCTCGCTCTTCTCATTTAACTCCTCTCCTTTAACACATGCGAGTTCTGGATTGGAGGGTTTGGAGGCTAATAAATGCTCATTAACTTGATTTTAGTCTCTTTAGTATTTGGATCCAAGCATGGGTGAGACTAGCAAGTTTTAATCCCACTACTTTTAGTCATGAGACTAAAACGTATCCAAGCACCCTCTCAGGGGGGCGCATATATAGATTAGATGGAAAGTATACGTAGCAGCTACGTGGCCCTTTGTAAGTCTAGGATTAGGCTTCTTATTTTCGGAGGACGTTGTCCTGGCGGTTTGCTAACATGCGGTCCCACGTGTCGTTGCTTTACCAAGCCAATCCGCCCCACATGAGGCGTAACAACGGCGAAGCAACACGTGGTTAAGTTGAAGAAGATGAGGAGAAGCGGATTCAGCAGCGAGTAAAATGATGGTTGCTTCGTCCTCCAACTTCTTTTTAGCGATGTTACCGTCCTCCAACTTAACTATGGGAAAGGTGCAGCTTTGTGATTTGACGCCTCATTGCTCATTACTACGCCGGCGCCATGACTGGGGTGCTTCACCCCGGCTGCTCTACACTGTATTCCGGTATGGCACGTGGACCCGGTAGCTTGATGTCCCACATGTCGGCGAAAGGGACTAGAAAATTTATGAAAGCGAGCTCTCCGCTCTTATGACGGAGGAGTAGACGACACGACGGCCCAGTGAACTGTCACTTGTACTGTATAGTACTATAGTTTTGCTGTTTCACACGATCCATCGATACAAACCCGATTAAATAGGAAAGGGCGGGATTTTTCCCGCGGGGTAGATGATATTGGCCATACATTTTAAAGGCAATTTTAATGTATGCAAACTGAATAATTATAAGTAACAATATGATATCTAGTAAAACTAAAAACACATATGATTTATTGTGTTAGAGTGTAGTAGTAGTGTTGTATTGCATAGTTGTTAGATGTAACATGCGAGAACGTGTAGAGATGTAGTTTTGGAGGGCCTACAGAGAGAAAAGCGTAATACGGTCACCGAACTTTAGAATAAGCTGATTACGGTCACTATATACGTTTTGCGGTGATTATACAGTCACTTGCTCACAGTTCAGCATCGGATTGCACTCTGTTGACCGGCCAAATAGTTTGCGTGGCACCATGTTGACTAGTTAAATTGACCATGTTCCTTGTGGGTCCCACCTGTCAGTTCGCATAGGGAAAAGGTCAGATAAAGACAAATTTACGCAGGCGCGACAAGGCTCCAACCCGTGCGCGGGAATCACCTCGTTGTGTATGTGTCCGTCAGGGCCTGATGTGTGTGCATGCCGTGTAGGTTGAGCACTTGAGCGTGAGAGTGTGTGTTGGCCGTGTGGTGTACTGGTGTGTGCATGCACGCGTGCGTGTGTGCGTGTGAGTGTTGCGTGCATGCGTGGCTGCGTGTGTACGTGTGAGTGTTGCGTGCGTGCGTGGGTGCATGTGTTTGTGTGAGTATTGCATGGATGCAGTTCGTGTGCATGCGTGTGTGTGCGTATAATCACCACACCAGCTTCTGTGTGTTAAAACAGACGGCTCAGCATACCAATACAAGGCCACCTTGTCCGCTGTGTCCGCGGTCATGACTTCGAACCACCGTCCAAATATTTTTTTGTCGTTTGTTTTCATTCTTACTAGCAAGATGCCTGTGCGTTGCACGTAACATCAAGATGCATTTGTATGACTTGTTTATCTTGTGAGAGAAAAGGATGAACGAGGGAAGGCCTTATTTGCAAATATGGAGAGGTGTGTGGGTACCTTTTTGCAAAATTTCCATAGTTTCTTTCCTATCCGTCAGATATAAATCGGACGGCCTATATTGCAGGATGACAGGCACACCATCATCACCAACTCTGTTTTTTTATAAGAGTGTATTTTATGTATTTTATAAGAGTGTAGATGTAGAGTACATACAAGTCGACAGGTGGGCACGATGGTAGTGAGATAATGTGATGCAACACTAGAGGTGCCACGTGGAGCGTTTAACTGGTCAACTAGTCATGTCATGAGCAAATACAGAGTTGTACGGTGAGCCCGTGACTGTATAATAACCACTAAACATAAATGGTGACCGTAATGAGTGGATTCTGAAGTCCAATGTACATATCGTGCTTTCGCTTCAAATACAATGATCGTCATTGCATATATCGCGAGAGAAAGATGAAACATGCGTGGATTTTCTGGGGGCTTACTTTTAGAGGACCTGGAGATAGTTTTGTGTGCATACGTGAAAGGGGCGTACAGGGGGGGTATGCAATGGAGAGAGAGATGCTCTTCGTTTCTCTTTATTATGACTAACTTTGTATATAGTATAAAAATATACAAATTCACAGTGCGGAATAAATATCATTGTGGGCACCATGCAATGCAAATTAGCGTTCATACTCCTCCATATAACTTTGTAATGTTGTATATATGTAGAAATTCTAAAATAATTTTTTGGCCACACTTTATTCAAAAGGAATGTTGTATGCGAAATAAACGTGAAGAGAGGGCTTTTTAGATCAATGGGGTACGTGATGTAACATGTGTGAATGTGTAGTTGATGCATTTGGCGGGGCCTAGAGAGGTATGTGTGTGTATTACGTATTCGAGAGAGGCATGGATAGAGGGGCCGACGGGGGTGGTGGGCGTGGGAGAGATAGCACGAGAAATGAGAGTGGTCTAGAGAGAGAGAGACGAATATGACGTCACGACGAGAGATTCCATTCCCTTGAGTGTGTATATGCAAGGGTGGAGGGAATAGAGGCACCAGGAGAAATTTTCTGTGTGTGTGGTGTTTGTGTTGGTATGTGTGGGTGTGTGTCACGCCCAATATGCGACCCTATCCAAAAGGAACTCGACGGTCCCACCAAGGATAGACCCGCATATTGAAACGCTTTTGCAAGGTGGATATCATTACATCAACATTACATAATAGTGGGGATACATACATAAGGCACAAATGCCACAAGAATACATCAACATCATATACAAGAGATCAACATCCGACTACGGATGAAACATAAACAGAAGATCAAACAATATCCACCCTGCTAGCCCAGGCTGCCGACCTGGAACCTATCCCCTGATCGAAGAAGCAGAAGAAGAACTCCAACACAAGCAAACATCGCTCTCACGTCATGATCATCGCAAACCTGTACCTGCAACTGGTGGTGTAGTAATCTGTGAGCCACGAGGACTCAGCAATCCCATTACCATGGGTATCAAGACTAGCAAAGCTTAATGGGAAAGGAAGGGGTAAAGTGGTGAGGTTGCAGCAGCGACTAAGCATGATATGGTGGTTAACATACGCAAATGAGAGCGAGAAGAGAAACAAAGGAACGGTCGTCAACTAGTAATGATCAAGAAGTGATCCTGAACTCCTACTTACGTCAAACATAACCCAGAAACCGTGTTCTCCTCTCGATCAACCCCGAAAAGAGACACTCACGGTTACGCACACGGTTGGTGTATTTTAATTAAGATCAACTTCGGGTTTCTACAACCGACATTGACAAATTCCCATCGGCCACATAACCGCGGCACGGCTCTCGAAAGTTTATACCCTGCAGGGTGTTCCAACTTAGCCCATGATAAGCTCTCGCGATCAACGAAGGATATTCCTTCTCCCGGAAGACCCGATCAGTCTCGGAATCCCGGCTACAAGACATTTCGACAGCAATAAAACAAGACCAGCAAAGCCGCCCGGATGTGCCGACAAATCCTGATAGGAGCTGCACATATCTCGGTCTCAGGGCACACTCGGATGAGCAGTCCATACAACTAAAACCAGACCTCAAGTTGCCTTGAGGGGGCGCTGCACAGGGCTCTAGTTCGGGCCAGCACTCGAAGGAGCACTGGTCCGGGGGGGCTAAAATAAAGATGACCCTCGGGCTCCAGAAACCCAAGGGAAAAAGGGAATAGGTGAGGCAAATGGTAAAACCAATGTTGGGCCTTCTTGGAGGAGTCTTATTCAAAGCGAACTGTCAAGGGGTCCCATAAATCACCCGACCGCGTTAGGGACGCAAAACCGGGAACATAATACCGATATGACGGAAACTAGGCGGCAAGAGTGGAACAAAACACCAGGCATAAGGCCGAGCCTTTCACCCTTTACCAAGTATATAGATGCATTAATTAAATAAAATATATTGTGATATCCCAACAAGTAAACATGTTCCAACAAGGAACAACATCTCCATGTTCCAACAAGGAACAAACTTCATCTTCACCTGCAACTAACAACGCTATAAGAGGGGCTGAGCAAAGCGGTAACATAGCCAAACAACGGTTTGCTAGGAAGGGTGCAAAAGGTTAGAGGCTAACATGGCAATTTGGGATGGCTTGAGCAGCAAGTGATAGGTAGCGCAGCATAGCGATAGAACGAAGCAACTAGCATAGCAATGATAGTAGTGAGATCCAGGGTAGCGGTCATCTTGCCTGAAATCCCGCAAGGAAGAAGAACGAGTCCATGAAGAAGATGAAGCCACGAAGACGAACCAAGCGTAGACGAACGAATCCTCACGATCTCAACGAAACAGGAACTAACAAGAAGAAGCACACAACATGGTAAACACACCACACATGAACAAGATATGATGCTCAACCAAGCATGATGCATGACAAATCTACATGAAGCTACTCATGGCAAGAGATGATGCAAACAAGAATAACACATCAAAGCAAGTTTAAATGAGGCCGGAGACAACATATAACAATTCCGGTAAGTCCTCATATGCAAATTTCGAAATTGGTCCAGATCTGAATAAACCTTATGTTCAAGTTGTTAAACAGCAAGTTAAGATGCACCAAGATGATCTACACGAAATTCTAGTCAAGTTACATATAAAGTTCATTAGATTCGGAGCTACGGTCTAGAAGATATGAGCAAAACAAGTTAAACATGGCATTGATGCAAAATGCATGCAAACATCAAGCAAACACCTCAAAACAAGGATGCAACATGATAATATGAAGCTACATGCAAAACCAGGCAAGTTTCATATAGAGCACACTCGAAACGGAGCAACGGTTCAACACATACACCCTATACAAGTTATAGCAACAATCTGTCCAAAACAGCAAGTAGGCATATTGCAAGCACGAAAACAACATGCTACAGGACCTCAACAAGAAAATAAAAGGCATGGCCATGATGTACAGGTAAAGCATTACAAAACATGAACACTGAGCTATCTTCAGAAATCACTAGAACATGCTCAAAAACACATGGCAAGATTGCAAATAATAACAGTTTCAGGCATTGGCAGAAATAACATCGGGTTGCAATGTTTAGAGCTATGAAACAACATGCTACAGGAACTTATTATAGCAAAACAAAGGCATGGCATGAATCTACTCAAAACATAGAACAAAAGTCCCTTACTGACCATAAGCCAAAAAGGATCAGAAAATATGATGGCACCCATGTAAACATGGCAACTTGTATTACAGATTCATACATGGCAGGAACAACGATGAGTAGGCATGTTGGTGAGCTTGAACCACTCACCACAGAGCAATACATGGCATGGCAAGGCAACCAACAGTAAGAAGACATGGCATAGAAGCTATACATGGCAAGAACAACATCATAGCATGCTTGGATCAACTACAACAACCTTGGCAAAATTGAATAACATGTAAACAACCTGCCAGGAAACATTTTATAGCAAAAGTAGAGCTCAATTGACTCAAGCTATGGCACTCCATAATTGCAAACAAGTGCATGGATGGATAGAGCAAGACATGTTTAACAAAACATCCTTACTGAAGTATCTCAAAATATGCATGGATCTCTCGGTAGCATCAAGTTAACATGGCATCAAAATATCAGCTAAACAGGGCTGAAATCAGCAACATCAGGAAGCCTACTTTGCATGCTTGTGCTAGTCACCACATAGACCACAAAAATACATGGCATACATCCCTGGAAAGAAGACATGGCATATTACAAAACACATGTAGGACTCAAGTTCATAGGGTGCACACATCAATCATGGCAAAAATGACAAAAGTGCAAGTTCTGTTAAGAAACAGAAACTAACATCACATAGCACTCTTCCAACAGCATTTCGGGCATCAAGATGAGCTCAAATAAAAATGATGCAATGAGATGAAATGATCTACTCTTCGAGATGAACATTTTGACATATTACACGTACGAAACGGAGCAACGATGACAGAGTTATGATGCAATGAAAATGCAACAAAATATGCAACAATTTCGGGGACTTAGTGGATTTTATACCCTCCGAAAGTCAACGGGACGGGAAGGTGCGGGACGAAGAGATCCGGGCGAGGCAGGGGCGTGTTTGGTTGGCCGGGCGGGTGGATCTCATCCCACCCGCCGGATCCGGCGACAGGCGGCGGCACACGGCGGCCGGAGGGCGGGCGGCGCCAAGAGGTCGGGAGGACCGAGGGAGGCGACGGAGCGAGCGCCGGCGGCGGCGGCGAGGAGGAGGAGGTGCGGGCGACGGCGAGGCCGGTGAGGCGTGGCAGGCCGGGCGGCGGCGGCGCAACAAGCCGGGAGGCCGGGCGGCCGAGGGCGGAGGAACACGGCGGCGGGCGTTCCGGCGGCGGCGGCGGGCGCGGGTGGCACGAAGCGCACGGGCGCCGCGGAGGAGGGCGGCGGCGGCGGCGGTTGCAAGGCGCGCTGCTCGCGGCGGCGGGCGAAGCAGCGCGCTGGCGGCGGGGCGGCGGGAAGGCGTTCTCGCGGCCGGGCCGGCAGCGTCAGGCCGAGAGCGGAGGCGGGCAAGGCGGCCCGGCGGCGGAGGGCGGCGGCGATGACACGTGGCACGACGGGATTGGGCGTGGGGCGGTGGCGGACATGTCTGTGCGGCGGGTGGACGTGTCCGTCGGCGGGAGGAGGAAGAAGCTAGGGTTTGCACCGCGAATTTTCGGGGGGATCTAGTTTTATAGGTAGAGGGAGCTAGGAGAGTCCAAATGAGGTGCGGTTTTCGGCCACGCGATCGTGATCGAACGACCGAGAGCATGGAAGGGAGTTTGGTGGGTTTTGGGCCAGTTAGAAAGGGTGTTGGGCTGCAAAGAGAAGGAGGCTTTCACGGTTACCCGGTTAACCGTTGGAGTACCAAACGACCTCCAAACGATCCGAAACTTGACAGGCGGTCTACCGGTGCTATACCAAGGCCGCTTGACAAACCTCGGTCCATTCCGAGACTGTTTAACACCCGCACACGAAAAGAGGTAAAAGGGGGCGCCGGGAGACATAGGAGTGCCGGATTGCAAAACGGACAACGGGGAAAATGCTCGGATGCATGAGACGAACACGTATGCAAAATGAAATGCACATGATGACATGATATGAAATGCATATGATGACATGGCAAAGTGCAACACGCAAGCACATGACATGGCAACGACGGCGAATAACTGAATGGCACCTGGCGCATCGAATCCGGGGCGTTACAGTGTGAGAAGATAATGAGACGTGGGGGCAGAGGGTGTGTCACCGCGTGAGGTCCGGTGGGTTGAGGTGAGGCCCTTCGTTCGGTTCCGTCCTGCGCCACATTGGTCGGCCTGTGACGCATTTAGGAAGACCCATGGATGACTAGTCATACAAGACAAAGATAGCAAAATTGTGAAGGACTCTGTGTCCACTGACAAAGCCGGCTAGGATTTGTAACCCTATGTTCTCGGACTAAGGTAACCCCTTTATCTCTGATATTACTATTCATCCAACCTAACTTTAAGGGGCATCCTACAGAATGCTCTGCTATAATCATACTCGTTGATTAGGAAGAGAGGTGTGAGACAATGTGTGAGAGACAGGCGTAAAGATAATGTGCGTACATGAGACACGTAGGCAGGTCCATGTATATAGAAAGGGTCGATGAGGATTGTGCGTGTGTATGTTTGCGAGAGGAAGAGTGCTTGTGATAAAGGTTAGTGAAAACAGTTGTAAATGGTTACGAGAGGGAGGGAGGGTTATATCTATAGCATGTATGCGAGAAAGACACCTCGGGAGAGAGTGTGTGAGCATGTGTGAGAGACCACCGATGGAGAGTGAAACTACACGTAAAAGACTGCTCTACACATTGATTAAATATATAAATTGTATCCAAATATTAGGATGGGATCATGATATTTGCAATTCCCGTAAGGAGCGGTCATTGATCCATCAGACATCTAGATTCTATCGAATTTGAGCATGTCTATGTTATTATTCGACACAATTGATCCACATAGTTAGTATTTTGAACTCCGCACAATGCATCGCTTTAGCAATCGAATATAAAGCGTGAGTATAGTTCATGTTGTGTGTGTAAAGCACATTATACATAATGAAAGTTACACAATGGACATTATAAATAGCTACCTATGAACTAGCATACATTTTAATTCAACTTAAGGTGGTTTAAAAAATCGAATTCAACATGAAGTCCATTCAATTATTTGAATTTGATATCATGGCATTTGTAAACCATACCTAAATTATGGGGGCACCAATCTTTGCTCTGATTTTGTACATAATAGCATATGTAGTCGTGTACAAAATAGATTCAAATTTAGCTCCTCCATTCCAAAAAAAATCGTAGTTATAGGATTTTCAAGTGTCAAAATTTCAAAAAGAAGCTGATAATTTAATGAGGTTTTCAAACATACAAGGTCAAATATAACGTTGTCTATTTAGGTCAATCCTCATAGTTCAAGAGTACTCTAAACATGAATGCTTGTGTTTCAAAATTTTGAACGAAGCGCAAAAAGAGCCTCTACTCACTCGAAACCGCGTGAGACCAATGTTTGGTAGTACAAGGAAATTACTTTTCTAATAACTCCGACCCGTGAAACCTACCGGCCCAACATCCAAAGGTATAAACCGGGGTAGGTTTGTAGCTTCATCTAGACGCCACGCAACCGCCTCCAAAAAACATTCATACACAATGGCCGCCTAAGCACACATGTGCACGGCGAAATCGCCCCGACACTATTTGGGACACAGGATTACCATCCTACCCCGACCCATGAGAGGTCCGAATTTAAGAGGGGGCAAAGTTTGTACTTTCCCAAATTTCAAACAAGCGTATCCCATCTTCTGCTCAAAAAGCCAAAAACAAGCGCATCCTGCATCGAAGATGGTTCCCCTTAGCTCCCCGGTCCGATTCCCGTCAGACTCTGTGGGTGCCAAAACTACCTCTCCACCAGCCACAAAACCCGGCCCTCCGTCCGCCATCCCATCCCACCCATCAACCGCCGCCCTCCTCCATCACGCCGGAGCCGATACCCCGACGTCGTCGTCCACCGCAACCTCAACCGCAACACCCTCCACGGCTAGTAGTTGAAGCCGAGGCCGAGCCGTCCGTACCCGAGCCAGTTCAACCACACCGTCCTGCACCTCACCGCTGCCGCTCCAACTTCGCCACCCTCCACCGCACCGGAGTTGTTCCTGCTACGCTGTCCTTCGCCGCCTCGGATCTGCTTCCCCTCCGCCGACATACGGCCACGGCAACACAGTCAACAATTTGGCCATGGGTTTGTCCAAGCCTGCACCCTCCAGAACATCGGTTTCCCCGGTAAAAAGAAGAAGATCGGCGCGACATGTGGAGGTGACCACACCGGCAACCGAAAAAGGTACTCCTCTTCCCTTATTCATGCAAATCTTACGTCTCTGCTTGCACGGTATTCATCCCACAGAAGACACTAGTTGACCACTTCTTATTGATACTAGATGTTCCTAGTAACTCGCGATGCACAAGGTTTCTCCTCATATACTATTTCACCTTAGCTAGAGGTCTGTCGCCCCTGAATTTCAATTTCTGGCTAGTTGATTCCCAATTAGGAAGCATTCCCCGGCGTAACAGGCGCTAGTACGCCTATTACGCCGGGGAAGCAGCGCCTTGGTGTTTATCTTAGGGGCATGTGCGGCCTAGAGCTACTGGCGCCCGATCTGGAGGTCGGCCGAGATTAAAGGGATGGCCTGGGGGCGTTGCCAAGCACGGAGGTGGTGTGAGGTTGATGGGAGGGCGGGGCGATGGAGGCAGGGGTCTGGGCCGGTGGTCGCTGGCGGTTCGAGAAAGATCGTCAACAGTGACTGGCGGGAGGTAGACGAAGGCCATCTGCCCGTTCCTTATAGATCGGATGGTTCATTAAAAAAATTGACTGACCTATGTATTTTCATTCGACTGTTATCTTAGATATGACCACATGTGGTGGTGTGCTGGAGGAGTACCTGCATTTCCTGTGCCCATATATTACAAAATCATACGGAGTAGAATCTAATTTTGTTTGCCATGCAATGTTGTAGAGCTATCATATGTCTCCTGTCATTTATTTTTCAGCCACCTGCTATCTGCTACTTTTACAGTGCACTAGTTCTGCACACACTTCACCCATACTCTCACTATTGTGTTTTTATGCAAGGGTATTTCAGACTCTGCCTTGAGAGAAGCAGAAAAGAAAAGAGAGAAGTCGCTCCAGCTTCGTATGCGGGTAGGCAAGACACGTTACAGCGCTATAAAGGGTGCAGTGTCAGCAGATGGAGACGGTAAACGTAGCTCTGGAGTTGATGACCTCGCTCGCAATGAACCACCATCCCAGGTGCTTGCTTTAACTTCGCGGTGTCATATGTGGTTGCATGTTCCATATTGTGT
Organism: Aegilops longissima; assembly: GCA_021605205.1. Lineage (NCBI taxonomy): Eukaryota > Viridiplantae > Streptophyta > Magnoliopsida > Poales > Poaceae > Aegilops > Aegilops longissima. The sequence goes on from CM038677.1 coordinate 719,825,127, forward strand.
CTAGCTTGTATTTGAAAGGCCGAAGTTGGTAAGATAAGGAAAGATATTTTTTTAGTGAACCACCATCCCGTGAGCACCAGAAGACAAATAGCTAGTCAGGGCACTAGCCGAGCCAGTGACAAGCCGAGCAAAGATAGGCATCACCTGGAAGCCAACTAAAAAGCTGCGATGGTGGCGAAGCAGCCTGCCTCCCACCAGGCTCTCAGGTCCTAGATGATCATGCTCACCACTCCAGCCGGATGTCTAGCTTGTATTGCTTCCAATTTGGTTAAATTGCATCTGCTTAGCTTACACATTATACCTTTGAATATGACATGCCTTTCTGTTTTTGGTACATACTAGTACATCTGTGTATTAACCATGTTCTTACATCAAACTAATGTTCTTGTGTATCCCTCATCAATCACTTATGACGAGGCAGGCAGGCAAGGGGACTACTCCTCATTTAAAGAATGCGTCACCTTCCGACATGATTCTCAAGAAATGAAATGCTAGATGAAGATAGTGAACGTAGCTCTGTAGTTAATTACAGCATTTCCCCTACACTAGCATCGCAGGTGCTTGCTCTAACTTGGCAGCGTGATATGTGGTTGCATGTTGCATATGGTGTCTAGATTGTAATTCTTCCAATCTGGTTAAACTGCATGTGCTAGTCTGCTTAGCTTATACATTATACATGTTAATGTGACATGCCTTCCTATATTTAGTACATAGTACATCTGTCTATTAAGCATGTCCTTACATAAAACTATTGTTTTTTTTGTATCCCGCATCAATCAATATGACGAGACACCTTTAGTATACGCAGTGCGATATTAGTTGCATCTTTCATATGATTTATAGCATGTGTTGCTTCTAATTTGTTGAAATTCCGTTTATGATGGGACGCTTTTAACTTGGCAGAGTCATATTGGTGCATCTTTCATGTGGTGTCTAGCTTGCATTACTTCTTATTTGCTGGAATGGTTTCTGCTTAGTTTACACAAACAGTTGTGAACATGCCATGTCATCCTATTTTTCGTACATATTCCATCCTGGTATCATGTGTTTGCCTTAAATTAAAGTAGTGATTGTCAGTATCATGCATGAATGAGTTCTGAAGAGAGAATTTTATTGCTTTTTCTTGTCGGTTTTACTTGACAATTCAAAATCAATAAAGCGGAAGGAAGTTAGCAAGGCAGCGGATAAAGGTGCTCCTTCGAACGGAGGGCCTCTACAGCTTTCTACCCTCCACACCCCAAGATGATTTCCAAGACAACACATGCATAGACACTCAACAAAGCTGTGTTTATGATGAGCACGTCTCCCCTAGTGCAGCATCACCGGTGCTCCCTCTAACTTGGCATTGTTATATGTGGTTGCATGTTATGTGTGATTTCTAGCTTGTATTGCTTCTAATTTTGTTGAATCCATCTGCTTACTTTACACATTATACTTGAATAAGACACGTGTTCCTGTTTCTAGAACATACAATATATGTCTATCACACCATGTTCTTACATCAAATTACTCTTGTTGTGTAACCTACAACAATCACTTATCATAAGACACGTTTGACTTCGGAGTGTGATATAGGTTACATCTCACATTCTTTTCTAGCTTGTACTACTAATTTGTTGAAATGGCACTTATGACGAGACAGTTTTAACTTGGTAGAGTGATATTCGTTGCATCTTTCATATGGTGTCTAGCTTTCATTGCTTCTAATTTGTTGAAATGCCTTCTCCTTAGTTTACACATCATAAGCTGTGAATATGCAATGCTGTGAATATGCAATGGCACTAATGACGAGAGACCTCTAACATGGTAGTGTGATGTTGTTTGCATCTTGCATATGATTTATTTCTTGTACTGCTTCACATTTGTTTAAACGCCATTTATGATGAGACACTTTATTAACTTGGCGAGAGCGATATTTGTAGCATCTTTCATATGGTGTCTACCTTCCATTGCATTGCTACTAATTTGGTGAAATGTCTTCTTCTTAGTTTACACATCATAGTTTTGGTTATCTCTTCCGTCCTGTTTTTCATACATATTACATCCTCCTATCATGTGGTTGTCTAACATCAAAGTTCAGTTCGTCTGCATCACGCATCAATTTGTTCTGAAGAACTAAATTGTTATTCGTTTTTCTTGTCGGCTTGACTTAACATGGCACAGAGAAAGAGGAAGAAATACGGAATGGCAGGGAATGAGAAGCGGATGAATCCTGCAGATTCTGCTGGTACTGATGGTGCAATAGAAGGTCAAAGTCCAGCGGAAAATTCTACAAACACGACATACCATGCTACACTAGTTGCAAAAAAATCCAAACAGAAACAAATAGCTGCCACCAAACAAGCAGAGACAGCCCTAGTTCTTGCAACACCTACCACAGTACTACCAGCTGCACGACTTACCCGTGCGTCAACTGAGCTAGCAGCACGTTCCCAAGCTCCCTTGCCACTTGACACTACTTCCCAAGCACTCTTGACACAAGACGAGTCGGCAATATTAGATGAACCTTGTGAGCTTCAACAGCAAGAAGGTAGTTGCTGGAGTCAAGTTACAGTTGCATGCTTCTTTATATGTAGTCTCACAGTTTGATGTACACTAACACTTCCTATGTTTGTTGTTGGACTAGCACCTAGGCGCAAGAGGAAACAAACATCAAGGATAATGCTCGATAGGTTAACTAAATCTAGAGGAGGAAGAATGGAGATCCGTTTTGAGGCAGGTTTAAAAAGGCCCGTGATGCTACAGAGTCAGCCAAGTTAGTATCAGAGGCAGCGGTTGCCGTTAGGTGTCATGTACGTATCCTCCCAACATGGATCCAGTACAGGAATGACAAAGACAAAACCCAGTTCAACACCTTCCTCGACCATTTATCTGTAAGTATGGTTATGTATGGAAACTAGTAATATCGTCTTGCTCATCCCATACTTTCTAGGTTGTCGATAATGAGACTCCCATAATTTTCAACAGATGAGGTTCAAGTTGGATAGCCAAGATGATGCAACCGGACAAGCTTGCACCCATGTTTTCAAGTCTGCTCTGCAACAAGATCAAGATAACTTGAGGAAAACTCACTTTGAAGGCAAGGCTAACGGTGAACTTTCCCAAACATCTCCAAAGGGAAAATATATCGGATGAAGACCGGAGGGGCCTTGTTAAACACCGGTCCGATCCAAGTATCGTGTACATTATATATATGTGATCAGATCACATGTTGAAGTCCTATTTACGCATGTGCCACACAAATCTATCTTCTTGTAGGTGAATTGTTCAAAGAACAAGGCCAACCGTACGAAAGTGAAATTCCAACGGACGATAGGATCTCGTAGCTATATTGCACACTGCGAGGCTCTTGTAATTAGCTGTTGTTTCACTCTTTTTGTTGTACCATATTATCAGATCTATATTGACTTGTTCTAAATGCAGAGGAAAGCCCGCAAGGACCAAAAAGTACCTGAACCAAATGTTGTGGAAATCTTCAAGGACTGTCACACCAGCAAGAAGAAGGGCATGACTACACCAGTCAAAGCTGCTGTTGTAAGTCCTTAATCCTCATGCCTTTTAACTACTACTTACTCTGACTTGTGCCTTGAACTGCATGGTTTGCAGCCAATGTCTATTACTCTTTTCAATTTTATACACAATTGTCTTAACGTATCATTGCACCTTACAAGGTTTAAAAGAGAGGAGTGATGTTCCTTTGATCTTGACCCGTAATCTAGTTCCGTGCTGGACTTGCCCACACAATGTTACAATTGCATGTTTGTCATTCTCGCTTGTTTTGTGATATGAATGATGTCATACTATGCTTATCAGATTATAAACTTCGTCTCTTTATCCTTAGCCCTCAATACAATGTGGAGAAATAGACAATACATTAGTGATGGTACATGGTCATATGTTTGGAACCTGGTTTTATTATGTACTTTGCAATAAAATACAACTAATATTTTACATGGGTTCACCGAATAAGTTCGTATATAGACCAAAGCTATTTTGTTTGGTTTTGCTGCCTCCTTAATATCTTCTCGCTCGATTACTACTAATGTAAAACCTCAACTTTTCAGCGAGCTATGGAAAAAATGGTGGAACCGCCACCTTCTGAAGGTGGCGAGGCAACTATAACCGCAATGTCAGCTCTTGCTGCAGTGGGTCAGTACCAGTCCACTAACAGTTCCAAAAGCATGTTCCTGCGTAATACTGGGTTGGTTGTTAAGGCAATATCGTCCAAAATGCCTCATGATCAAGATATGCAAGCTCAAAGCAATGTTGTATCTGCGCTCGAGACTCAAGTCCATTCCCTAACAGAGACCCTTTGTGAAACAAGGAGAAACATTGCTCAATGTCGTCAAGATATGCATGGTTTTGAAACCAGACTATTATACATTTGCTATGTTGTTCAGGAACCTAGGGGAAATGAAGGCGAGGGTTATGGTGCTCCATCGGACAATACAGCATGAAAACGTAACAGTCAAGTCAAATAAACTGAGCTTCTGAACTTCTGGTGGTGCATTTATCTGCTAGACTGTTAAGTTTTATGCCAACCTTCCTTTTATTATATAGTTGTAATTTGTTTTGGTGCGATACAAAATTTATTCTTAACGTGCAGCCACCGGCTGAAGAAAACAGCAAGCCATTTTTGTATAGTGTAGGGTGTTCCCTATATTTGCACTGGTGGCGATCTTTGATGCCGAGTGGATGTAATCTGTGCAATCGCCTTAATAGCCTAGCATTAGTTTCGGCCTTATTTATTTCCTAGTCTTCTTTTTCCCTGGTTTGCTAGTGGCCGCAACTACCATGGGCCATATATGGGCCGTAGGATCCATGGATCTCCTACGGGCCGTAGGATCCATGGGTCTCCTATGGGCCATCGATAAATGGGCCTGTAATCGGTGGGCCTCGGGCCGTCGATAAATGGGCCTGTAATCGGTGGGCCTCGGTCATCGGATAAATGGGTCTACATGGGCCGTGTCAGCGTAATTGGTATCGGCCCAAAGACGGTAACGGGCCGTTAACGAGCCGTGGGACAACAAAGGCTTAATTACATCACGGGCATAACGGCTCGTTAATGGGCCGAATATAGGACAGCCGAAGCGGCGCACGGGTTAACGAGCGAAACGGGCCGACTCTTGCCATCGGCCGAATTTGGCCCATTAGGGTAACAGACCAGTAACGGGCCGACTCTTGCCATGGGACGAATTTGGCCCATTAGGGGAACAAGCCATTAACATGCCGACTCTTGCCAAGGGCCGAATTTGGCCCATTAGGGGAACAGGCCAGTAACGGGCCGGAAGTAATCGGGGGCCGAAAAGGAGCCCAAGAAGATATGGGTCGTCAATAGGCCGAAAGCTAACATGGGCTGGAAACGGCCCATGTAAATCACGGGCCGTTAACGGGTACAAAGAAAATTATTGTTCATTATGGGCTAGAGTCACCGTGGGCCTGTAAAGGGCCAAAAGGTATGAAGGCCTCATATGGGTCGAAAGACATCATGGGCCATACATGGGCTGAAAGTGAAATGTGCTGGTGTTTTATTCGACGGCCCACATGTCATTGTTGGGTCGATTTCCTTTAGGGCCTAATGGGCCGTGAGTTAACGGGCCGTAAAATGGGCTATTTGCGAAGAGACCGTTAACAGGCTTTTCATGGGCCAGCCCGTTAACTTTTGACCAAGTCAAACGGGCCGGCTTTGTAAGCTAAATGGGCCAGTGGTGGGCAGTGGCACGTGTCGACATATCATAGGCGCATATCTGACCCACTGACAAGCTGACACGTGTTTCGTCTGGCCAATAAGAATTTTACACGTGGAAACTTCCCATTGGTCGGGGCTGTTAACGGGTTATCGGATCGAAAACCCGACCCGATAGCTTAACGACATTCCGTTACGGTGGATGCCACGTGTTGGTCACCCTTGACGAAAGCACTTCTGTGACGCGCGATTTATCGTCATGGAAGTGGACACTTCCGTGATGATAATTTTGGTAATGTCATGGAACACTTCTACGACAGCACAGGTATGACTATCTTGATTCTGCCATAAATTTGTCATGGATGTACATGCATGACAGAAAACGTGACCTACTGTGACAAACACGTATCATCACAGATGTGTATTTTTTTGTAGTGATGTAGTCGAACGTCTTCGCGGTCCAACCGATCCAAGTACCGAACTTACGGCACCTCCGCGTTCAGCACACGTTCAGCTCGATGACGTCCCTCGATCTCTTGATCCAGTTGAGGATGAGGTAGAGTTCCGTCAGCACGACGGTGTGGCGACGATGATGATGAAGTTACCGGCGCAGGGCTTCGCCTAAGCACTACGACGATATGACCGAGGTCTGTAACTGTGGAGGGGGGCACCGCACACGTTTAAGAGAAACTTGTGTGTTCTAGGATGCCCCCTGCCCCGTATATAAAGGAGGGGAGGGGAGGGGTGGCCGGCCCTGTAGGGCGCGCCAGGAGGAGGGAGTCCTACTAGGACTCCAAGTCCTAGTAGGATTCCACCTACAGGAAAGGGGGGAGAAGGAAGGAAGAGGGGGGGGGGAGGAAAGGGGGGCGCCGCCCCCTTCCCCTAATCCAATTCGGACCCAAGGGGGGGCGGCCAGCCCCTTGTGGCCCTTCCTCTCTTCCCACCAAGGCCCATCAAGGCCCATTAGTCCCCCTCGGGGATTCCGGTAACCCTCCGGCACTCCGATAATTATCCTGTACCTCTCGGAACTCATCCGGTGTCCGAAGAACATCGTCCAATATATCAATCTTTATGTCTCGACCATTTCGAGACTCCTCGTCATGTCCATGATCTCATCTGGGACTCCGAACAATCTTCGGTCATCAAATCATATAACTCATAATACAAATCGTCGTCAAATGTTAAGCGTGCGGACCCTACGAGTTCGAGAACTATGTAGACACGACCGAGACACATCTCCGGTCAATAACCAATAGTGGAACCTGGATGCTCATATTGGCACCTACATATTCTACAAAGATCTTTATCGATCAAACCGCATAACAACATACGTTGTTCCCTTTGTCATTGGTATGTTACTTGCCCAAGATTCGATCATCGGTATCATCATACATAGTTCAATCTCGTTACCAGCAAGTCTCTTTACTTGTTCCGTAATGCATCATCCCGCAACTAACTCATTAGTCACATTTCTTGCAAGGCTTGTAGTGATGAGCATTACCGAGAGGGCCCAGAGATACCTCTCCGAAACACGGAGTGACAAATCCTAATCTTGATCTATGCCAACTCGGCAAACACCATCAGAGACACCTGTAGAGCATCTTTATAATTACCCAGTTATGTTGTGACATTTGATAGCACACAAGGTGTTCCTCCGGTATTCGGGAGTTGCATAATCTCATAGTCAGAGGAACATGTATAAGTCCTGAAGAAAGCAATAACAATAAAACTAAACGATCATATATGCTAAGCTAACGGATGGGTCTTGTCCATCACATCATTCTCTAATGATGTGATCCCGTTCATCAAATGACAACACATGTCTATGGTCAGGAAACTTAACCATCTTTGATTAACGAGCTAGTCTAGTAGAGGCATACTTGGGACACTCTGTTTGTCTATGTATTCACACATGTACTAAGTTCCGGTTAATACAATTCTAGCATGAATAATAATCATTTATCGTGATATAAGGAAATATAAATAACAACTTTATTATTGCCTCTAGGGCATATTTCCTTCAGTTTGTGGGGACGACGTCACCAATGTAGTGCTCAGAATTGTGAGAGGACAGGAAAGCCCAGAGTGCATCAACGATATGGTCCTCGTCCTAATACCAAAGGTGACGAACCCTACCTTACTCTCCCAGTTCAGACCAATAAGTTTATGCAATGTTTTATACAAGATTGCTTCGAAGGTGGTGGCAAATAGATTGAAACTAGTGTCGCCAGACATTATTTCTAAAGAATAGTCTGCTTTTGTGCCGGGAAGATTGATAACAGACAACATAATTTGTGCCTATGAGTGCTCAGATTTCATGAAGCGTAACAGGTCGAGGAACAATAATCATTGTGCATTAAAGTTAGACATGATGAAGGCCTATGATAGGCTGGAATGGCCTTACCTAAAGGCCATTATGGAGAAGTTGGGGTTTGCGCAGTCAAGGATAAATATAGTCATGGCCATGGTCTCGAGTGTTTCATTTTCAGTCCTATTCAATGGTGAAAAGCTTGAAAGTTTTGAACCTACCAGAGGAATTCGGCAGGGAGATCCTCTCTCCCTTACCCTTTCTTGATCGCAGCAGAGGGCCTTTCGTGCCTCTTGAAATCCAGTTCTCAGTCATCATTGTTGGCAGGTATTAAGGTGGCGCCGACGGCCCCGGCCGTTAACCACCTTTTGTTTGCAGATGACAACCTATTGCTATTCAAGGCTAGTGTGGAGGGCGCAGAGCGAGTTTCAAACCTGTTGGAGATATATTGCAATGCTTCAGGCCAGAGAATTAACAATGCAAAATCTACCATATTTTTCAGCAAGGTGTGCTCTCAGAGTATAAGAGAAGGAGTAAAAAATCAGCTCCAAGTGCAGAACGAATCCCTCAGTGAGAAGTATCTAGGCATGCCAACTGATGTGGGACATTCGAAGAATGAAACCTTCAAATATTTGAGAGATAGGGTGTGGGAGAAGGTGAAAGGTTGGATGGAAAAGTTGTTATCTGCTGCTGGGAAGGAGGTCCTTATAAAAAGTGTGGCTCAGGCAATTCCAGTTTATTCGATGTCTTGCTTCATACTCCCTAGAGGGCTTTGTGACAGTGTAACATCTATTATCATGCAGTTTTGGTGGGGAAGCAAGCAAGGGAAGCGTAAGCTAGCGTGGGTAGCATGGGACGTTATGAGTCAGCCAAAGTTTATGGGAGGCATGGGATTCCAAGACCTCGAACTTTTCAATCTTGCTCTTCTAGCAAGTCAAGCATGGAGGTTAATGCATGATCGATCCTCCTTAAGCTCGAGAATTTTGAAAGATGTATACTATCCAACGTGCCCATTGTTGGAAGCAGAATTGGGATCATACCCATCTCAAATCTGAAGAGCTATTCTGGATGGAAGGGATGTCCTGGCTCAAGGTGTCATTCGGAGGATTGGGCATGGTGAATCTACACACATATGGGAGCACAATTGGATACCTAGAGACAGCTATAGACAGTCGTTACACTCGTTGGTCCCGACTCCGCTGTAGAGGGTTTCTGAGCTCATTAATACAGTTACTGCCTCCTGGAACGAGGAGTTGATACGGCCTGTGTTCATCCCGTTGGACGCGGAAGCCATTCTTAAAGTACCACTTTATACAAGGAGGATAGACGACTTCTGGGCTTGGAGCGAGGAACCCCGTGGGAACTTTACTATCAGCTCCGCTTACAGAATGCTTGTCCGAACAAAGATGAACCGAGAGCACTGGTTAGAGGGGAGACAGGAAACATCACATGTGGCGGCAGAAGGGAAAAATGGATGGATCTGTGGAAACTTCAGGTACCATCGAAGCTCAATTTTTTATCTGGCATTTGGCGAGGGACTCTATACCGGCGGGAGAGTTGCTGAATCATCGTAATATGGCAACAACGGCAACATGTCATCTTTGTGGGGCTCATGACACTTGGAAACATGCTCTACTGGAATGTCCCGTTTCAAGGAGCACTTGGGCGTTGTCATCTAAAGCAAATATTGACCAGCTCAGCCTGAATCGGGAGGATTGCCCAAAGAAGTGGATCTTTGCTATGCACTCAGTATTAACTACACAGGAAGTTGTCAAATTTGTAGTGTCATTATGGGCTATTTGGGGCTCTCGCAGAAAAGCAATCTATGAGGATATATGATACGTCTCCAACGTATCTATAATTTTTTATTGTTCCATGCTATTATATTATGTGTTTTGGATGTTTATGGGCTTTATTATCCACTTTTATATTATTTTTGGGACTAACCTATTAACGAGCCAGTGCAGTTCTGTTTTTCCCTTGTTTGATGTTTGAAGAAAAGGAATATCAAACGAGTCGAAGCGGGCGAAATCTTCTGGAGAAGTTATTTTTGTACGGAAAGCAACCGGGGAGACTTGGAGTCCACGTCAAAGAAGCAACGAGGAAGGCACGAGGTAGGGGGCGCGCCCTCCGCCCTCGTGGGCCCCTCGTGGCCCCCCTGACATACCTCTTCCGCCTATATATTCCCATATACCCTAAAACCTTCGGGGAACAAAATAGATCGGGAGTTCCGCCGCCGCAAGCCTCTGTAGCCACCAAAAATCAATCGGGCCTGTTAGGCACCACAGCCGGGGGAACCTCACCGTGGCCATCTTCATCATCCCGGCGCTCTCCATGAGGAGGAGGGAGTAGTTCACCCTCGGGGCTAAGGGTATGTACCAGTAGCTATGTGTTTGATCGATCTCTCTCTCTCTCTCTCTCTCTCTCTCTCTCTCTCTCTCTCTCTCTCTCTCTCTCTCTCTCGTGTTCTTGATTTAGCGCGATCTTGATGTATTGCGAGCTTTGCTATTATAGTTGGATCTTATGTTTCTTCTCCCCCTCTACTCTCTTGTAATGGATTGAGTTTTCCCTTTGAAGTTATCTTATCGGATTGAGTCTTTAATGACTTGAGAACACTTGATGTATGTCTTGCCGTGCGTATCTGTGGTGACAATGGGATATCACGTGATTCACTTGATGTATGTTTGGTGATCAACTTGCGGGTTCCGCCCATGAACCTATACATAGGGGTTGGCACACTTTTTCGTCGTGATTCTCCGGTAGAAACTTTGGGGCACTCTTTGAGGTTCTATGTGTTGGTTGAATAGATGAATCTGAGATTGTGTGATGCATATCGTATAACCATACCCACAGATACTTGAGGTGACATTGGAGTATCTAGGTGGCATTAGGGTTTTGGTTGATTTGTGTCTTAAGGTGTTATTCTAGTACGAACTCTAGGGCTGTTTGTAACACTTATAGGAATAGCCCAAAGGATTGATTGGAAAGAATAACTTTGAGGTGGTTCTATACCCTACCATAATCTCTTCGTTTGTTCTCCGCTATTAGTGACTTTGGAGTGACTCTTTGTTGCATGTTGAGGGATAGTTATATGATCCAATTATGTTATTATTGTTGAGAGAACTTGCACTAGTGAAAGTATGAACCCTAGGCCTTGTTTCAAAGCATTGCAATACCGTTTACGCTCACTTTTATCATTAGTTACCTTGCTGTTTTTATATTTTCAGATTAGAAAAACTTATATCTACCTTCCATATTGCGCTTGTATTACCATCTCTTCACCGAACTAGTGCACCTATACAATTTACCATTGTATTGGGTGTGTTGGCGACACAAGAGACTCTTTGTTATTTGGTTGCAGGGTTGCTTGAGAGAGACCATCTTCATCCTACGCCTCCCACGGATTGATAAACCTTAGGTCATCCACTTGAGGGAAATTTGCTACTGTCCTACAAACCTCTGCACTTGGAGGCCCAACAACATCTACAAGAAGAAGTTTGTGTAGTAGACATCAAGCTCTTTTCTGGCGCCGTTGCGGGAGGTTAGTGGCGGCACTCACACCCCGTCAACTAAGCTCGTTTCTGGCGCCGTTGCCGGGGAGGTGAGTGCTTGAAGGTATATCTTTAGGTCTTGCAAACGAATCTTTTAGTTTCTTGTTTTATCACTAGTTTAGTCTATAAAAGAAAACTACAAAAAAAAGGAATTGAGGGTACCTCATATGCTTCATCTTTTTAATATCTTCCATGAGAATGATGGAAAGGAAAATTGTGCTCAATTGCTTGAAGAAGAATGCATTAAAATGTTCGGTACTAGATCTTTTTATGATGAGCATGATTGCAATGTTGTTAGTATGAATTCCTTGAATATCCATGATGCTAATGATATGCAAAGCCACAAGCTTGGGGAAGCTATGTTTGATAAAGATGATATTTTTTGTCCCTCAAGCTTTGATGAGAAAATTTACTATGATGTAAACATGCCTCCTATCTATGATGATTATTGTGATGACACGTATGCTATAAAGAATAATGATAAACATGAAACTTGTCATCTTGATCTTAATTTTCAATCACATGATAGTTATTTTGTTGAGTTTGCTCCCACTATTATTCATGAGAAGAATTTTGCTTATGTGGAGAGTAATAAAATTTCTATGCAAGTAGATCATGAAAAGAATGCTTTAGGTGCTGGTTATATTGTTGAATTCATTCATGATGCTACTGAAAATTATTATGAGGGAGGAATATATGCTTGTAGGAATTGCAATAATATCAAGTTTCCTCTCTATGCGCTTAAAATCTTGAAGTTATGCTTGTTTTACCTTCCTATGCTAGTTGATTATTGTTCCCACAAGTTGTTTGCTCACAAAATCCCTATGCATATGAAGTGGGTTAGACTTAAATGTGCTAGTCATATTCTTCATGATGCTCTCTTTATGTTTCAATTCTTATCTTTTATGTGAGCATCATTGAAATCATCATGCCTAGCTAGGGGCATTAAACGATAGCGCTTGTTGGGAGGCAACCCAATTTTATTTTAGTTTCTTGCTTTTTGGTTCTGTTTAGTAATAAATAATCCATCTAGCTTCTGGTTAGATGTGTTTTCATTTCTTAATTAGTGTTTGTGCCAAGTAGAACCTTTGGGAAGACTTGGGTGAAGTCTTTATGATCATGCTGTAAAAAACAGAAACTTTAGCGCTCACGATATTAGCTAGAACTTTTTACTGGAGAGTGCTATTTAGTTGATTCTTTTTGCAGCTGATTACTAGACAAATTACTCAGGTCCACCAATTTATTTTAGAATTTTTGGTGTTCCAGAAGTTTTCGTTAGTTACAGATTACTACAGACTGTTCTGTTTTTGACAGATTCTGTTTTTCGTGTGTTGTTTGCTTATTTTGATGAATCTATGGCTAGTAAAATAGTTTATAAACCATAGAGAAGTTGGAATACATTAGGTTTAACACCAATAAAAATAAATAATGAGTTCATTACAGTAGCTTGAAGTGGTGTTTTGTTTTCTTTTGCCAACGGAGCTCACGAGTTTTCTGTTAAGTTTTGTGTTGTGAAGTTTTCAAGTTTTGGGTAAAGATTCGATGGACTATGGAATAAGGAGTGGCAAGAGCATAAGATTTGGGATTCCCAAGGCACCCCAAGGTAATATTCAAGGATAACCAAGAGCCTAAGCTTGGGGATGCCCCGGAAGGCATCCCCTCTTTCGGCTTCGTTCATCGGTAACTTTACTTGGAGCTATATTTTTATTCACCACATGATATGTGTTTTGCTTGGAGCGTCATGTCGTTTTTTTTTTGCTTGATGTTTGAATAAAATACCAAGATATGAAATTAATAAATGGGAGAGTCGTCACATAGTTGTATAATTATTCGACTACTCATTGATCTTCACTTATATCTTTTGGAGTAGTTTGTCATTTGCTCTAGTGCTTCACTTATATCCTTTTAGAGCCCAATGGTGGTTTTATTTTGAAGAAATAGATGAGCTCTCATGCTTCACTTAGATTATTTTGAGAGTGTTAAATAGCATGGTAATGTGCTTAATCCTAATATACTAGGTATTCAAGACTAGTAAAAAAAACTTTCTTATGAGTGTGTTGAATACTAAGAGAAGTTTGATGTTTGATGATTGTTTTGAGATATGGAGGTAGTGATATTAAAGTCGTGCTATTTGAGTAGTTGTGAATTTGAGAAATGCTTGTGTTGAAGTTTGCAAGTCCCGAAGCATGCATGTATGGTAAACGTTATGTAACAAATTTGAAACATGAGGTCTTCTTTGATTGTCTTCCTTATGAGTGGCGGTCAGGGACGAGCGATGGTCTTTTCCCACCAATCTATCCCCCTAGGAGCATGCGCGTAGTGCTTGGTTTTTGATGACTCGTAGATTTTTGCAATAAGTATGTGAGTTCTTTATGACTAATGTTGAGTCCATGGATTATACGCACTCTTACCCTTCCATCATTGCTAGCCTCTTCGGTATCGTGCATTGCCCTTTCTCACATTGAGAGTTGGTGCAAACTTCGCCGGTGCATCCAAACCCCGTGATATGATACGCTCTTTCACACATAAACCTCCTTATATCTTCCTCAAAACAGCCACTATACCTACCTATTATGGCATTTCCATAGCCATTCCGAGATATATTGCCATGCAACTTTCCACCATTCCGTTTATCATGACACATTCATCATTGTCATATTACTTAGCATAATCATGTAGTTGACATAGTATTTGTGGCAAAGCCACCGTTCATAATTCTTTCATACATGTCACTATTGGTTCATTGCATATCCCGGTACACCGCTGGAGGCATTCATATAGAGTCATACTTTGTTCTAGTATCGAGTTGTAATCATTGAGTTGTAAATATATAGAAGTGTGATCATCATCATTTAATAGAGCATTGTCCCAAAAAAAGGAAAAAAGAGAAAGGCCAAAAAAAAGGAAGGCCCAAAAAATAAAAAATAAAAAATAAAAAGGGGCAATGCTACTATCCTTTTTTTCCACACTTGTGCTTCAAAGTAGCACCATGTTCTTCATATAGAGAGTCTCTTGAGTTATCACTTTCATATACTAGTGGGAATTTTTTATTATAGAACTTGGCTTGTATATTCCAACAATGGCCTCTTCAAGTGCCCTAGGTCTTCGTGAGCAAGCAAGTTGGATGCACACCCACTTAGTTTCTTTTGTTGAGCTTTCATACATGTATAGCTCTAGTGCATCTGTTGCATGGCAATCCCTACTCCTTGTATTAACATCAGTAGATGGGCATTTCCATAGCCCATTGATTAGCCTCGTTGATGTGAGACTTTCTCCTTTTTGTCTTCTCCACATAACCCCCATCATCATATTCTATTCCACCCATAGTGCTATGTCCATGGCTCGTGCTCATATATTGCGTGAAAGTTTATAGGTTTGAGATTACTAAACTATGAAACAATTGCTTGGCTTGTCATCGGGGTTGTGCATGATGAGAGCATTCTTGTGTGATGAAAATGGAGCATGACTAAACTATATGATTTTGTAGGGATGAACTTTCTTTGGCCATGTTATTTTGAGAGGACATAATTGCTTAGTTAGTATGCTTGAAGTATTATTATTTTATGTCAATATGAACTTTTGTCTTGAATCTTTCGGATCTGAATATTCATATCACAAGTAAGAAGAATTACATTGAAATTATGCCAAGTAGCATTACATATCAAAAATTCTATTTTTATCATTTACCCACTGGAGGACGAGCAGAAATTAAGCTTGGGGATGCTGATACGTCTCCAACGTATCTATAATTTTTTATTGTTCCATGCTATTATATTATGTGTTTTGGATGTTTATGGGCTTTATTATCCACTTTTATATTATTTTTGGGACTAACCTATTGACCCAGAGCCCAGTTCCAGTTCCTGTTTTTCCCTTGTTTCAGTGTTTCGAAGAAAAGGAATATCAAACGGAGTCGAAACGGAACGAAATCTTCTGGAGAAGTTATTTTTGGACGGAAAGCAACCGGGGAGACTTGGAGTCCATGTCAAAGAAGCAACGAGGAAGGCACGAGGTAGCCCCCCCCCCTAGGCACGCCCTCCACCCTCGTGGGCCCCTCGTGGCCCCTCTGACGTACTTCTTCCGCCTATATATTCCCATATACCCTAAAACCTTCGGGGAACAGAATAGATCTGGAGTTCCGCCGCCGCAAGCCTCTGTAGCCACCAAAAACCAATCGGGGCCCTGTTCCGGCACCCTGCCGGAGGGGGGAACCCTCACCGGTGGCCATCTTCATCATCCCAACGCTCTCCATGACGAGGAGGGAGTAGTTCACCCTCGGGGCCGAGAGTATGTACCAGTAGCTATGTGTTTAATCTCTCTCTCTCTCTCATGTTCTTGATTTGTCACGATCTTGATGTATCGCGAGCTTTGCTATTATAGTTGGATCTTATGTTTCTTCTCCCCCTCTACTCTCTTGTAATGGATTGAGTTTTCCTTTTGAAGTTATCTTATCGGATTGAATCTTTAATGACTTGAGAACACTTGATGTATGTATTGCCGTGCGTATCTGTGGTGACAATGGGATATCACGTGATTCACTTGATGTATGTTTTGGTGATCAACTTGCGGGTTCCGCCCATGAACCTATGCATAGGGGTTGGCACATGTTTTCGTCGTGATTCTCCGGTAGAAACTTTGGGGCACTCTTTGAGGTTCTATGTGTTGGTTGAATAGATGAATCTGAGATTGTGTGATGCATATCGTATAATCATACCCACGGATACTTGAGGTGACATTGGAGTATCTAGGTGACATTAGGGTTTTGGTTGATTTGTGTCTTAAGGTGTTATTCTAGTATGAACTCTAGGGCTGTTTGTGACACTTATAGGAATAGCCCAGCGGATTGATTGGAAAGAATAACTTTGAGGTGGTTTCATACCCTACCATGATCTCTTCGTTTGTTCTCCGCTATTAGTGACGTTGGAGTGACTCTTTGTTGCATGTTGAGGGATAGTTATATGATCCAATTATGTTATTATTGTTGAGAGAACTTGCACTAGTGAAAGTATGAACCCTAGGCCTTGTTTCAAAACATTGCAATACCGTTTACGCTCACTTTTATCATTAGTTACCTTGCTGTTTTTATATTTTCAGATTACAAAAACTTATATCTACCTTCCATATTGCACTTGTATTACCATCTCTTCGCCGAACTAGTGCACCTATATAATTTACCATTGTATTGGGTGTGTTGGGGAGACAAGAGACTCTTTGTTATTTGGTTGCAGGGTTGCTTGAGAGAGACCATCTTCATCCTACACCTCCCACGGATTGGTAAACCTTAGGTCATCCACTTGAGGGAAATTTGCTACTGTCCTACAAACCTCTGCACTTGGAGGCCCAACAACGTCTACAAGAAGAAGGTTGTGTAGTAGACATCAATATACACAAGTGTCCACATGCAATACACAGTTTTATCAACACTTACCTGATGGAGATTCAAGTAATAGCACAAGCTAGCCGTAGTAGCGAGCCAGCTCAAACGCACCCTGCTAAATGGATAGCACCGCCAGAGAACCGTGCGAAGCTAAACGTCGATGCATCAGTGAGCAGGGGAGGTATCTTTTGAGCGGTCGGAGCAATATGCAGAGACCATGCAGGGATTTTCTTGGGTGCGTTGGCAATGCGTTTCAGATTGGGGGACCCGGCTACCCTGAAGACTCTAGCTGTCGTGGTTTTGTCACGGCAGATGTCCTCATGAAAGGACTTAGTCGTGGAGCCATCGCTACGGGTTAACTTGAAGGGGTTAAAGCGGACGAAGACACAAGAGTTATACTAGTTCGGCCCCTTCGATGAAGGTAAAAGCCTGCGTCTAGTTTGTGATGGGATTGATGTGGTCTCGATGACTAGGGAGCAAATAAGCTTCGCCTAGGCCTCGAGTTGTTGTTCTCTGTCCCCCTTGAACCGCCCGGTCGTCCCCTTATATACACGGTGACGCCTTGTTCGTTGAAGAGTCCCAATCTCTGGTTCATACTCATATCCGGGTTGGTCTCTCTCTATTCCTAACTTACAGTACAAGTTTACATACCAGGCCGGCTTACGGCTACAGGTTCTAAACCGACTACAGGCCTTGGGCCCTTACTATCATGCTTGGGCTTTTACACCGTTGAACTACTGATGAAGTTAACCCGGCCCGGATAGGCCGGTTTACGCCCAGTAGTAATATCCCCAACATTAGGCCCCAGATTGATTTGAACAGGTTCATGTCAATCCTTCATAAAAAATCTTCAACTTCAATATCTTCTTGTAATTGTTGAACCGCCGTGATATCCCCTTCTCTGGTTGCTGTAAACCGCCGTATTGACTTCTCCTGTGAGTTTTCGTAAACCGCGGTGACGTCATCTTCGGAGCACCGCAACGGTCCGTCATGACCTCACCTCTGCATAAAAAGGATCAAAAAGATTCCCTTCTCATTAATGATTATCTCGAAAATCGAGGCGATAGGCGCGCCCACTCGGCCGCTTCGGACGCCTTGATTCTCGCACCTGCCTTTTACTCTTTCCCTTATAAATAAAGCCCGAGGGCCCCCTTTTCTCTTCCTCTTCTGCATCTTCTTCTTCCTCGCGACAACCTCAGCTCTGAAGCTCCGCCGCCGTCCGCGACCTTCGAGAACCGCACCAACCAAGGCCGCTGCATCAACCTGAGTTAGATCAGAGACTCATCGCCCCCCTCCGCCATAGTCTGCAGTGGTAAACTTCTTCTGTTCTTTGCCTTTAAATCTCCATTAAGTTTTTTTAAGCTCATCCACACAGTCCTCCATTTTTCCTCTTCTTCCTACCTTCTGCCGTGGTAGTTTTAATCCAAAAACGGTATAGATCTCCTGCGGTAGTCATTCCGCATCTGTTTTTAATACTAGCAGCCCTTCCTTTTCTTCTGGTAGAGTATACATCCTTCTCTGTTTTTCTTGAACGCCTTTTAAAGAACGCAGTAAAAACTGTTTTATAGATGCGCGGTAGATCCAAATAGATTTGATCATTGTGTGAAACCTGTTTCTGTCAACACTTAGCAGAAAACTTGAATCTGGGCCTTTCTGCCTATGGGCGGTTTAATCCTTGATAGCCATCCGCCATATGCCATTAGCCCTCTCTTAAACCGCCTACTGTACCTTGCATTGTAATTTCACCGGTTTAACACTGAACTTTTCACTTACCAACCGTAGACAGTGAACCGGCACCTGTTTGATTTTCTTTCAGCTCCCCCCTTCTGGAATGGCGAAACAATTTTCTTCTTGCAATTGGGTTCCGTCCGGATCACGGAAACACAACTCAATGGCTACATCACCACTGGCGCTTTAGCCTCAAAAAATGTTCTCCACTGGCGAGTTCCGGAATCGGAATGTCCGCCTGAACCTCAAGCAGGAGAGGTGATTGTTTTTATGCAACACCTAGACCGGGGATTCAGCCCGCCCGGATCAAAAAAATTCCTGGATGTCCTCGCAAGCTTCCAACTCCATCCACAAGATATTGGTCCGAACTCTGTGTCCAATATATGCAACTTTCAAGTCTTCTGCGAAGTCTATCTTCAAGAAGAACCAACCGTGGAATTATTCCAAGATTTCTTTCATTTGAACCGCCATACAGAGTTCTCGGACGGTCCTAACACAGAACTTGGTGGCGTTTCAATCGAAAAAAGGAAAGAAGTGGACTTCCCTCACGCCAAACATCATAGCCATCCAAAAGATTGGAATCAAACCTGGTTCTATTGCGGAACACTACTCCTAACGGGAAAATCCTTGCGGGTTATCGCCTCACCGCTTAGCAACAACCACCCATTGCCTTTGCGCTGACTGCCGCAGAACGGAAGAACTTTGCACCCCAAATTATCAAGCTCCGGGCTCTGATGGCCAACGGTTTAACTGGTATTGACCTTGTCCGTTGTTGGGTTTCCTGGGGCATCTTGCCATTAAGCCGCCGCCCCGGATTGATGCACGAATACACTGGTGACGTCAAAGATCCTCAACGACATCACGAGCTATCAAAGATCCGCTTCGACATAAGCTGCCACACGAGGTGAGTCATGACGGATGTCACTGGGGAGAACCGCCTCCGCTCCATAAACCATAAAGAACGGCGTGTATCCCGTGGATCTGTTAGGTGTAGTATTTGTACTCCATAACACAGACGGTAGCTCTTCTACCCAACAACCCGGTGTCCTCTGCAAAGGGACCATAAGCCGGGGCTTGATGCCTCTCAAGATCTCTTGATTGGCTCTTTCCGCTTGACCATTGGACTATGGGTGAGCTACTGAAGAAACATCAAGCCGGATGTGCTCACGTCATAGAACTCCTTCATGGCACCTTTGGACAAATTGGTACCATTATCCGTGATGATACCGTGGGAAAACCAAACCGAAAATCACCTTTTGATGAACTGAACCGCCGTGGCTGCATCACACTTGCTAACAGTGTTCGCCTCTACCCACTTTGTAAATTTGTCGACCGCCACCAGCAGGTGGGTCTTCTTGTCCTTGGACCTTTTGAAAGGTCCAACCATATCCAGCCCCCAAGTCGCAAATGGCCAAGTAATTGGAATCATCCTCAAATTCTTGGGCCGATACATGAGCACGTCTGGAAAACTTTTGGCAACCATCACATCGTCTGACCAGATCTTCCGCATCAGCATGGGCAGTCAACCAATAGAAACCGTGGCGGAACGCTTTAGCCACCAAGGATTTTGAACCGGCGTGGTGACCACAATCTCCTTCGTGGATCTCACGCAATATTTCACAGCCTTCCTCAAGGGACACACAGAGTTGAAACGCCCCTGACACACTGCAATGATGCAACTCGTCATTAACAATGGTCATAGACTTAGATCGCCGAACTATCTGCCGGGCCAACGTCTCATCTTCTGGTAACTCGCCCCGGTTCATGTACGCCAGATAAGGAAGCGTCCAATCCGGAATGACGTGCAGAGCTGCCACCAATTGAGCCTCCGGATCAGGAATAGCCAAATCCGCTTCACCAGGGAGCTTGACTGACGGGTTGTGAAGTACGTCAAGAAAAACATTGGGTAGGACCGGTTTGCGTTGAGAGCCCAACCGGCTTAAAGCGTCCGCCGCTTCATTCTTCCGACGGTCCACGTGGTCCACCTGATAGCCTTTGAAATGACCTGCGACAACATCCACCTCACGACAATATGCAGCCATGAGTGGGTCCTTTGAATCCCAAGTGCCAGACACCTGTTGAGCCACTAGGTCCGAGTCACCGAAGCACTTAACCCGACTTAGATTCATCTCCTTAGCCATCCGAAGACCATGGAGCAAGGCTTCATACTCAGCTGCATTGTTAGTACAAGGGAACATTAAGCGGAGAACGTAACAAAACTTGTCACCTCGTGGGGAAGTTAATCGACTCCAGCCCCGAGCCTCCAACTGCTGGATCCGTCAAAATGAATGGTCCAATATGTATGATCCGGCTTTTCTTCAGGCGCTTGCAACTCCGTCCAATCATTAATGAAATCCACAAGTGCTTGAGACTTCACCGCCGTCCGAGGCACGTACTTCAAACCGTGCGGCCCAAGCTCTATAGCCCACTTTGCAATCCGCCGATCGCTTCCGGTTACGTATGATATCACCTAAGGGAGCGGAACTAACCACCGTGATGGGGTGCCCTTGGAAATACTGCTTCAGTTTCCGGCTTGCCATGAAAACTCCATACACCAGCTTCTGCCAATGCGGATACCTTTGCTTAGATTCAATAAGCACCTCGTTGATATAATAAACCGGACGTTGAACCGGATGCTCCTTACCTGCCTCCTTCCGCTCTACCACAATGGCCACGCTGACCGCCCTGGCGTTAGCAGCAACATATAGCAGAAGCGGCTCCTTGTCGATGGGAGCAGCGAGTACAGGCGGGTTGGCCAATTGCCGCTTTAAGTCCTCCAACGCTTCATCAGCGGCTAAACTCCAGACAAACTGATCTGTCTTCTTCAGCATCTGGTACAAAAGGGATGGCCTTCTCTCCGAGGCGGCTGATAAACCGGCTCAGCGCAGCAATCCGGCCCGCCAAGCGCTAGACATCATTAATACACTTTGGTTTAGCCAGGGAGGTGATAGCCGTAATCTTCTCCGGATTAGCTTCAATCCCCCTGTTGGACACGAGAAAACCCAATAACTTGCTCGGAACACCAAAAACACATTTGGCCGGGTTGAGCATCATCTTGTAAACCCACAGGTTGTCAAAGGTTTCTTTCAAATCATCAATCAGTGTTTCCTTCTTCCTTGACTTAACCACAATATCATCCACATAGGCATGCACATTACGGCCGATCTATTTATGCAGTCAATTCTGTACACAACGCTGATAAGTTGCTTGGGCACTCTTGAGCCCAAAAGGCATAGACACATAGCAGAAGGCTCCAAAGGGAGTGATAAACGCTGTCTTCTCCTGGTCCTTAACTGCCATCTTGATCTGATGATATCCAGAATACGCATCCAAAAAGCTCAAACGCTCACAACCCATAGTGGCATCAATAATCTGGTCAATGCGGGGAGGCAAAGGATCTGCTGGGCAAGCCTTGTTAAGATCTGTGTAATCCACACACATGCGCCAAGTGTCGTTTTTCTTAAGAACTAGCACCGGATTAGCAAGCCACTCTGGATGGAAAACTTCAACAATAAAGCCGGCTGCTAAGAGCCTGGCCACCTCCTCTCCAATGGCCTTATGCCTTTCTTCGTTAAACCGCGGGAAACCGCTTCACCGGTTTGTACTTGGGATCAACATTAAGAGTGTGCTCACGAGTTCCCTCGGTACACCGCATGTTAGAAGGCTTCCATGCAAAATGTCCCGGTTCTCATGGATGAACTCGATGAGCGCTTTCCTATTTCGGATCCAAGTTGGCACCGATGTTGAACTGCTTGGACAAATCGCCAGCACAAAGTCAACAAGCTTAGTCTCAGCTGCCGATTTGAATTTCAGGGCGGATCATGCTCAGTAGTTGGCTTCTTCAATGGAGTCATATCCATGGGATCAACATTGTCCTTATAATACTTCAGCTCCTCGGTGGCACAAACCGACTCTGCGTAAGCCGCATCACCTTCCTCACACTCCAAAGCGATCTTGCGGCTCCCGTGAACCGTTATTGTCCCCTTGTGACCCGGCATCTTGAGTTGCAAATAGATATAACAAGGCCGTGCCATGAATTTGGCATAAGCCGGCCGCCCAAACAAGGCGTGATATGGACTTTGGATTTTCACCACTTCAAACACCAATGTTTCCGATCTGGAATCATATTCATCTCCAAAGGCCACCTCCAGAGCTATCTTACCAACCGGATATGCTGACTTGCCAGGTACCACACCATGGAACACTGTATTGGATGGTTTGAGATGTTTATCTGTTAACCCCATACGACGGAAGGTCTCATAGTACAGGATGTTGATGCTGCTCCCTCCATCCATAAGCACCTTGGTGAACTTATAACCTCCCACCTGAGGTGCCACCACCAGGGCTAGCTGACCCGGATTGTCAACCCGGGGAGGATGATCCTCTCTACTCCATACAATGGGCTGCTCTGACCAGCGTGGTAATGAGGCACGGCCGGCTCAACAGCGTTGACTGCCCGCTTCTGAAGCTTCCGGTCTCGCTTGTCTAAGCTAGTGGTGAAGACGTGGTACTACCCACTATTCAACTGCTTTGGGTTGCTCTGATAACCCAACTGCTGCTGCTGCTGATTGTAACCACCTTGGTTATTATGATTAGTCTGATTGTTCTGATTACCATTAAATCCTGAACCGGAATTTCCTCCACCGTAACCCGGCCCGGATCCTGAACCGCCACCGGAGCCTTGATCATACCGGAAAGCATTAGAACTTTTGAACTCCTGCATAATGTAACAATCCTTCCAGAGGTGATTTGCTGGCGCCTCCTTCGTCCCATGCTTCGGACAGGGTTGATTCAACAGATAGTTCAAGCGGTCCGGATTAGGATTAGGTGCACCACTTCATTCGGTTGTTTACCTTTGCGCCGCTGGCCCTTGTCCTGCGCATTGGTGTTGGCTACAAAATCCATGTTGCCATTCGCTTTACGCTTGCCTCCACCATTACCCGCCGAGTGATGTTGCTGGCCTTTGGAGTTGCTGTTCTTCTTTCCCTTCCCTGTCTCGTCATCATCAGATCGGGATCCTTGGTACTATCAGAATCAGCATACTTCACTAAAGCGCCCATGAGAGTGCCCATGTCATTACAAAACCGCTTCATACGTCCCAACTTCAACTTCAAAGGCTTAAACCGGCAGTTGCCCTCCAGGGTCAAGATCGCAGAATCCGCGTTGATCCGGTCGGACGAGTGCAAGATTTCCAAAACGCGGCGTACCCAATGGATTGTTGACTCCCCTTCACCCTGGACACAAGCCGCCAAGTCCACCACGGACATGGGCTGCTTACAGGTATCTTTGAAATTCTGGATAAACCGGGTCCGCAACTGGGCCCATGAACTGATAGAATTGGGTGGCAAGATCTTCAACCAAGTACGGGCCATACCTTCGAGCATCATGGTGAAGTACTTTGCACACGCGGCTTCATCCACATCCAGCATCTCCATGGCCATCTCATAACTCTATATCCATGCTTCTGGAGCCAAATCGGCTGTGTAATTTGGCACCTTGCGCGGACCCTTGAAATCCTTGGCCAAGCGTACATTGCGTAAAGCGGGTACGAGGCAAGGCACCCCCAAAGAGCTAGAGGTAACCCCAGGCTCAAAGATGGTCGGACGAACCGGCGTAAGCTGATAATCCTGATGCTGCGCTGCTAACTCGGCCTCCCTGCGTGCCCGGGCCCGGTCCACCACCTCCTGAGCGTTGTCGAAACCACCTACCCGGTTGTTGCCATGCTGCGCACCACGCCGTGCATTACTTGATACGGCCGGTTCATCCACGTGCCTGCTATAGCTTCGGCTTGGGTGGGGGGTAGAGTGGATCCGGTCGCGGCTGTACGAATATGCTTCCTGTTGGACCAAAGCTGTCCTAAGGAGCTCCTTGACCAGCGCGCTCTCTCGCCTGTGGTGAATCGCCTTCAATTGGAATCGCCTCGGCCGTGCCGCAGCTGCGACAAGGTTATCCATCGGGTTGGAGTAGTGACTTGGAGGCGTTTGCACAGCCTGAGGCGTGCTGGCATTATGGCGAGTAGATCTATTACGCTGGGCTGAACCGTGGCGCCGTCCAGTGCTTCCGCCGGTTTACCATCGGCGGATTATCGTCCCGCCTCGGGTGTTGAAGAGATCTCTTCCTCGAAAATCAAGGCAAGCGGATCTGATTTCCTCTTCATGACTTCATGCGACGCGCTCGATCCAAAGATGAGCCTATAAGCATGTGCATCCAAAGCGCCCGCTCTGCCGCCATCTGGCGTCTGCAACTGCCGGATCCGCTTTAGCTCGAGTGATTTGTTCCTTCACCTTCACAATCTCCGCGTTATGAGCGTCCTGGTCCGCCGGGTTAACCTCTCGCCATGAGCACAGCCAACGATCGAATAGTTCGATAAAACTTGAGTCGGCGGCGCGACAGGCCTCTGCCTCGCTGCCGCCGCCGCTGTTGAACCGGCAACCATTGTCGCAGCGGTCGAAGAGTGAAGCATTGCTTGTGTACCGCCATGAATATTCCAACCGGTTGGGCGATCGAGGGTCCGAATATCACACCGTCGGAACAGCCCCAATCCGCCATCTTGTAGCTGATATAGAGACTCGGTTTCTCGGCCGACGACTCGTCATCGAGCGATGACGGTTTCGCCACCAGATTCTCGATCCATCCTCATAACTTCCTCCGTGGATGACTCCCACGAAGGCACGCTTCTACGCCGGTTTAGCTCAGGCAGGTCTCGACGCTGAGCCGTCTCGACGAGGTCGGTGCGGATGTCCGGCCAGCCCCGCTCACCGATCTTGCCGATGAAAACATGTATGCCACCAAAGGGGACCCGGTACCAGACTCAATCGAGCCGGCCTCGGGCCCCAAACTGCATCGTCGATGTAGAGCTTGCCGCGACGACTCTTGGTCATCCGGCCCACAACAGTAGCCTTCGAGTCCTTCGAACTTGCCCTCCAAGATCATCAAACCATCGTGCGATAGCCCCACGGTGGGCGCCAACTGTCGTGGTTTTGTCACGGCAGATGTCCTCATGAAAGGACTTAGTCGTGGAGCCATCGCTACGGGTTAACTTGAAGGGGTTAAAGCGGACGAAGACACAAGAGTTATACTAGTTCGGCCCCTTCGATGAAGGTAAAAGCCTACGTCTAGTTTGTGATGGGATTGATGTGGTCTCGATGACTAGGGAGCAAATAAGCTTCGCCTAGGCCTCGAGTTGTTGTTCTCTGTCCCCCTTGAACCGCCCCGGGTCATCCACTTATATACACGGGTGACGCCCGTCGGTTCAGAGAGTCCCAATCTCCGGTTCATACTCGTATCCGGGTTGGTCTCTCTCTATTCCTAACTTACAGTACAAGTTTACATACCAGGCCGGCTTACGGCTCATGTGTTCTAATCCGCCATGTGCCTTGGGCCTTTACTTTCATGCTTGGGCTTTTACACCGTTGAACTACTGATGAAGTTAACCCGGCCCGGATAGGCCGGTTTACGGCCAGTAGTAATATCCCCAACACTAGCCATTAGAGAAGGTCTTGATTTGTGCAGGGATTTGAATTTGCATCATATTCACGCTCCATCTGATTGCCAGGGAGTAGTCAAGGAGGTGCAAAAGGGAAGCGGAGCGATTATCCAATAGATCAAGCAACAGTTCTCTTTTTTCACTTCATGTAATTTAGTTCATGAGTCTAGGAGATCAAATGTAGATGCTTACAACTTAGCGAGACATGCCCTGTCACTAACGGCGGCCCGCCATGTGTGATTTGGCCAGTCCGACGGGATTCGATTCGTCCTTTTAAACAGTGTGACGATTTAAATAAAAGTATCGCGAGGTTGCCTAAAAAATAGTGTTCTTTTGTTTTCATGTCGGGGGGTTTCATGAAACAAACTGTTGTTTTCTTCCACAAATTCGTCTGCTTTTTTAAAAAATCTAAATAATTAAAAATACTATTTACATAAAAAATGTATATTAGAAAAAATGTTTAGTATGTGTTTAAAAAAACAGCTTGTAATAGAAAAATGTTCATCATACATTAAAAAAATTTGCCGTATATGAGAAGAAGTTCAATCAGTATTACAAAATGTTTACTGTATTTTAAAAAGTTCAATGCATGTTATATAACTATTCAGTGTGCATTTGAAAAAAGTTCACCGTATATTAGAGAAATTTTTATTACCAAAACTAAGAAAATGCAAAAAATAAATAAAGAGAAAAATCGAATAGAAAAAAATTCAAAATAAAAAGAAAAACAGTAATAAAAACAAATAAGTAAAACTAGCAATAAGATAAAACAAAACATAAAACCGATAAAAGCAGAAATACAAAAGCCACAATAAAAAACGAACAAGAAAACATTAGCGCACAGCGAAGCCCCAAACTGGGCCAGCCCACTATTACTCGTGCTGGCGGAGGCCCCACTAGTTGATGCCCGTGGGAGCCTTGTAGGGTTTGCCCTTTTCTCCTCTGTTCCAAAATAATTGAATTTTCGGATTTGTCCTAAGCGAACTTGTTTAAATTTGATCAAGTCTATAGAAATAGTATTTATTAAAAAAAATAGTCTTACAGATTCTTTATGAAATATATTTTCGTACTATGCGTATTTGGTTTGTAGATCTTAGCACGTCTTTTGTATAGTTGAGCAAACTTAATCTACTTTGACTTAGGAAAAACTAGAACTTCAATTGTTTTGAAATGAAGTGGGCAGTGGCTTATCTTACTTTTTTTTCTATGAAAAGTTTTCTCCATCAACAATATTTAAAAACATCAGATAACCGAAACTAAACCCTCAAAAATGATTATAAAATTCATGATCATAACCAACTTCTTTACCAAATAGTTTTGCTTTGTTTTCAAAGCACAAAGAGTTCTTGATCAGATTCCTTGGCCGTACTACAAGGAAACTGCTATGATACTGAACCTCATACCCTTATTTGAATTAGCTTATTCTGCCAAAAAACTTGAATTTTTCAAATAGGGTAACTACTTCATCGGGATCTATTTTTCATTTGCTTTAAAAATAAATCAATGTGTAAAATAAGCTTTTGGAAGTAGAAAGAAACTTTAGAATATAAATTGAAATAAAAAAGTTATTTTACCCTTGGAAATAGCAGAGCCATGGAGTGATCATGTCTGAGTCAACTTAGGAATACTTATAGCCATATGATCAATATTTTCTCATTTTGCAACCGCACAAATCTTTAAGTAGCATCGAGCGATTCTTGATTGTGAGTTGTGACATAGAAGATCTTATTCATAGTTGCGAGCGAGGTGGGAAAAAGTCCAAAACAAATCTTGAACTTGTAGGCAAGAGCTAAATCAAAGCCAGAATTTTCAATCCCGGAAATTAGCACATCGAACTTTTTGACCCCGGTCTATTCCAAACCCTTTTGATCCCGGTATATTGCACACAGAGCTGTTGCAAGAGTTTACATTTTTGTAACGACAATAAATATTTTTGTAAAATATACACGAACCCAATTTTTATCTATTAGGAGCAACAAAAAATAGAAGCAACAGTGAGCTTGTGAGAGGTCTCGAACTAGCTAGGGACCTGGGACTCGCGGCGGCCGGACATAGCCAATCGCCATGACTGCTGCTAGTCATTATAAATCGCACGTCCCATATAAGAATAGACAGGAGCGTATATATATGAACACATTTTTGAAAACCTCTGAGTCATTTCTTGAAAACAGATCTGAACAATTTTAAAATACCGTATATTTTCTAACGCAAATAATTTATGAAATTCCAGAAACATTTTTAAAAAATGTAACAGGGTAACATTTTGCCAAATATACATTTGACATTTTATAAAAATGTATGATTTTTTTACATTTTTTAAATATTATTAAAAAATCAGGTTTCAATATTTGTTGTAAGTTTCCAAAAAAGGTTTGTTTTCTAAAAAAATATTCAGAATTTTCAGAAATTGTTCGCACTTAAAAAAATCAGAGATTTCAAAAATCGTTTGGGCCTGCACTTTTTTAATATATGTTTGCCCCTAAAACACATTTTCAAATCCGGAAGCCACGGTCTGTGGTTAAATTGCTCGGGCGTCTATTGCTAGCGGTAGTAGTTTGAAGCTCATGGGCGCAAGTTCAATTCCTCGAGAGTTCAATTTTTCAGTTTGTGTCTGTTGGGCCGGCCCAGTCACGAGTGCACTCAGCGATCCCGGGATTCGACCTACCATGTTGACAATCTCTGTTTGGGAACGCTACCAAGGTTCATAATAGACCGTGATCAAGAAGTTCGGTGTGCTGATTTCCGGGATACAAAGTTCAGATTTCGTCTACAAGTTTAAAGTTTATTTTGGACATTTTCCAGTGAGGTGGGACAAGCCGACTTTTAAGCATGGTTTATACCAACGCATGCCTGTGAAAAACAATGGATATCTTAAAACTCTTGCAATGGCGAGATTTGCCGTGCAACCGCTCTATTGGTTGGAGCATGGACCTGGTATGATGTCCAGAGCAAGGTTTTTAATTTCAGAAACTCGGAGCACACCGAAATATGCAAAATTTCAGAAATTTCGTATATTTCAAAAATTATTTCAGATTTTGAAACTTCAAAATTCACTTAATTTTAATATAATTTAAACTTACATTGAAATCAGTTTCAATCTGAATCGAAATTTGGGGTTGAAAATATTTCGGAGTCCACTGAAATATGCGAATTTTCACTGAAATTTATTTGAAATTTTAAACCATGGTCCAGAGCCATGCATTGTAAGGTAACTGGAGTCAAACTGAGTTGAACCGACCAAAGTACAGATTGTCTGTTCATGGCCTTCTCATATCTCCGTTTTTCTTTTCCCTACAGGGCATAAGCGCTATAATCTCGGTTTCGTGAGGTAAAATTCAAATTTGCGGTGTTTGCCTCCTATTATTCTGCAAGACGATTTTGACTTCATGGTTTGGACACGAAGAAAAGATTATCCATTTCTCTGACAAGTATTTCTTCACGGGGAGTAGTTTTGGTCCATGGAAGATCCGTAGCAACCTCGTATTGCAGGGGAAACTTGCATCAACTGCACCATGCCATCATTGTCTCATTTTCTGAGATGACTGTTCCATGCTTGGCACATACCTGTAGGGCCTCTAGCATGTTCATGTCAAAACCAGGGTCCCTCAGATCGGATATCACGACACGGTGCTCTCTTGCGTTCATTATGGCGGTTTAAGAGCAATGAATATGAATATCACGGCGTGTGTTGTAGGACGAAACGCAAACTTCGTTCTATGGCGTCCCTACTGTACGCGCGCCAATTTGGACCGGGTGCGCATTCAGTGATGCAGATCCAGAGCCCATCCGACCATCCCTGGCATAGGAGGGCACGCACACGCACGCACAGATCACTCGACCGATGCGGCAGGCTCGCTTGTTTTCACACGCTGATCGACGCTCTGGAACACCGTGTAGCGTGCGATTGTACATGCGTGTGGGGTGCCTGCCCGCCTGCTCACGACGTGGTACGGGCGGCCATCAGCATGCGTCCGCTGCGCACGAGTGGTCACCATGAACGCATGCAGACCGGACGTCACCACGGAGTACTTTCGCTCCATGCCAGCACGTGTGGCCCAGCCTCGTGCAGTCCGTCCGTGCGCGCGCGCACACACACACGGAAGCGGTCGAAACAGAGCAGCCGCATGCGCGCTGCTCACGTCTCTTCGTACGTATCGACGCCACCGCCAGCAGCCAGATATCAGATCACCGGCCGGCCATGCCCACCCGTCCCAGCGGCCCACGACGGCACGCCCGGGGCGCGACACGCGACGGCATGGCGCGCATGTCGGCATCGAACGGGACAGCGGCTTTGCGCGGCGGACGTGCACAAGACAGAGAGAGCTTCGCGAGACGTCTCCATCGGCACGCACGCACATTCGGCTGGCGCCATCGGTCCGTCCCAAGCGGAAAATGACGAGGCGGTGGCGTGCGCGCCGTGCTCTGCCGCCATGGTGCGGACGGAACGGCGGCATGCAGAAACCCGCGCAAACAGCCAAAACTGTTGGCAAAGGACGGTCCTGAGACGCTGGCGCGGTGACGCCGGCTACAGGACACCCGCGCCGCGCCCGCGCGTATCTCCGTGGAAACGTCGCACAGATCAGTTGAGAAATCGATCGCCATTGCCGGACCAGAAAGAACTGTGGATGTGGAACCCAATTTCCGAGGCTCGGGGAGAATGGGATTAGGATCAGCTAACACATTCTATGCACAACTTTATTATGTATAATCACGGGCGAGGCCGGAAGGGGGCCGGGACGACTCAGGGTTACAGGATCACCAACCGACGAGATCCATAGATCATCACAACAGGCACGCAAAGAAGACAACCTAGCCGCGCGCCGGCCGGCGATCTCACCTCACGCCCTCCCGGCGATCGCCTCGGGCGCTGGAGCCGGCGGAAGCGCGCGACTTGCGGTGGCGCAGCGCCTTGATCGGGCCGGGGAGGAACCGCCCCCACCCGCCCGTCTTGGGCGCCAGCTTCTCCGCGGAGGCAGAGCTCGACCGCTCCAATGCCGCCGCGTCCTCGGCCGCGCGGCGCTCCTCCTCGTTCTCCAACTCCATGCTCCTGCCGGCCGCCGGCTTCCGGAACGAGGCCCAGCCCCAGACCCTGGACCGGCGCCTCTCGTCGGCGCCGACGCCGCCGCCGGCCACGGACCGCGAGCGCCCGATCCGGCGCTCCCGCTCGATGAGGCTGCAGACCCGGCCGACGGAGGCGGAGGAGGCCGAGGAGGACGGGGAGGAGGGGGAGGCGCAGGCGCAGGGGCGCGTCCGCGCGCAGTCGGGGCAGAGGCGGAGGAGGCGGTCGCAGAGGCAGTGCGGGCACACGCCGCCGCAGGGCACGGGCGGGTGCTTCCGGCAGCGCGAGTCGTCGCCGGGCATGCCCATGTGTGCGCCGACTGGTCGATCCCTCCGCGCCGTCCGTCCGTCCGTTGGGCTGCGATGGATCCCCGCTGGCGCTCGCGGTTTCGGAGGGAGAGGGAGTTTTTTTAGAGGGAGAGAGGGAGGGAGTTGCGGCGTTCGTTCGTTGGCTCGGCTCTAGAGACGCGGGGAAGCAGAGGGTGCGTCTCTCTTATAAGCGGGGCCGGGGCCGGGGCCAGGGCCCACGGACTTTCTCCGGTGAACGGCGTTTCGGTGTGGTTCTTGGGGATCCAAGGGGCACCGCACCGGTTTTTGTTGTGTTTTCCATCTTGCCAACAACCATTGCAGGGGGATAAGATGATGTGCTGGACGCTATATCTTGAGCTCATATATTGTCGTGGTATGTAAAATGGTGATCGGATGTATGGTTTCACATTTTCACTGTTTCAGTCGGTCACCCAAGGTGGGCCACACCTGTAAATTGATCTCAATTCAAAAGAAATTGAGTTAGTTTATGCAGGAAAACCAGCTTGAAAATCTTGATCCAGTTTACGTGGAAAGTCGGATTAAAAACATTAACAACCTGAGGGGCAATACATCTCATGGAAGCAAGAAACACATAAAAGGCAAAACATAAAGCACATGGTTGGATGATGCAAAACCGGTTATGTGATAAGCACGTAGAAGACAACACTAGCAAATGATGGATGTTGCCAAGGCAAATGCAATGCATGGAGATGACATGGGGAAACTCAGAAGATCACAAGATGGAGCTCTAACGGCAGCTACGGCAAAACCATCTGCATGAAAAACTAAATCATACCATCAACAAGTAGCTGCACCAAATCTATCCCCGAGCCAACCAACACTCGCCGAAACGGTGGCCTTGGCCGTGCCGTGGTTTTGGTGCGATTGTTGGAGATCCAAGGGGCACCACATCAATTTTGGGGGTATTATTCGTCTTGCCAACAACCGTGATAGGGGAAGATGATGATGTGTTGGATGCTCCACGTGGCACAACCGAGTGAGGTCATACATCTTGAGCTTATATTGTCATCATACATTCAATGGCAATCAAATATATGGTTTCACATCTTTACCGTGCATGTAATGCATGGTTGCACAAAAATTGAGCATTGGCTTGGGAACGTCGAAGAAATCTAGTTATGTTTGACACGTAACGTCCAACTAGGAAATGCACATCTCAAACATGTCATCTTGGGTTATCGGACCTTGCCTTCATAGAACGACCCAAAACTCACGAAGGACTCGTTACGTTGAGAGGTATCGGCAGGGATTATGGGGGCTAATACTGACTAATCCCGAATGTCCCACAAAGTCCAAATGGATTGTTTGGCAGACCGACATTGGAGTTGTTGAACCCTGATAATCCCCACAAAAACCTGGAAAACTTATGTGGTCCAATCCACTATTCCTACCTAGCATTTTTTTCGTGGTTGAGGGGACTGGGCGAAGGGACAAATTTCATCCAGTCCATTTGGGGATAATATCCACTCACCCCCTCTTAAAGCATTTATAGCAGATGCCCTCAACTTAATCCCTCAAACCTTATCCCTATCTCAAAAAGTTCAAAAAGTTGAGGGACGAAACTTTTCTTTGGCTAGCAGATCCCCTAAACTTAATCCCCTAAAAAAATCAAACACACATTTTTGTGCAGAAACTCATTTCAAACATTAATTCAAACTACTTAATTATATAATTAGACAACACTTCCACATTAGCACCATACATAACATAGTTAAACAGCTCATGCCTACTAATTATTCATCGTACATACCATAATTGTGAACTAGTCCAAAGATCGATATTAAACATATGAAACTACATAAATATAGCTAGTCGTTGCGCACACAAAAATTTTCCAAGTCGTCATCCGAGCCTGAGTCGGATGAGGTGGACAGGGTGATCACCCACAGAGCGCGTGAGGAGGCGGCCTCATTGTCATAGGCGGTGGATTGTCACGGCATCTCGTCCTCCTCCTGCTCGGACTCTGACTCGGCGAGGAACTTGGCGAGCTTGTCCCACAATCGATCTCCTTCGACTTCATGGTGGCCACGCTCGTGCTCGACCTTGTGCTCATCGACCATTGACCCAAAAAACTTGGTTCACCGCTAAGAGGTTCGGATCCTCCGGGATGAGCTTCGCTATCGCCTCCTTTTCCAACCTCTTAGCATCCAGTTGGTCGTGCGCTTTCCCGATATCGATCTCCTCACAAAAAATTCGAGCAACTGGAGGGCCAAGTGCGGCCGCGCCCGCGACGTTGGCCAAAAAACGGAGTGTGGCCTACCTCCCAAAGAAACGAATGGTGGCGGCATTGTTAGCTGGCGCCACCTCCTCCGTGGTGTCAAACGTACCTAACCAATGACGACCAAGGTCACGTGGGAGGATTTTTATCGCGAATTCGCCCCCACGGCTCCGTCGGATGCTGCGGTACTATGAGAATGGCAACATTGGAGTTGCAGAGCTTACGGAGTCAGTTGCTCAATAGGACGGCGGTGGTGCCGGGGTTGAGGAAGGCTACATTGGGGGCGGCGGCCCAGGGCTCCGGGAGGCGGTGCATGGCGATGGGTCGTAGGGGTGCATGGATCTACATGCGTCAATGCAGGGATGCAGGAGCCGATGGCAGTCAACCGACGACCGTGACCACTACCTTTAGGATATCAATAGTGGCGGGCCAAATTGAGCTCAGGAGATGGCCGAATTGGGGTGGCGGCGGTGAAAGTGGAAGTGGCGCTGGGCCGACTAGGGTCTTGGGGTGGCTGCAAGGGTATTTATAACCTCTATCAGGCCAATCGGCCAATCCGCCTATCACCACACCATGAAGGTGGGAGGTGCTACCTCTTGAGCATGCGTTGGTTTTCCCTTGAAGAGGAAAGTGTGATGCAGCAAAGTAGTGTAAGTATTTCCCTCAGTTTTTGAGAACCAAGGTATCAATCCAATAGGAGGTTACACGCAAGTCGCCTTGTACCTGCACAAAAAAATAAGAACCTTGCAACCAACACGATAAAGGGGTTGTTAATCCCTTCACGGCCACTTGCAAAAGTGAGAGCTGATAGAGATAATAAGATAAATGTCAGAGTAATGGGCCATGGGTAGGCTAACCCGAAGCCCAGATCCTTTCAAGACATCGGGGCTGGCTGCGCCCCTCAAGACGCCAAGATGAAGGGCCGTCTTCTGGAAGCCGGCTGGAGGAACAGACGGCTGCCCATAAACGGCCGAGTCCTAGAGGCAAGGTCAAGACAAGCCGACTCCTACCTGACGGCTTCTAGAGAAGCTGGCCCCGAGGAGTCGGCCCGCGACAACAACAAAGCCCATGCCCTCATCGGCGGGGACGGGACGGAGAATGGCTACAGTGTAGCCCATTCCCTCCCCTTTCCAGGGGCTGGCGTGTCCACAGTGCGCTATACCGGCGGAGATCTCCGCCCGACGCGGCACTGTTGCCATCCCATCCCTAACATCATCACAAGTAGGCGCAGTCATGCTCCCACGACGGCCTGTCTGTACTGCCCAAGGACGATGGGCCCCACCAGTCAGCGAGAGTCCAGAAGACGGCGAGAGCCCTACCAGTCGGACCCGAGGGGGGTCGGCCCCTGGGAGTCGGCCCGCCCCCTTCCTCGGGACCCACGCGCCATTAACCAGACAAGACAGGGAGTGGCTACAGCAATCGCCCGCCAGGCGGCGGAGCTATAGCCATGACCCCCTGACCAAGCCTGCGTCATTAGAGACACGACAATAGTGATCAGCTGCCGACAAGACCCGGGAGCGGCGGGTACGGACCGTCGGCCCCATACCCAACCAGTCGGCGGGACCCACCAGGCGGCGGGCCCGAGCAGTCGGCGGAGAAGTCGGCGGCCGAAGAGGCTGACGACCGGGCCCTACACCCGGCCGGATTACCAATGTACCCCTGGGGTGTAGGCCTATATAAACCCCCAGGGCACCCATGCAAAGGGTTCCGAACCAGTTAGAACTAGACCAGATCATAGAGGAAGGAGAGAGCTAGCCTTGCCTTCTCCTACCTCTAGCATACAGCTCAAGGAGCACCTGTGTATTCACTTGTGCCTTAGTGATCATGCGGAGACCCCGCAGAGCAGGACTAGGGTGTTATCTCCTAGGAGAGCCCCGAACCTGGGTAAAGTACGCCGGCGTTCGTGTCTACACCTCATCCCGCTTCCGGGCACCGGTGACGTTCTACTCGCTCCCACCATGATAAGCCGTCCTTTGGCATATGTCGCACCGAACCCCCGACATTTGGCGCCCACCATGGGGCAAGGTGCACCGTCGTCCGGAGACCTGCTCTGGACGGGAACCCTATTCCTCCCTGGCGAGTGCAGCCAGCCCGGCACGCCAGACGGAGTCTGCGCTGATGCGCTGCATGGCACGGAAGTCGCCTGCGCGGCAAGTTGCCTCGCTGATCTCATTGGCGAGGTCCACCTCTCCGGCGAGCCCGTGTCCGACGCGGGCACAGACGGCCCTGAGAGCCTCCTCGCGGGCCTCCTCGATCAACTCCACGTCACCAGCGAGCCAACTGTGGACTTGGAGTCTATAGGCTCCACCGACCCGATGTTGGTTGACTCCGACATCGCGTCGCTCGACGCGTTCCCCACCAACGTGGTGGTCTACGACGAGCCACTGCCTCGCGCGGAGAGCGGCGGAAGCACTGTCACGGAGGTGCTAGTCATCGGTCACGGCGAGCACTCCGGGAAGGTGCTCGCGACCCTCTCGATGCGGCGCTGCAAGACTTGACGGCGCCCATCCCAGAAGACGCTGACGCCGAGATGCTGGAGGCACGCCGCATCCAGCTCGTCGAAGGCGACAAGAAGCTGGCCAGCATGAGACGCCTGTCGGAAGCCTACGAGCGCTAGATGGACCGCGCTGTGGGCGGCACGCCGGCTTCGGCTGGGCCCAGCCGCCTTGGCACGGTTCAGCAGCGCGGTGTGGCCATCGCCAACCTGTTCGGGGCAGATCGCCCCGTCTACGCCATGCATGCGGAAAACATCCGAGCTGCCCAGGCAACAGCTGAAGAGCTGGACAAGTTCAAGGGCGAAGAACGTCGCCAGATGGCGGAGCGCGTCTAGCGGCTCCTCGACACGGTAGCCGAGCAGCACGAGGCCGGCTACTGCACTGAGGCGCCACACCGGCAAAACAACGATCTGCCTCCCCGCCGAGATCAAGGCGTGACCTCTCGGATGCCGACTGGCGGCATCCGCGGAAGAAGAGACAAGCAGCCGGCTGCCAGCCGCAGTCGGACTCGTGTCACCATAGAGCGCGACCAAGACGGCCACCCAAGAGCAGTGGAACGGCGGGATGACTGTCCGCCTCCTCCCCCTTCGCAGGGAAAGGCGCGTCTCCCCGCCGCGTGTTGATCACCCGACACTCAGCGACCGCCTTGGCCGCCGAGAGGGAGTCGGAGAGAACGATGCCCGCCACAAGATCGACTGTCTCCATCGGTCCCTGACGCTAGAAGAAGAAGATGAGTTGGGTCCGCCGTGTTTCGGCCCCCGTATTCGAGACGAGCCCTTTCCCAAAGGGTTCACGCTCCCAAGAGCCACGCCCAAATACACCGGCTCCGTGAAGCCGGAGGATCGGCTGGTCGACTACTCCACGACCACAAGATAGCAACGGCAACAAGCGCGTTGCTGTGAAATACGTTCCGCTCATGCTCCAAGCCACAGCCCGGACATGGCTGAACAGTCTGAAGCCCCGCAGCATCAACAGCTGGGTCGACTTCACCGACGCCTTCGTCCGCAACTTCACCAGCACGTACAAGCGGCCGCCCAAGGCCCGCCAGCTCTCCTTGTGCGTGCAAGGCCCCAATGAGTCTACTCGCGACTACCTCACGCGTTGGGCCGAGCTCCACAACTCTTGCGAAGGCGTGCACGAGGTGCAGGCCATCGAGTACTTCACCACCGGGTGCAAGGAAGGCACCCTCCTCAAGCACTAACTCCTCTACGACAAGCCGGCGACCCTCGACGAGCTGCTGATCATATCAGACAAATACGCCACGGCCGACTCCTCCATGAAGGCAGAGATCCAAGTAAATGCGTCTGGCAAAGTGCCCCTCAAGCACCCTGAACCCCGGCTGGTGACACCAGTCGGCGCCAACAGCAAGGCGACCACAAGCGCAAGGCCACGCAGCCGGCTTCCACCAGCTGGCAGGTGGCGACCGTCAAAAACCAGCAGCTGGAAGGGCGTCTCGCCAAACGCTGTAAGGGCGGCAAGCCCAACTGGCTGCCGGCTTTCTCATATGAGCAGACTCTGGATGCACCTGCAAATTCCATAGTGGTGCGGCCGCCCAATCACATCACTGGAAGTGCCATTGGCTCACCAGATCGCCAAGGAGACGACCTCTTGCCTCCCCGCTTTCTTTGGCAGCCGCCTCCTCCTCTGCCCAAAGAGCCGGTCGGTCGACCACGGAGCCATACAAGATGAGTATCCAAGAGCACAGAGCTTATGTCGTGTTCACCAACGTGGCCGATGATCGACGCAGCAGACGGCTGCAAAGAATAAGAAGTGAATGCAGAGCATCGAGACCCTGAGTTCATGCATTGGTCCGAGAAGCCCATCGCTTGAGCAGAGCCGACCACCCGAGGTGATGCCCAATCCGGCTCCTATGCCCTGGTTTTGATGCCACCTTTGCCACAGATAGGCGAGCCGCTCGTTTCTCCCGAGTTCGATAGATGGCGGCAGCAGATTAACGTCTGCATAAAGACACCATGGAGAAGTTAGGAATCGAGCAAAGGCAGCTTCATCACCGGACTTTATTCCACGGCATAGTTCCCGGCCTTTCCTGCTCACCAATCGGCAAGATCCAGATAGACGCCCTCTTTGGGGACAAAGATCACTTCCGCCGAGAGCCACCTGGTTTGAAGTGGTGGACCTTGAGAGCCCATACCATGCGCTACTTGGCGGCCTGCTCGCCAAGTTCATGGTGGTCCCCACTATGCCTACCTCAAAATGAAGATGCCGAGTTCCAAGGGATTCTCACCATAGCCGGTGACTACAAGAAGTCGTCCGCTCACAGCAGATTGAGAGCGATCGATTGGCCGAGTCCCTCGTGATCGCAGGTGAAGCGGCTCCTTGACCGGTCATGGCGATGGCGAGCAAGCAGCGGAGATGTCGCCCGATCCCAAGGAGTCGGAAGTCGAGGGCTCGTTCAAGCCGCCAAAGAGACGCAGAAGATACCCTTGGACCCGAGCACTGGAGGTACTGCTGTCGTAGGTACAAACCTCGACAGCAAATAGGAAGGTGAGCTCGTCGATTTCCTCCGTGAGAATCGGGACATCTTTGCATGGTCCCCCAAAGACATGC
This sequence comes from Aegilops longissima, assembly GCA_021605205.1. Taxonomy (NCBI): domain Eukaryota; kingdom Viridiplantae; phylum Streptophyta; class Magnoliopsida; order Poales; family Poaceae; genus Aegilops; species Aegilops longissima. The sequence continues at coordinate 719,863,932 of CM038677.1, forward strand.
CGGGTGTCCCGACGGATTTCGCCGAGCACAAGTTACATGTCCGGCCCAATGCCAAACCAGTCAGGTAGCCCTTGCGCCGCCTGTCAGAAGAGAAGACAAGAGTCGTTGGAGAAGAGATAGCCCGGCTGCTGGCAGCCAGCTTCATCATGGAAGTGTTCTTTCCAGAGTGGCTGGCCAACCCAGCCCTCGTGCTAAAGAAAAACAAGCAGTGGCGCATGTGTATTGATTATACCAGCCTCAACAAAGCTTGCCCCAAAGACCCCTTTGTGTTACCAAGAATCGACCAAGTGATAGACTCCACAGCCGGATGCGAGCTGTTGAGTTCTTTGGATGCATATTCAGGATATCACCGATCAAGTGAACCCGCCGACGGATCAAGACCGCCTTCATCACGCTTATTTGGAGCCTTCGCTGCTTGACCATGACGCTCGGCTTGAGGAATGCCGATGCCACGCTTCAACGCTAGATGCGTAAGTGCCTCCTCCAAAGAACTTCGGCGAAACGCCCACGCGTTCGTGGGCGATGTGGTGGTGAAGACGGAGAAGCGTGGAACGCTGCTGGAAGACCTCAAGGAGACCTTTGAGAACCTGCGCCGATTTCGAATCAAGCTCAACCCAGAGAAGTGCGTCTTCGGAGTACCAGCCGGCCAGCTTCTTGGATTCCTGGTCTCAGAACGCGGCATGGAGTGCAACCCTGTGAAGATCAAGGCCATCGAGAGGATGGAAGTGCCAACCCGACTTCTGGATGTGCAGAAGTTCACTGGCTGCTTGGCATCCATCAGCTGGTTCATCAGTCGGCTAGGCGAGAAGGCCCTTCCCCTGTACCAGCTCATGAAGAAAACCACTTTTTTCGAGTGGAACGACAAGGCGGATGAAGCTTTTCTCCAGCTCAAAAAGATGTTGACTACTCCACCTGTCCTGGCGGCTCCGACTCCTAAGGAGCCCATGCTCCTCTACATCGCCGCCACCACCGAGTGGTCAACGATCATCGTGGTAGAGCGCAAGGAGGAAGGCAAGGCACTACCAGTCCAGAGACCGGTATATTATTTGAGTGAAGTATTGTCGACCTCCAAGCAAAACTACCCCCACTACCAGAAGATGTGCTACGGCGTGCACTTTGCCGCCAAGAAATTGAAGCCGTATTTTCAAGAGCACCCAATCACCGTGGTCTGCACAGCTCCACTGGCCGAGGTCATTGGAAGCCGAGATGCTTTGGGCCGAGTGGCCAAATGGGCCATAGATTTGCCCCCCTACACCATCTACTACCAGCCTCGCACCGCCATCAAGTCACAAGCGTTGGCCGACTTCCTCGTCGACTGGGCCGAGACCCAATACCTGCCGCCAGCGCCCGACTCCACCCATTGGCGGATGCATTTTGATGGTTCCAAGATGCGCACCGGTTTGGGAGCCGGCATCATCCTCACCTCTCCCAAAGGCGACAAGCTCAAATATGTGCTGCAAATCCATTTCGCCGCCTCCAACAACATCGCTGAATACGAGGCACTCATTCACGGGCTCCGGCTTGCCAAAGAGCTCGGCATCCGCCGGATCCTGTGTTATGGTGACTTTGACTTGGTGGTCCAACAGTCGCCAGCGATCGGGGCCAAAGATGCAAACATGGCGAAGCTCGCTTCCTCGTACAGCAACTCAAAGGATATTTCGAGGTGCGAAGCTCCATGTGCCAAGGAACGACAACGAGCAAGCGACGCGCCTTGGCGAGAATCGGCTCCACCCGTCAAGCAATACCGACCGGCGCCGCCTTTCAACGCCTCCTCAAGCCGTCTGTCAAGCCATCGCTGAATTAGATTCTATCTTCGTGCTGGCTCCTCCGGCAAGCGATCGGATCCGACTTGAGAGCTCCAACGACGGCACGGAATTCGGCAGGCGGCGGGGCGCGATAGTCGCACCCGCCCGGGACTTGAACCCGGCACGGGGACTACAAACCAGCTCGGGAGTTCGAGCTCGCCCGGGACTACACCAATCGCCCGGGGACTTCATCGACCCAGCAAGCGGCTGCCGACTCCAACCCGCCGCCTCCGCCCAACCGCCTCGCCCAAGTTGCGGTCCCGACAATGCAGGTCGCAGACCTTCGTGGGCCCAGCCCATCCTCAATTTCCTGGTGAACAAAGAGCTGCTGACTGATGAGGTCTCGGCCCGGCAAGTGCAACACCGGGCAGCAACCTACACCATAGTCAACAGAGAGCTTGTGAGGCGCAGTGTCACTGGTGTCTACCAGCGCTGCGTGGAGCCGGAGCAAGGCCAAGCGATTCTCAAGGATATCCATCGCGAGTGTGGCCACCACGCGGCTTCAAGAGCACTTGTCGCCAAAGCCTTCCGCCATGGTTTTTTCTGGCCGACCGCTCAAGAAGACGCCAAGGACTTGGTCCAAAAATGCAAAGGGTGCCAGAAGTTCCGTTCCAAGCCACATCAGCCGGCTTCTGCACTCAAGACTATTCCCATTGCCTGGCCCTTTGCCGTCTAGGGCCTGGAAATGGTGGGACCATTCAAAACAGCGCGAGGCGGCATGACTCATCTGCTTGTCGTGGTGGACAAGTTCACCAAGTGGATAGAAGCAAAACAAATCAAGAAGCTGAATGGTCCAACAACTATAACTTTCATGTCCGACATCACCATCCGGTATGGCATACCGCACAACATCATCACCGACAATGGCACAAACTTTGCCAAAGGCGCCTTGGCCCGTTTCTGTGTGATGCAGGGCATCTGACTGGACTTAGCGTTCGTTGCCCATCCGCAGTCAAACGGCCAGGTGGAGCGAGCAAACGGCCTCATCTTGTCCGGCATCAAGCACCGACTAGTTGAGCCTCTGGAGCGTTCGGCCGGCTGCTGGCTTGACGAGCTGCCAGCTGTCCTCTGGAGCTTGCGCACAACTCCAAACAAGTCAACCGGCTTCACGCCTTTCTTCCTCATCTATGGTGCCGAAGCCCTCATCCCAACGGATATAGAATTCGACTCCCCTCGAGTCACCATGTACACCAAAGAGGAGGCGGAAGAAGCACGACAAGACGGCGTCGATCTGCTGGAAGAGGGCCGGCTGTTGGCACTCAGCCGGTCCAGCATCTACCAGCAGAGCCTGCGTCGATACTACAATCGGAAGGTCAAGCCGAGATCTTTCCAAGAGGGAGACCTTGTGCTCCGGCTGATCCAACGAACAGCCGGCCAGCACAAGCTCTCAGCGCCTTGGGAAGGCCCCTTCATCATCGACAAAGTGTTGGGCAACGACTCCTACTACGATCGACGCCGAAGCCCGGAGCGCCAAGAGAGAGACTCCGGCAAGGAGACGGAGCAGTTATGGAATGCAAATCTCCTCAAAGATTTTACGATTAATGCGGTATGTACCACGCTACCTTTTGTATTAAAGCACGAAGACTCCGGGTCCCCCGAGAAGAGCTCGGGGACTGCCCTCTTTTATCTATATGATAAGAATTATGCCTATGAGTATGTTATTTTATGTTATACTGCTTGGCACCAGGTCCGACTAGTTGGCCCGGGGACTTGCCGTCTTGTACTATGAAATACTTCCTGCAGCCGGACAAGTAGTGTGTGGCACTTAAGCCGTCTCCTGCCAGAAGCCGCAGCTCGCAGAGCGACTGTACGGTGGGCAGGAGTAAGGTAGAAAGGGTGCCCACATGAAAAATGGCTAAGGACACAAAGCATGTGCATAGTTTAAGCCGGCTTGCCGCTTCTTACGACCGACTGTTGAGCAGCTGGTCCGCCGTTTTCTACTTAACTTGCTAAAGAACTCTAAGCGGATAAGTACTTGCCTTCCAAAGTAGCTAAGTACTTGACCCAGCGTCAGTCTGCAGAGCGGCTGTGTGGCTAGCAAGACGTCAACCAAGGGAAGGCGGCAAAGGAAAAAGCCAAAGAGTAGTAAGCAAGAAAAAGATAGAACTCGGAAAAATATTTACATAACAAAGGCCCTTGGCCGATCTTCAACAAAGTTCAAGATACACCCCGCGGGTGGAATTGTGCAAAATTAACAAGTTCATCGAGACTAATAGACAGGTGAAATAAAAGATAAAATGGCGGCCTAAGAAGCGGCAGAAGGGTTCGGAGGATCGGAGGAGTCGGCGGTGCCAGTTGCCGGAGCGGCCGACTGGTCGGTCTCTGCTTGGTTGCCTCCGGCGGCGGCTGGCTCAGTTGGGCGCGGCTCATTGCTGGAGGCGCGGTCGACCTGAGGTTGGCCGTCCGCTCCGACCTCTGGCGCCTCCTCTTCACATCCCTCCTCCGCCTCACTTTCTTCCTCGCCGCTGGAGTCGATCACCTCCGCCGAGTCCTCGCCGTCGTCCGGGTTCAGCCCGAACCATTCCGGCGGCGCCTCGTCGCCGTTTTCAACCCGCTCCGGGACGAAGATGCCGGTGTCTTCCACGACCGCCAACTCCTCCTGAGCCTCCAGCCGGAATGTGGCCAGCTGGGCCAGGCTCAGCCCAGGGTACCACGCCTTGACGAACTCCAAGGCCCGGCGCTCCAGCCCGGGCCGAAGAGCCCTTCCAGGCCTCAAGACGGCCGGCCGCTACCTCCAGCCAGTCGGCAGTCCGACTGGGGGTGCGCGGTGCCGGCATGTCCGGCCACAGGGCGGCGATCGCCTGGGCGCCGACACGCTGAAGCCGGCGCAGCATCCGGTGAGCCGGCCGAAGATGGGCCTCGATGCTCAGGATCTGTTCGCTAAGGGTTCGGGGGGCGTCGGTGGCGATCTTCGCGCCGTCCGCCCTCCGCCCTTCGCGATCAGCTTCGATGGCCTGGTTGGCGGCGTCTGAGTGGCCAGGGAAGAAGTCTACCAAGACAGAAGCGAAGAACAAAATTAAAGACCAGAAGTCGGCTTGACCAGCAGCCGGCAGCACAAAGAAGAAAAATGAGGGAGGCTCACCATCGTCTATATCCTCGATCTCGTGGAAGCCGGAAGTCAGCATCGCCTCCTTGTCAGTCCAGGAGGAGCGTTCGCTCGCGAACTCAGCAAGGAGGCCGGTATCCTTGTCCTCCGCCTCCTTCTGGGCCTTCTTGAGGAGCTCATTCTGTCTTGCTAGTTGTGTGACCAGCCGGTCACGCTCCTCTGCCAGCTTGCTGCACTCCTCCTCATTGGCGCGTGATACGTCTCCAACGTATCTATAATTTTTTATTGTTCCATGCTATTATATTATGTGTTTTGGATGTTTACGGGCTTTATTATACACTTTTATATTACTTTTGGGACTAACCTATTAACCGGAGGCCCAGCCCATATTGCTGTTTTATTGCCTGTTTCAGTATTTCGAGGAAAAGGAATATCAAACGGAGTCCAAACGGAATGAAACCTTCCGCAGCGTTATTTTTGGAAAGAATATGATCATGGAGACTTGGATTTCACGTCAGAAGATCCTCGAGGCAGCCACAAGATAGGAAGGCGCCCCCCACTGTAGGGCGTGCCCCCCTGTCTCGTGGGCCCCTCGAGGCTCCCCCGACCGACTTCTTTCGCCTATATAAGCCTACGTACCCTAAAAACATCGAATATCAAGATAGATCAGGAGTTCCGCCGCTGCAAGCCTCTCAGAGCCACCAAAACCTCTCGGGAGCCTGTTCAGGCACCTGCCGGAGGGGGAATCCATCACCGTGGCCATCTTCATCATCCGGCGCTATCCATGACGAGGAGGGAGTAGTTCACCCTCGGGCTGAGGGTATGTACCAGTAGCTATGTGTTTGATCTCTCTCTCTCGTGTTCTCTCTATGGCACGATCTTGATGTATCGCGAGCTTTGCTATTATAGTTGGATCTTATGATGTTTCTCCCCCTCTACTCTCTTGTGATGAATTGAGTTTTATCTTGAAGTTATCTTATCGGATTGAGTCTTTATTTGAGAACACTTGATGTATGTCTTGCCGTGTTTATCTGTGGTGACAATGGGATATCACGTGCCACTTGATGTATGTTTTGGTGACCAACTTGCGGGTTCCGCCCATGAACCTATGCATAGGGGTTGGCACACGTTTTCTTGACTCTCCGGTAGAAACTTTTGGGCACTCTTTGAAGTACTTTGTGTTGGTTGGATGAATTTGAGATTGTGTGATGCATATTGTATAATCATGCCCACGGATACTTGAGGTGACAATGGAGTATCTAGGTGACATTTGGGTTTTGGTTGATTTGTGTCTTAAGGTGTTATTCTAGTACGAACTCTTTAATAGATCGATCCGAAAGAATAACTTTTTGAGGTGGTTTCATACCCTACCATAATCTCTACGTTTGTTCTCCATTATTAGTGGCTTTGGAGTGACTCTTTGTTGCATGTTGGGATTGTTATATGATCTATCTATGTTATTATTGTTGAGAGAACTTGCACTAGTGAAAGTATGAACCCTAGGCCTTGTTTCCTATCATTGCAATACCGTTTACACTCACTTTTATCCTTAGTTACCTTGCTGTTTTTATTATTTCAGATTACAAAAACCTATATCTACCATCCCTATTGCACTTGTATCACCATCTCTTCACCGAACTAGTGCACCTATACTATTTACCATTGTATTGGGTGTGTTGGGGACACAAGAGACTCTTTGTTATTTGGTTGCAGGGTTGTTTGAGAGAGACCATCTTCATCCTACGCCTCCTACGGATTGATAAACCTTAGGTCATCCACTTGAGGGAAATTTGCTACTGTCCTACAAACCTGTGCACTTGGAGGCCCAACAACGTCTACAAGAAGAAGGTTGTGTAGTAGACATCAAGCTCTTTTCTGGCGCCGTTGCCGGGGAGGTTAGTGCTTGAAGGTATATCTTTAGATCTTGCAATCGAATCTTTTTGTTTCTTGTTTTATCACTAGTTTAGTCTATAAAAGAAAACTACAAAAAAATGGAATTGAGTTTGTCTCATACGCTTCATCTTTTTAATATCTTTCGTGAGTTCGATGGAAAGGAAAATTGTGCTCAAGTGCTAGAAGAAGAGTGCATTAAAATGCTTGGTACTGAATCTTTGTATGATGAGCATGATTTCAATGTTGTTAGTATTAATTCCTTGAATATCCATGATGCTAATGATATGCAAAGCCACAAGCTTGGGGAAGCTATGTTTGATGAATATGATATATTTAGTCCCCCAAGTTTTGATGAGCAAATTTATTTTGATGAAAGCATGCCTCCTATCTATGTTGATTATTGTGATGACACGTATGCTTTAAAGAATAATGATAACCATGAAACTTGTCGTCTTGATCTTAATTTTCAATCACATGATGGTTATTTTGTTGAGTTTGCTCCCACTACTATTGATGAGAAGAATTTTGCTTATGTGGAGAGTAATAAAATTTGTATGCTTGTAGATCATGAAAAGAATGCTTTAGGTGCTGGTTATATTGTTGAATTCATTCATGATGCTACTGAAAATTATTATGAGGGAGGAACATATGCTTGTAGGAATTGCAATAATATCAAGTTCCCTCTCTATGTGCTTAAAATCTTGAAGTTATGCTTGTTGTACCTTCCTATGCAAGTTGATTATTGTTCCCATAAGTTGTTTGCTCACAAAATCCCTATGCATAGGAAGTGGGTTAGACTTAAATGTGCTAGTAATATTCTTCATGATGCTCTCTTTATGTTTCAATTCTTATCTCTTATGTGAGCATCATTGAAATCATCATGCCTAGCTAGGGGCTTTAAACGATAGCGCTTGTTGGGAGGCAACCCAATTTTATTTTAGTTTCTTACTTTTTGGTTATGTTTAGTAATAAATAATCCATCTAGCTTCTGTTTAGATGTGGTTTTATGTTTTAATTAGTGTTTGTGCCAAGTAGAACCTTTGGGAAGACTTGGGTGAAGTCTTTATGATCATGCTGTAAAAAATAGAAACTTTAGCGCTCACAAGATTAGCTTCAACTTTTTACTGGAGAGTGCTATTTAGTTGATTATTTTTTCAGATGATTACTAGACAAATTCCTCAGGTCCACCAATTTATTTTAGAATTTTTGGAGTTCCAGAAGTTTGCGTTAGTTACAGATTACTACAGACTGTTCTGTTTTTGACAGATTCTGTTTTTCGTGTGTTGTTTGCTTATTTTGATGACTCTATGGCTAGTAAAATAGTTTATAAACCATAGAGAAGTTGGAATACAGTAGGTTTAACAACAATATAAATAAAGAATGAGTTCATTACAGTAACTTGACGTGGTGTTTTGTTTTCTTTCTCTAACGGAGCTTACGAGTTTTCTGTTGAGTTTTGTGTTGTGAAGTTTTCAAATTTTGGGTAAAGATTCGATGGACTATGGAATAAGGAGTGGAAGAGCCTAAGATTGGGGATGACCAAGGCACGCCAAGGTAATATTCAAGGATAACCAAGCGTCTAAGCTTGGGGATGCCCCGGAAGGCATCCCCTCTTTCGTCTTCGTTCATCGGTAACTTTACCTGGAGCTATATATTTATTCACCACATGATATGTGTTTTTCTTGGAGTGTCATGTCATTTTATTTAGCTTTGCTTGCTGTTTGAATAAAATACCAAAATCTGAAATTATTAAATGGGAGAGTCTTCACATAGTTGTATAATTATTCGACTACTCATTGATCTTCACTTATATCTTTTGAAGTAGTTTGTTGTGTGCTCTAGTGCTTCACTTATATCTTTTAGAGCACGGTGATGGATTTGTTTTATAGAAACTATTGATCTCTCATGCTTCACTTAGATTATTTTGAGAGTCTTAAATAGCATGGTAATTTGCTTAAAAATCCTAATTTGCTAAGCATAAATGATTTGTAAAAAATCTTATGAGTGCGTTGAATACTAAGAAAAGTTTGATGCTTGATAATTGTTTTGAGATATGAAGATGGTGATATTAGAGTCATGCTAGTTGAGTAGTTGTGAATTTGAGAAATACTTGTGTTAAAGTTTGTGATTCCCGTAGCATGCACGTATGGTGAACCGTTATGTGATGAAGTCGGAGCATGATTTATTTATTGATTGTCTTCCTTATGAGTGGCGGTCAGGGACGAGCGATGGTCTTTTCTTACCAATCTATCCCCCTAGGAGCATGCGCGTAATACTTTGCTTTGATAACTTGTAGATTTTTGCAATAAGTATATGAGTTCTTTATGACTAATGTTGAGTCCATGGATTATACGCACTCTCACCCTTCCACCATTGTTAACCTCTCTAACACCGCGCACCTTTCGCCGGTATCATACACCCACCATATACCTTCCTCAAAACAGCCACCATACCTACCTATCATGGCATCTCCATAGCCATTCCAAGATATATTGCCATGCAACTTTCCACCGTTCCATTTATTATGACATGCTACATCATTGTCATATTGCTTTGCTTGATCATGTAGTTGGCATCGTATTTGTGGCAAAGCCACCGTTCATAATTCTTTCATACATGTCAATCATGAGTCATTGCACATCCCGGTACACCGCCGGAGGCTTTCATATAGAATCATATTTTGTTCTAACAATCGAGTTGTAATTTTTGAGTTGTAAGAAAATAAAAGTGTGATGATCATCATTTTTTAGAGCATTGTCCCAGTGAGGAAAGGATGATGGAGACTATGATTCCCCCACAAGTCGGGATGAGACTCCGGACGAAAAATAAAAAATAAAAAGGAAAAAAAGAGGCCATAAAAAAAGAGAAAAGGCCCAAATAAAAAAATAAAAAAATGAGAGAAAAAGAGAGAAGGGACAATGCTACTATCCTCTTACCACACTTGTGCTTCAAAGTAGCACCATGATCTTCATGATAGAGAGTCTCCTATATTGTCACTTTCATATACTAGTGAGAATTTTCATTATAAAACTTGGCTTGTATATTCCAATGATGGGCTTCCTCAAAATGCCCTAGGTCTTCGTGAGCAAGCGAGTTGGATGCACACCCACTTAGTTTCTTTTGTTGAGCTTTCAAATGCTTATAGATCTAGTGCATCCGTTGCATGGCAATCCCTACTCACTCACATTGATATCTATTGATGGGCATCTCCATAGCCCGTTGATACGCCTAGTTGATGTGAGACTATCTTCTCCCTTTTTGTCTTCTCCACAACCACCCTTCTATTCCACCCATAGTGCTATATCCATGGCTCACGCTCATGTATTGCGTGAAGATTGAAAAAGTTTGAGAATGTCAAAAGTATGAAACAATTGCTTGGCTTGTCATCGGGGTTGTGCATGATTTAAATACTTTGTGTGGTGAAGATAGAGCATAGCCAGACTATATGATTTTGTAGGGATAACTTTCTTTGGCCATGTTATTTTGAGAAGACATGATTGCTTTGTTAGTATGCTTGAAGTATTATTATTTTTATGTCAATATTAAACTTTTTTCTTGAATCTTACGAATCTGAATATTCATATCACAACTAAGAAGAATTACAATGAAATTATGCCAAGTAGCACTCCACATCAAAAATTATCTTTTTTATCATTTACCTACTCGAGGACGAGCAGGAATTAAGCTTGGGGATGCTGATACGTCTCCAACGTATCTATAATTTTTGATTGTTCCATGCTATTATATTATGTGTTTTGGATGTTTACGGGCTTTATTATACACTTTTATATTACTTTTGGGACTAACCTGTTAACCGGAGGCCCAGCCCATATTGCTGTTTTATTGCCTGTTTCAGTATTTCGAGGAAAAGGAATATCAAACGGAGTCCAAACGGAATGTAACCTTCGTCAGCGTTATTTTTGGGAAGAATATGATCCTGGAGACTTGGATTTCACGTCAGAAGATCCTCGAGGCAGCCAAGAGATAGGAGAGCGCGTCCCCCCTGTAGGGCGCGCCCCCTGTCTCGTGGGCCCCTCGAGGCTCCCCCGACCGACTTCTTTCGCCTATATAAGCCTACGTACCCTAAAAACATCGAATATCAAGATAGATCAGGAGTTCCGCTGCCGCAAGCCTCCGTAGCCACCAAAAACCTCTCGGGAGCCCGTTCCGGCACCCTGCCGGAGGGGGAATCCATCACCGGTGGCCATCTTCATCATCCCAGCGCTATCCATGACGAGGAGGGAGTAGTTCACCCTCGGAGCTGAGGGTATGTACCAGTAGCTATGTGTTTGATCTCTCTCTCTCTCGTGTTCTCTCTATGGCACGATCTTGATGTATCGCGAGCTTTGCTATTATAGTTGGATCTTATGATGTTTCTCCCCCTCTACTCTCTTGTGATGAATTGAGTTTTCCTCTTGAAGTTATCTTATCGGATTGAGTCTTTATTTGATAACACTTGATGTATGTCTTGCCGTGTTTATCTGTGGTGACAATGGGATATCACGTGCCACTTGATGTATGTTTTGGTGACCAACTTGCGGTTCCGCCCATGAACCTATGCATAGGGGTTGGCACACGCTTTTCTTGACTCTCCGGTAGAAACTTTTGGGCACTCTTTGAAGTACTTTGTGTTGGTTGGATGAATTTGAGATTGTGTGATGCATATCGTATAATCATGCCCACGGATACTTGAGGTGACAGTGGAGTATCTAGGTGACATTAGGATTTTGGTTGATTTGTGTCTTAAGGTGTTATTCTAGTACGAACTCTTTAATAGATCGATCCGAAAGAATAACTTTGAGGTGGTTTCGTACCCTACCATAATCTCTACGTTTGTTCTCCGCTATTAGTGGCTTTGGAGTGACTCTTTGTTGCATGTTGGGATTGTTATATTATCTATCTATGTTATTATTTTTGAGAGAACTTGCACTAGTGAAAGTATGAACCCTAGGCCTTGTTTCCTATCATTGCAATACCGTTTACGCTCACTTTTGTCCTTAGTTACCTTGCTGTTTTATTATTTCAGATTACAAAACCTATATCTACCATCCCTATTGCACTTGTATCACCATCTCTTCATTAACTAGTGCACCTATACAATTTACCATTGTATTGGGTGTGTTGGGGACACAAGAGACTCTTTGTTATTTGGTTGCAGGGTTGTTTGAGAGAGACCATCTTCATCCTACACCTCCTACGGATTGATAAATATTAGGTCATCCACTTGAGGGAAATTTGCTACTGTCCTACAAACCTGTGCACTTGCAGGCCCAACAACGTCTACAAGAAGAAGGTTGTGTAGTAGACATTAGCGCGCAGCGCGGTGTTGGCTTCGCCCAGCTGCTGCTGCAAGGTGGCGTTGGCTTCTGTGGAAGAAAGAAGAAAGCAAGGTGTTAGTCGCCAACAAAGAAGAGCGATTACGGTGAGATCCGCCCGATCGCCAGCGGCGATCGGCCCGAATCTCGGGACTACAGCCAGGAGGCGCCAGCGCGCGTGTGAAAAAAGGAGTCATCAACGAAAGAAGAGTAGTGGCGGGGAGATCCGGCCCGACCGCCAGCAATCGACCGAATCTCAAGGACAACAACCTCTTGGTGCGCCAGCAGCCTCGCAGAAAAAAAGAAGAGAACTTACTCCGGCTTTCCGACAATTCGGCGGTCCGCTGAGCCAGCTCCTGGACGTTGGAGTTGAGGGCGGTCACGCGGAGATTATGGTAATCCTGTGACAAAAATTTCAGACAAGTGTTAGCGCTTGGAACTCGCAGATTAGAGTTCCGAGCCGCCTGCTCAGCAGCCGGTCCGAAACTCGGGGACTACACCCAGTGGGTGCGCTGGCGCGCCCCCACCGCGAAGCACAAGAAAAAAAGCAAAGAAGAAGGAAATGCACCCGAACGGCTCTCGCGCTACCAGATGCGCCTTGTTGCAGTTCCTGATGTCCTCGCCCTTGGCTCGGATCTTGGCTTGGACGTCCAAAAGTGCCTGATTCAGCGGGCCCGTCCCTCCTCCTCGCCCCCACCCAGTGGGTGCTGTGCTCGTCGCCTCGGTGTCCGGGATCGAGGAGCTCGCGGCGCTGGTCTCCAGAGGGCGCGGCGCCGAAGCCACCTTTGCAAGGCGGCGACGCGTCGGTGTGCCAACCTCGAGAGCCAGGCCCGCCACCACCTCGTCTTCAGTTGGCGGCACCGGCGGGTCCGCCGGCTGCCCGCCTTGCACGCTCCCGGACGGCGGCGGTGGCGGCACGATCACGTCCGGCATGGCGGTGTCACCGCCGTCCCTCTCCATGATCGGGTTCTCGCCGCCGGCTTCCCTAGTCTGCACCGTGAACTCCGGAGGTGGCGGCGCGGAGTTCAGAGGAATGACAAAAACCGCCGACTGGCGGTGCGCGGCTTCTTCAGCCTGCTTCTTCGCCGCGTCGGCGGCCTCGGCCTCCGCCAGCTTCTTCAGGGCAGCGGCCTCTGCCTTCTCAGCCGCCGCCTTCTCCAGAAGGGCGGCTGCCTGCTCTTCGCGCACTTCTCGTGCGTTCCGCTCCCTCGCCTCCCGGAGGTCGGCGGCGGGGTCGATCCGCCGAGTGGTGGCGGAAGTCTCTGCCGACCCCTCAACGGAGGTGGCAGCCACCTTCTCAAGAGAGAGGGGAGCCCTGACCAAGGGAAACAAGCAAAAGAACTCAGACAAGATCAACAAAGAAAAAATGAAGACGCAAAGGAAGGTAGCACTTACAGAGAAACCAGCTGCGGCGTCTTCACCTCCCTACGAAAACGGTTGGCCTTCGCAGCGCTTCGTCCCGCTTGGTCGTCGCGGCCGAGCCCTTGGGCTTCTTCGGCCGGCTGCCGAACATGGTCGGCGCGGCCCTGCGTTTCTTCGCGCCGCCTTGGGCGTCCGGCGCATCAGAAGAGCTCGCGCCCGGCTGGTCAGCTCCCGGCTGGTGGCGCGGGGCGACTTCCCCCGCGTCGTCGGCAGGCCAGTCCTCGAGGCTGGCTCCAAGCCTCGAGCCGCCTGCCTCGCCGCCTCCTCCCTCGGCGTCGTCCTCCAAGGCCGCCTCCCCCAAGTCGGGGTCGTCGACGTCGCTCTCCGCCCGGTCGGGGAGGAATTCGTGGTCCGGCCCTGCGGTGCCGGCTGCTGGCTGGAGGGGGGGGGGGTTCTGTTCAAAGGCCGATTGGTCAGACTGGACAAGACGGACTCGGCAAAAAAGAGTCAGAGGAAAAAGATAAAGAGACAACTCACCATGGGAGGAGGGTTGGCGCGTGAATACGGCTCCTTGCCGAACCGCCACTCTTCCGAGAGCTCGCAGTTCGCAAGATAGTTCACCATGTAGGCTACCTCTGCGTGAGGCATCTCCTTGGTGCACAGCCGGCTCGGGTCCAGATGTCCGCTCATCTGGCAGATCATGTGAGGGCGGCCCTGGAGCGGGAGCACTCGGTGCGCCACGAAGACGGCCAGCAAATCAGGCCCGGTCAGGCCCTCCGACTGCATCAGCACTCGTTGCCGCGCGATGGCGGCGGCTCCAGCAGGCGTCAGCGTCCTAGCCCGGTATGACCAGTTGGGCTGCCTTCCAGCTGGCGGGCCGGCTGCGTAAGCCGGCAAGTTGACCTAGTCGCCCTCCGCGAAGACGCTCTTCACGTAGAAGTATGACGGCTGCCACATCTTCACCAACTTTATCAGCGTGATGGGGGGAAACGGGTTGTCGGCCCTCGGCCTCCGCACCGCGATGAACGCGTCGCACTGGGCCGGCACACCTGCGACATGGGTGCCGAGCTTGGAGTAGAAGAACTCCCCTCAGAGCTCGATGGTGGGGAGGACGCCGAGGAAGCCTTCGCACAAAGTGACGAAGGCGGACAACAGCACCACCGTTTTGGGGGTGAGGTGGTACGGCTGGAGACCTTAGAAGTCGAGGAAGGACCGGAAGAAGCCGCTCGACGGCAAGCCAAGGCCGCGCAGGCAGTGCGAGCGGAAGACGACCCGCTCTCCCTCCTCCGGCGCCGGCGAGATTTCCCTCTTCGGCGCAAGGCAAACCCTCACGAAATCCTCGCCGGGCAGCCGCCGTGTCTTGTAGAGGAAATCGACGTGGTCGTCGTGAACCTCAGAGCCATCCCATGCGCCGGAGCGCACCGCGGGGGGCGTGACGGTGGAAGAGGAGCTCATCGGGAAAGAAGCGTCGTGGTGCTCAGCGTGGCGTGGAAGCGCGTCGGCGAGAGGAAGAAGAAAGAGGAGGAGGTGAGGAGGAGGGGCGCGCGTGCTCTGCCGCTCCCCCTCCTCCGCCTACTTATAGGCCTATGGGCTGCGAAGCCGAGGGGGCGGTCGTGGGATTTACTGCGCCCACTACCCCACGCCCCCACGTTTTTTGCGCGAGTTACAGCGTGCAGTAACTCCGCGGGAACCTCAACCACCCTCCTCGGCCGCAGTGGATCCGCTCACGTGCCGAGGTGTGGTAGTGGCGGGCCCCGCCTGTAGGTGCGTCCCGTCACGCGCGTGGGTGGGTGGGCAGGCTGGCCCGTCCGCCCGCTGCCACGTGACAGGCTCGAAGCGGGCAGTGGCCTGGAAACTTAGCCAGTACGCCACTTGGATCCTGCAGAGGCGTTCGAAATTTTTTGGACAAGTCAGATTGGACGAGTCCGACTCCTACCAGTCGGCCTGGCGGAAGACAGAAGAAACTCTATCTCAAACACTGGAAGATGGAAACTGCTGAGGCTCCTCGACCAATCACCCACGGCGCCTCACCAGCTTCGGGGACTACTGTCGGAGTAATGGGCCACGGGTAGGCTAACCCGAAGCCCAGGTCCTTTCAAGACATCGGGGCTGGCTGCGCCCCTCAAGACGCCAAGATGAAGGCCGTCTTCTGGAAGCCGGCTGCCCATAAACGGTCGAGTCCTAGAGGCGAGGTCAAGACAAGCCGACTCCTACCTGGCGGCTTCTAGAGAAGCCGGCCCGAGGAGTCGGCCCGCGACAACAACAAAGCCCATGCCCTCATCGGCGGGGATGGGACGGGGAATGGCTACAGTGTAGCCCATT
The DNA here is from genome assembly GCA_021605205.1 of Aegilops longissima. NCBI lineage: Eukaryota > Viridiplantae > Streptophyta > Magnoliopsida > Poales > Poaceae > Aegilops > Aegilops longissima. The sequence continues at coordinate 719,879,675 of CM038677.1, forward strand.
CCCTCCCCTTTTCAGGGGTTGGCGTGTCCACAGTGCGCTGTAACGGCGGAGATCTCCGCCCGGCGCGGCACTGTTGCCATGCCATCCCTGACATCATCACAAGTAGGCGGAGTCCTGCTCCCACGACGACCTATATGTACGGCCCAAGGACGATGGGCCCCACCAGTCAGCGAGAGTCCAGAATACGGCGAGAGCCCTGCCAGTCGGACCCGAGGGAGGTTGGCCCCTGGGAGTCGGCCCGCCCCCTTCCTCGGGACCCACACGCCATTAACCAGACGAGACAGGGAGTGGCTACATCAATCGCCCGCCAGGCGGCGGAGCTGTAGCCATGACCCCCTGACCAAGCCTGCTTCATTAGAGACACGACAACAGTGATCAGCTGCCGACAAGACCTGGGAGCGGCGGGTACGGCCCGTCGGCCCCGTACCCAACCAGGCGGTGGGCCCCAGCAGTCGGGGGAGAAGCCGGCGGCCAAAGAGGCTGACGGCCGGACCCTACACCTGTCGGATACCAATCTACCCCTGGGGGGTAGGCCTATATAAACCCCCCAGGGCACCCATGCAAAGGGTTCCGAACCAGTTAGAACTAGGCCAGACCGTAGAGGAAGGAGAGAGCAAGCCTTGCCTTCTCCTACCTCTAGCATACAGCTCAAGGAGCACCTGTGTATTCACTTGTGCCTTAGTGATCATGCGGAGACCCCGCAGAGCAGGACTAGGGGTGTTATCTCCTAGGAGAGCCCCGAACCTGGGTAAAGTACGCCGGCATTCGTGTCTACGCCTCATCCCGCTTCCGGGCACCGACGACGTTCTACTCGCTCCCACCATGATAAGCCATCCTTTGGCATATGTCGCGCCCAACCCCCGACAATAAATATTTTTGGTATTTTTCTGATATAGATTGGAAAGTAAAGATTGCAAAATAAACGGCGGCAGAAATAGCAAATTAATAGGAAAATAATATGATGGAAGATAGACCCAGGGGCCATAGGTTTCACTAGTGGATTCTCTCAAGATAGCATAATCTACGGTGGGTGAACAAATTACTGTCGAGCAATTGATAGAAAAGCGCATAGTTATGAGAATATCTAGGCATGATCATGTATATAGGCATCACATCCGCGACAAGTAGACCAAAACGATTCTGCATCTACTACTATTACTCCACACATCGACCGCTATCCAGCATGCATCTAGAGTATTAAGTTCACAAGAACAAAGTAACGCATTAGGCAAGATGACATGATGTAGAGGGATAAACTCAAGCAATATGATATAAAACCCATATTTTTATCCTCAATGGCAACAATACAATACGTGCCTTGCTACCCCTGCTGTCACTCGGAAAGGACACCACAAGATTAAACCCAATGCTAAGCACTTCTCCCATTGCAAGAAAGATCAATCTAGTTGGCCAAACCAAACTGATAATTCGAAGAGACTTGCAAAGATATCAAATCATGCATAAAAGAATTCAGAGAAGATTCAAATATTGTTCATAGATAATCTTGATCATAAACACAAAATTCATCGAATCTCGACAAACACACCGCAAAAAGTATTACATCGAATAGATCTCCAAGAAGATTGAGGAGAACTTTGTATTGATATCCAAAGAGAGAGAAGAAGCCATCTAGCTAATAACTATGGACCCGAAGGTCTGTGGTAAACTACTCACACGTCATCGGAGAGGCTATGGTGTTGATGTAGAAGCCCTCCGTGATCGATTCACCCTCTGGCGGAGCGCCGGAAAAGGCCCCAAGATGGGATCTCACGGGTACAGAAGGTTGCGGCGGTGGAAATAGGGTTTCGTGGTGATCTCGGATGTTTTCAGGGTATATGAGTATATATAGGCGAAAGAAGTAGGTCGGTGGAGCCACGAGGGGTCCACGAGGGTGGGGGGCGCGCCTACCCCCCTGGGCACGCCTCCCTGCCTCGTTGCTTCCTTGACGTCCACTCCAAGTCTCCTGGATTGCGTTTGTTCCAAAAATAACTCTCCCGAAGGTTTCATTCCGTTTGGATTCCGTTTGATATTCCTATTCTGTGAAACACTGAAATAGGCAAAAAAACAGCAATTTGCACTGGGCCTTTGGTTAGTAGGTTAGTCCCAAAAATAATATAAAAGTGCATAATAAAGCCCATTAAACATCCAAAACAGATAATATAATAGCATGGAACAATCAAAAATTATAGATTCGTTGGAGACGTATCAAGCATCCCCAAGCTTAATTCATGCTCGTCATCGAGTAGGTAAATGATAAAAACAGAATTTTTGATGTGGAATTCTACCTAGCATAATTCTCAGTTTAATTTTCTTTATTGTGGCATGACTGTTCAGATCCGAAAGATTCAAGATAAAAGTTTAATATTGACATAAAAATAATAATACTTCAAGCATACTAACAAATCAATCATGTCTTCTCAAAATAATATGGCCAAATAAAGTTATCCCTACAAATCATATAGTATGGCTATGCTCTATCTTCGTCACACAAAATATTTAAATCATGCACAACCCCGATGACAAGCCAAGCAGTTGTTTCATACTTTTGATGTTCTCAAACTTTTTCTATCTTCACGCAATACATGAGCGTGAGCCATGGACATAGCACTATATATGGGATAGAATGGTGGTTGTGGAGAAGACAAAAAAGGAGAAGATAGTCTCACAACAACTAGGCGTATCAACGGGCTATGGAGATGCCCATCGATAGATATCAATGTGAGTGAGTAGGGATTGCCATGCAACGGATGCACTAGAGCTATAAGTGTATGAAAGCTCAACAAAAGAAACTAAGTGGGTGTGCATCCAACTCGCTTGCTCACGAAGACCTAGGGCATTTTGAGGAAGCCCATCATTGGAATATACAAGCCAAGTTCTATAATGTAAAATTCCCACTAGTATATGAAAGTGACAACATAGGAGACTCTCTATTATGAAGATCATGGTGCTACTTTGAAGCACAAGTGTGGTAAAAGGATAGTAACATTGTCCCTTCTCTCTTTTTCTCTCATTTTTTGGGGCCTTTTTCTCTTTTTTTATGGCCTCTTTTTTTCTTTTCGTCCGGAGTCTCATCCCGACTTGTGGGGGAATCACAGTCTCCATCATCTTTTCCTCACTTGGTACAATGCTCTAATAATGATGATCATCACACTTTTATTTACTTACAACTCAAAAATTACAACTCAATACTTAGAACAAAATATGACTCTATGTGAATGCCTCCGGCGGTATACCGGGATATGCAATGAATCAAGAGTGACATGTATGAAAGAATTATAAAGGTGGCTTTGCCACAAATACGATGTCAACTACATGATCATGCAAAGCAATATGACAATGATGAAACGTGTCATAACAACGGAATGGTGGTAAGTTGCATGGCAATATATCTCAGAATGGCTATGGAAATGCCATAATAGGTAGGTATGGTGGCTGTTTTAAGGAAGGTATATGGTGGGTGTATGATACCGGCGAAAGGTGCGTGGTATTAGAGAGGCTAGCAATGGTGGAAGGGTGAGAGTGCGTATAATCCATGGACTCATAAAGAACTCACATACTTATTGCAAAAATCTATTAGTTATCAAAACAAAGTACTACGCGCATGCTCCTAGGGGGGGTAGATTGGTAGGAAAAGATCATCGCTCGTCCCCGACCGCCACTCATAAGGAAGACAGTCAATAAATAAATCATGCTCCGACTTCATCACATAACGGTTCACCATATGTGCATGCTACGGGACTCACAAACTTTAGAACAAGTATTTCTCAAATTCATAAGTACTCAACTAGCATGACTCTAATATCACCATCTTCATATCTCAAAACAATTATGAGTATCAAACTTCTCATAGTATTCGATGCACTTTATATGATAGTTTTTATTATACCCATCTTGGATGTTCATCAAATTAGGACTGATTTTATAGCCAAAGCAAATTACCATGCTGTTCAATAAGACTCTCAAAATAATATAAGTGAAGCATGAGAGATCAATAATTTCTATAAAATAAAACCATCACCGTGCTCTAAAAGATATAAGCGAAGCACTAGAGCAAAATTATCTAGCTCAAAAGATATAAGTGAAGCACAAAGAGTATTCTAATAAATTCCGATTCATGTGTGTCTCTCCCAAAAGGTGTGTACAGCAAGGATGATTGTGGTAAACTAAAAAGAAAAGACTCAAATCATACCAGACGCTCCAAGCAAAACGCATATCATGTGGTGAATAAAAATATAGCCTCAAGTAAAGTTACCAATAGACGAAGACGAAAGAGGGGATGCCTTCCGGGGCATCCCCAAGCTTAGGCTTTTGGTTGTCCTTGAATTTTACCTTGGGGTTCCTTGGGCATCCCCAAGATTAGGCTCTTGCCACTCCTTATTCCATAATCCATCAAATCTTTACCCAAAACTTAAAAACTTCACAACACAAAACTCAACAGAAAATCTCATGAGCTCCGTTAGTATAAGAAAACAAATCATTACTTTAAGGTACTGTAACGAATTCATTCTTTATTTATATTGGTGTTAAACCTACTGTATTCCAACTTCTCTATGGTTCATACCCCCCAATACTAGCCATAGATTCATCAAAATAAGCAAACAACACACGAAAAACAGAATCTGTCAAAAACAGAACAGTCTGTAGTAATTTGTATCAAACGTATACTTCTGTAACTCCAAAAATTCTGAAATAAATTGGTGGACGTGAGGAATTTGTCTATTAATCATCTGTAAAAATAATCAACCTAAAATCACTCTTCATTAAAAAAATGGCATATAATGTCATGAGCGCAAAAGTTTCTGTTTTTACAGCAAAATTGCAAAGACTTCACCCATGTCTTCCCAAAGGTTCTACTTGGCACAAACACTAATTAAAACATAAAAACACATCTAAACAGAGGCTAGATGGATTATTTATTACTAATCAGGAACAAAAAGAAAAAAACGAAAATAAAATTGGGTTGCCTCTCAACAAGCGCTGTCGTTTAACGCCCCTAGCTAGGCATAAAGAGAGAATAGATCTAGGTATTGTCATCTTTGGTGTGCAATCCATAAGTAGATCTCGTAATAGATTCATAAGGTAATTTAATTTTATTTCTAGGAAAGTGTTCCATGCCTTTCCTTAACGGAAATTGGAATATAATATTTCCTTCTTTCATATCAATTATTGCACCAATCGTTCTAAGGAAAGGTCTACCAAAAATAATAGGACATGTAGGATTGCAATCTAATATCAAGAACAATGAAATCTACTGGTAAATAATTCCTATTTGCAACAATAAGAACATCATTAATCCTTCCCATAGGTTTCTTAATAGTGGAATCCGCAAGGTGCAAATTTTTAAAGAACAATCATCAAATTCATGGAAACCTAACACATCACACAACGTTTTGGGAATCGTGGAAACACTAGCACCCAAATAACATAAAGCATAGCATTCATGATCTTTAATCTTAATTTCAATAGTAGGTTCCCACTCATCATAAACTTTTTTAGGGATAGAAACTTCTAAATCAAGCTTTTCTTCATAAGATTGCATTAAAGCATCAACGATATGTTTATTAAAGGCCTTATTTTGATCATAAGCATGAGGAGAGTTTAACACGGATTGCAACAAGGAAATAAAATCTATCAACGATCAATTATCATAATTAAATTCCTTGAAATCAAAAATAGTGGGTTCATTGCTATGTAAAGTTTTGACCTCTTCAATCCCACTTTTGTCAATTTTTGCATCAAGATCTAAAAACTCCGAATCATTGGGACGCCTTTTAACTAAGGTTGACTCATCTCCAGTCCCATCATTATCAAGATTCATATTGCAAAACAAAGATTTAATAGGAGACACATCAATCACTTTTAGATCTTCATCCTTATTATCATGAAAACTAGAAGAACATGCTTTCATAAAGCAATCTTTTTTAGCACGCATCCTAGTGGTTCTTTCTTTGCACTCATCAATGGAAATTCTCATAGCTTTGAGAGACTCATTGATACCATGCTTAGGTGGAATGGATCTATGTTTCAAAGAATCAACATCAAAAGAAATTCTATCCACGTTCCTAGCCAACTCATCAATCTTAGGCAATTTTTCTTCAAGCAAAGCATTGAAATTCTTTTGCGAAATCATAAATTCTTTAACACTAGCCTCAAAATCAGAGGGCATCTTATTAAAATTTCCATAAGAGTTGTTGTAGAAATTACCATAATTATTGGAGGAATTACTAGGAAACGGCCTAGGATTAAAGTTTCCTCTATACGCGTTGTTACCAAAATTGTTCCTACAAACAAAATTCACATCCATAGATTCATTATTATTCTCAATCAAAGTAGACAAAGGCATATCATTAGGATCAGAAGAAACACTCTTATTAGCAAACAACTTCATAAGTTCATCCATCTTTCCACTTAAAACATTAATCTCTTCTATTGGATGAACCTTTTCACTAGTAGATCTTTCAGTGTGCCATTGAGAATAATTAACCATAATATTATCTAGGAGTTTAGTAGCTTCTCCTAAAGTGATTTCCATAAAAGTGCCTCCCGCGGCCGAATCTAATAGATTTCTAGAAGCAAAATTCAATCCAGCATAAAAATTTTGTATGATCATCCATAAATTCAATCCATGAGTAGGGCAATTACGTATCATTAATTTCATCCTCTCCCAAGCTTGTGCAACATTTTCATGATCAAGTTTCTTAAAATTCATAATATCGTTTCTAAGAGATATGATCTTAGCGGGAGGAAAATACTTCGAGATAAAAGCATCTTTGCACTTATTCCATGAATCAATACTATTTTTAGGCAAAGATGAAAACCAAGTTTTAGCACGATCTCTAAGCGAAAACGGAAATAGCTTCAATTTAACAATATCATTATCCACATCTTTCTTCTTTTGCATATCACACAAATCAACAAAGTTGTTTAGATGTGTAGTGGCATCTTCACTAGGAAGGCCAGAGAATTAATCTTTCATGACAAGATTCAGCAAAGCAGCATTAATTTCACAAGATTCAGCATCGGTAATAGGAGCAATCGGAGTGCTAAGAAAATCATTGTTGTTGGTATTGGAAAAGTCACACAATTTAGTATTGTCTTGAGCCATCGTGACAAATAATCCAACACACAAGCACAGAAGAAGCAAGCGAAAAGAGACGAACGGAAAAAGAGGGCAAATAAAACGACAAGGGTGAAGTGGGGGAGAGGAAAACGAGAGGCAAATGGCAAATAATGTAATGCGAGGGATAAGAGTTTGTGATGGGTACTTGGTATGTCTTGACTTGTGTGTAGATCTCCCCGGCAACGGCGCCAGAAATGGCTAGTTGCTGGGAGATCAAATCTTGACTTGGCTTGGCGTAAACCTCCCCGGCAACGGCGCCAGAAATCCTTCTTGCTACCTCTTGAGCATGCATTGGTTTTCCCTTAAAGAGGAAAGGGTGATGCAACAAAGTAGCATAAGTATTTCCCTCAGTTTTTGAGAACCAAGGTATAAATCTAGTAGGAGGTTACACGCAAGTCACCTTGTACCTGCACAAACAAATAAGAACCTTGCAACCAATGCGATAAAGGGGTTGTCAATCCCTTCACGTCCACTTGCAAAAGTGAGAACTGATAGAGATAATAAGATAAATATTTTTGGTATTTTTATGATATAGATTGGAAAGTAAAGATTGCAAAATAAACGGCGGCAGAAATAGTAAATTAATAGGAAAATAATATGATGGAAGATAGACCCGGGGGCCATAGGTTTCACTAGTGGCTTCTCTCAAGATAGCATAATCTATGGTGGGTGAACAAATTACTGTCGAGCAATTGATAGGAAAGCGCATAGTTATGAGAATATCTAGGCATGATCATGTATATAGGCATCATGTCCGCGACAAGTAGACCGAAATGATTCTGCATCTACTACTATTACTCCACACATCGACCGCTATCCAGCATGCATCTAAAGTATTAAGTTCATAAGAACAAAGTAGCGCATTAGGCAAGATGACATAATGTAGAGGGATAAACTCAAGCAATATGATATAAACCCCATCTTTTTATCCTCGATGGCAACAATACAATACGTGCCTTGCTGCCCTACTGTCACTGGGAAAGGACACCACAAGATTGAACCCAAAGCTAAGCACTTCTCCCATTGCAAGAAAGATCAATCTAGTAGGCCAAACTAAACCGATAATTCGGAGAGACTTGCAAAGATATCAAATCATACATATAAGAATTCAGAGAAGAACCAAATATTGTTCATAGATAATCTTGATCATAAACCCACAATTCATCGGATCTCGACAAACACACCGCAAAAAGAATTACATCGAATATATATCCAAGAGAATGGATGAGAACTTTGTATTAAGATCCAAAGAGAGACAAGAAGCCATCTAGCTAATAACTATGGACCCGAAGGTCTGTGGTAAACTACTCACACATCATCGGAGAGGCTATGGTGTTGATGTAGAAGCCCTCCGTGATTGATTCCCCCTCGTGGGCGCGGAAAAGGCCCCAAGATGGGATCTCACGGGTACAGAAGGTTGCGGCGGTGGAAATAGGGTTTCGTGGTGCTCTCGGATGTTTTCAGGGTATATGAGTATATATAGGCGGAAGAAGTAGGTCGGTGGAGCCACGAGGGGCCCACGAGGGTGGGGGCGCGCCTACCCCCCTGGGCGTGCCTCCCTGCCTCGTGTCCGCCTCGTTGCTTCCTTGACGTCCACTCCAAGTCTCCTGGATTGCGTTTGTTCCAAAAATAATTCTCTCGAAAGTTTCATTCCGTTTGGATTCCGTTTGATATTCCTTTTCTGCGAAACACTGAAATAGGCACAAAAAAACAGCAATTTGCATTGGGCCTTTGGTTAGTACGTTAGTCCCAAAAATAATATAAAAGTGTATAATAAAGCCCATTAAATATCCAAAACAGATAATATAATAGAATGGAATAATCAAAAATTATAGATATGTTGGAGACGTATCAGGAGGTGAGCGGCCTTCCTACTTTTAATGATAAGTGTGTTGGTTGGACTAAATTTTTTGTAGAGGAGGGGAGATTTTGAGGAATAGAAGTCTACTTTTTAAGGCAGCAGCTAGGTAGGGTTTAATTTGTCAAAACAAAAAAAATCTCACATTTGACTTTTAACAGACAACATTGGCGATAGCGTCCAAACACGACCTGAGAGGGAACGTTTGACGGACACTGTCGCCAATGTGTGAACGAGCTAGAGAAAAAACTCAATCACATCATTCCGGAAAAAATTCAAAGGTGTAACTACATTTTTTTCGATCAAAAGAGTGGGGAGTGTTGTTTTGGCTCTGGGGACCATATGCTCACACAATGCAGATTACTCGTAAAGGCTTCGAAGAGCAACATGAGTCATTCACTCCAAATTTAAGGCCGAACATTAGATCGTTGCACGTAGTATGGCCATGCAAAGGCCTAGTAACTTGCAAGAAAGGTTGCCATATGTTGCGTCGCCCTAGAGCATAAAACAAATGAGCCAGGAAAACAACTAACCAATATAAACACACTACCATGGACATCACCGCGCAAGCAACTAACCGAACTAAGATTCGACTACCAATGGCACCAAGACACGGGTATTTATCCTATATCAGCAACAACAGTTATGACAAATAGCGCAAAGACGACGATAAAGCAGTATATCTCTTGCTCTAAGAAGCGCCGCCTCAACCATTGAGGAACCACCATCAATGACAAAAAGTAACTCAATTCCCATATAATAACTCAAACTCCACTAAAAAAATGTTAGCCCTTGTGTTCTAGTCCTGTACCTCCTTTAGAAGTGAGGAAGGTGAGGGTAACTGGCGTGACCGACATCCAAACTCAATGGCGATTAAGGTTTCTTTGACTCATATCCCATCCTCTCTTGTTGAAGGTTGTATAAGTTCATCAAATTTTCTAGAACCTTTGGCTTGATTGTCCAGCCGCTGGAGGCCACAGACACCCCCCACACACACACACACACGAGCGCGCGCACGCACACATTATGTCCATCCCTCTGACTCTCCTCTCTCTCTCTCTCTCTCTCTCTCTCTCTCTCTCCATCTCTCCTAACTTGTTGAAAATATGCCCTAGTAGCAAAAATAAAGTTTTTATCTTTTATATTTCCATGTTCATGTGTAAGTTTACATTTCTATGTTAGAATTGCATTAACTCTTGAATGTGAGATTCAAATAAAAAACATAATTGCATTTGTACAGAGATCAAGGCCAAAGAGATTCGTAGCCGGGCCTCTAAACTAGCTCATGTATTGTTGATTTTTTTGTTTTTCTTACCATGGTCATAGTTAACTAAGACTAGGCTTATCATGTTAATACGAGAAGGAGCACTTATATAATGTATTTTAAAATTTTCACATAAAGTAAAAGACTAATTATGGTTTAATCCTAAATTCAGTTGTAGTTAATGCACACATGGATGGAGTGACATATTAAGGATCTATGCATTATTCTGGTCAAAATGGTTTGTTCAATATATTATTCTAGGTGAGGATTCATTAGTTGTCAATTATGCAATTTAAATATTGCACCAATGCTATATTAAATGAATGCACAATTTAAAGTGCTCAAACATGAATGCAAATGACATATTTGAGTTCTACACATTTTTTATCAGTAGAGACATATTACTAGTATCATTCTAATTTAAAATAAAATGGATAAGAATTATATAAATTTGAATATTTTATAGAATTTCATATTTAAAATAAAATAAATAGAAAATCCAAGAAAACATTTTATACCAAGGCTGGTCTAGCCACAGTGACTGACGGGTGGGACCGGGGTGTTTTTGACTGTGCGATGACGCATGAATGGGGTTGCAGGGCTTTCTTGCCGAGGTGGTGCTTATAGCACAATTGCTCACGGGTGGGGAAATACCTGCCATATCGGCGCGCAAGTGGCCTGAGAGCTCGTCAGTCGGTGACTGAAATAATAAGCAAAAAGAGGTCACATATATGTCTTTGCGGGACTCCGTCCCGCAACCTACAACTCAATCGGCAACAGACGAACTAGAAGGGTGTGTTTGTGGTTGTGTTGATGAGGGGAGCCGAACAAGCTTGAGTTATCCCTTCCCAGACAAGATTGCACCGACGCGCGGCAAGCTCACTTGCGACTGTCCATAAGAATTGTTGCCAAGAAGTCAAGCAATGGACAACCCTACAATGGCGCTCTATCGTCTGATGGGTGTGCGGCGATAGAGCTCGAAATCGACCTCGATTTGGTGCTAGACTTACCAGACGTGCGGGTCGGTGCGATCGGGAGCATTAGCGCGACCAATTGGTCACTAGTGGGGTCCGATGACGCAACCATGCGGGGAATGACAACGACGCTTGGGCAAAATGACCTAGAGGACCAAATGGAGTGTGGGAGGTTGGTAAGTCCATTTTGCATCATGTTTTCCTACTGTTATTTATAATGTTTTGGGTCATTATTTCACTTTATGATGTGATCCTAATGTCTTTTCTCTCTTAATTTGCAAGATCTACGTGGAGGGAAATTACCGGCAGCTTTAATTCAGGACCTAAAAGAGCTATGGCACAGATAGCTATTCTACGGAGCTCTAAATGAACTGATCTTCAAGGAGATTTTTATTGAATATATAAAAATATTGGAACGAAGAAATATCATAGGTGGGCCACTTGCTGCCCACAAGGCAACGGGGCGCGCCTACCCTCCTAGGGCGCGCCCTGATGCCTTATGGGGCCCACAGCTGGCCTCCAGCCCCCTCCATCTTCTATATAAAGTCTCTTGACCTACAAAAATAAGAGAGGACTTTCAGGATGAAGCGCCGCCGTCTCAAGGTGGAACCTTGGTAGGAGCACTTTTGCTCCCCGGCGGAGCGATTCCGCCGGGGATACTTCCCTCTGGGACGGCGGTGGTGCCGGGGTTGATGAAGGCTACATTGGGGGCGGTGGCCCAGGGCTCCGGGAGGCGGTGCATGGCGATGGGTCGTAGGGGTGCATGGATCTACAGGCGTCAACGTAGGGATGCGGGAGCCGATGGCAGTCGACTGACGACCGTGACCACTACCTTTAGGATATCAATAGTGGCGGACCAAATTGAGCTCAGGAGATGGCCGAATTGGGGTGGCAGCGGTGAAAGTGGAAGTGGCGCTGGGCCGACTAGGGTCTTGGGGTGGCCGCAAGGGTATTTATAACCTCTATCAGGCCAATCGGCCAATCCGCCTATCACCACACCATGAAGGTGGGAGGTGAGCAGCCTTCCTACTTTTAATAATAAGTGTGTTGGTTGGACTAGATTTTGTGTAGAGGAGGGGAGATTTTGAGGAATAGAAGTCAACTTTTTAAGGCAGCAGCTAGGTAGGGTTTAATTTGTCAAAACAAAAAAATCTCACGTTTGACTTTTAACAGACAACATTGGCGATAGCGCCCAAACACGACTTGAGAGGGAACGTTTGACGGACACTGTCGCCAATGTGTGAACGAGCTAGAAAAAAAGCTCAATCACATCATTCCGAAAAAATTCAAAGGTGTAACTACATTTTTTCGAGCAAAAGAGTGGGGAGTGTCGTTTTGGCTCTGGGGAGCATATGCTCCCGATGAACGGTAAATTCAAAACAAATAGTGAATAAATTTTAAAAATTCTGAATTTTTGTGTAGATGTTCATGACGGTGTAACAAGCGTGCTTGACAATTTTCATGCGAAACGGAATAGCAATGCTTCGTCGGTGAAAGACAAAATTAAATGTACCATTTGGAGGTAACATTTGACGTTTGATATGTTTTTTTTTTTTGCACGGATCAAAGGGCTTAAGCTTTCTCCCTGAAAATTTGCACGTAGCATTTGAGTGTGACAATGAAGACATGTATTTTTTTAATAAAAAATGCCATTTGCAAAACAAAAAAGTGGCGAGCAGGAGCATATGCTCCCTAGAGCCGAAGTGGATTTCCACAAAAAAGAGGGCCTTTCTCTTCTGCTTCATATAAATAAACAACATGATCTTATTTTCTCAAACTACGCATATCACCAAAGGTGTAACTACACACTAGTGTAGTGGTACAACGCAAAGCTTTGCATTTCAAGTCTTGAAACTCTTATCATTACCCTGCATGTACGTACCTTCCACGATTGATTGGACCAGCTCGACGTGTGTTATATCTAGAAAGACCGGAAGATTGATGAAACTCAGTCCTCCTGTACGCTCGACCGCGCACACGCAGCAGAGTACACCATCAGTTCAGTTGGTGGACGGCGGAGCAACCAACCACGGGCCCTCGCATTGGTGGGTGCCGGCACATGGCGACGGCGCTATATTCTAGCGAGAGAGCGACGCAAACATCCAAGCCGTCGCCGTCGCCGTCGGACACCCGATCGGCGGCAGCGAGGATCCGACACTAGTCTAATACGGGAATACCCCGTGCTGCACGTACAATTGGTAGTTTTAAAGATCGCGATCTTGTAGTCACGTTGTTGTTTGTGGTTCTCGCATTGGAGACAGGCCGGCCCATATATCGCGATCCTACGCAGATTTCGGTGCATGCATGTGAGGTTGTTGGCTGCTTAACTGGGGATCTCTTGAATGAAATGGCGACTTGGCGAGGCATGACTAGTTGCCCCCCTCTTCCACATTCTTTTATAAGCAAAAACAAATACTTTTCTTAGTTGAGCAAAAACAAATACCACTAATAAGGATACTTGCATGTGTTTTGTTTATGAATGTGAATCATACTTGCATGTATTTTATTTATGAATGTAAATCATACCATGTGGTAGCTATTACTATGAAGGAAAAAAAATATTTGTTGAATTTATAAGTACAAATGTAAATTAACAGAAAATATGTGTCTGTTGTTGAATTTAGGAAATTACACCGAAGAAATGAAAACATAAACAACAATTTATAAACGCAAGCGAAAATAGAAAGTTTTCTTAGATCAGTGTTTTGAATGGAACGGTGTTTTTCTGTAAAAACAACCCCGACTAGAACATTGATGCACACGTTTATGCATGAGCTTCAATATTGACAAATTCAACACAAACATCTCGTGAGAAAGAAGTTAACGGAACGCACGCCAACAAATTGACTGCATAAATAGTTCACGACATCGCATAAATGCTTGTTGGGCTGGTTTGCTGCAAAAGTTCTTACACCCTATTGCACCATTGAGGCTTGGGAAAAAACTTTTTTGACCTAATTGCTAGTAATGTTTTCCTGCACCGCATGCAACTGCACAATGGAGGCTCTACCTACGTGCTTCTTTGGCAGTGCGTCAAACTTAGGATCTGGTTCATGGTATGAATGTGAGAGGAAGATCAACCCTTATAACCATCCAACCACGAGTTGGTTCTTGGAGAAAATGTTTTCGCGTGGAGCATCACTTGAAAATGGAATCCATGTAGCTGTAACTTTTTGTATGTATTGCCACTTGAGCCCAGGTCATACACTCTTTTAGAGTGCCTAAGTTTTACCAACATTTTTTCCCAAAAAAAAATCTACCAACATTGATACATAATCGTTCACCTATATCAATGATCCTTCTCGTCATCTCATTCTTTACCTTATTATGTTGTCAACATTAAAAAATGTGTACAATAATAAACATTGTTAAAAAATCATGATATATAATTAGTCATATTAGCAATACTTTTTTTATTTATATTTATTATTCATCAGTTTTATGAGTTCCCGCGAAGGATTGCCTCCTATGTATGTCCGCACTCATTTTCGCATCCGACATAATATACTGACATACTCATTTTCATGGTTTTTTTCTTGCAAAAAAAAACAAACATGGTAGTACGTGGTTCTCCATTTTCACTCCATTTTAGTTTTACCTCGGTGAGAAGGGGTTCAAAAATAAGGAAAAAGAAAACATTTGAGGAAAAAAGAAGTAAGGATCACGGGAACACACACATTGCTACCTACCGCACGTTCATATATTGTTCAAATTTAGGTGCCCCCCCCTCAAGAAAATAATAATATTGTAGACCCAACTTTTTTAAGGTAAATTTTTTTTAGACTACTTTGAAGAAATAAGGGGACCTCCTATTTAGCGCTTCAGGGGCCCAAATCGTCATTGACCGTCGCGCGGATGCTAGCCGGGCCACGGCCAATTAATATTCAGCTTTGTTCATTCAGCCAGCAGGTCTAGTTCACTGACAAAAATCATACATAAAAAATGTTGTAAAAAAATTCATGGATTAAAAAATCATTATTTCCAAAAACAAAATTTTCATTAAAAAACAAATTTTCATTCAAAAAAAACAAAATTTAAGAAAGTTCAAGAGTTTCTTAAAAATAATGAATTTGGAACACATGTTCGCGAATATTTAGAAAAACTTCAAAGCATTGAAAATGTTCACGATAAATTAAGAAAGATTAAAAAGATTTTTTTTAAGAGTCAAAATTGGAAAAGACAACTAAAAAATATCGTGTTATGATAAAATACGGCAACCCATAAATCCGCAACGGCGAACTATATTACACTATAGCGAAGGATTGTACACCAATTTCTTTTAGTGAGACATTGCTCAAAACGTTATAGCGCAGTATTTTCAATGGCAAAAACACATAGAAAAAAAGGGTCAGAAGCTTCTGCAAACAAGAGACGCAACGGTTGAAGAACACAAGTGACACTCCTTGGCTAGTGGTGGGTGACTTCAACGAGGCAATGTGGAACTATGAACACTTGTCATCTACACCCTGGGCAAAACCAGAGTTGACTGCCTTCCGGGATACCTTGGAGATTTGTGGTATTGTAGACCTGGGTTTTGTGGGCATTCCATTCACATATGATAACAAGAGGGGAGGGTCAGGTAATGTCCAAGTCCGTTTGGATAGAGCGGTGGCTACTAATGATTGGAGGAATTTGTTTGCCTTTACTTCAGTACTCCATGTTCCTTCGCCTTGCTCTGATCACGTGGCGTTAGTAGTAAAAGCAACAACAGACCCAGGGCCATCGGGAGGCAAACAGAGACGATACGAGATGTTCTGGGAGAGGGATGCTACACTCCCAGATGTGATTAAAGAAGCTTGGGAGGTGGTTGGTAACGTTCAGAACCTGGCACAACTCCGGGATGCTTTATCTAAAACAATGTCGACATTGGGTAAGTGGAGTAAGAAGTTTGGCAATGTAACGCGTGAGCTGGCTAAGTCACGGTCCCAATTGGAAGAACTCGTGCATATGAATGCGGATAGACAGGATATTAGCAGGGTCACTGATAAGATGAATGAGTTGCTCTATCAGGAAGAGATGCTTTGGCTTCGAAGATCTAGAATCACTTGGCTAAAAGAAGGCGACAGAAACAAATATTTTCAGAGCAAAGCTGTTTGGAGGGCGAGGAAAAACAAAATAAGAGAGCTTACGGATAGTATTGGTGTTGTGCACTCTGATTTTGAAACCATGGGGATGTTGGCAAATGAGTACTTTCAAAACATCTTCTCGGCCGACACCTCCCTAGATGCTTCGCCGGTCCTGGATCGTCTGGAATCTAGGGTAACGGCTGAAGATAACATCAAACTTTGTGCACCTTATTCTGACAAGGAGATTTCAGATGCATTGTTTCACATAGGTCTGCTTAAGGCGCCGGGCCCAGACGGCCTCCCGGCCAGGTTTTTTCAGCGCAACTGGAGTACGCTCAAGGAGGGGGTTTTGGCGGCAGTGAAAGATTTCTTCCACACAGGAGTTATGCCGGAGGGGGTAAATTCTACATCCATTGTACTTATTCCTAAAGTTTCAAATCCCACCAAGCTGTCGGAGTACAGACCCATAGGTCATTGTAATGTCATATATAAAGTGATCTCGAAGTGCTTGGTAAACAGGTTGAGACCTCTCTTGGATGACCTTATTTCTCCGGAGCAGGGTGCTTTTATTCCGGGAAGAATGATCACGGACAATGCACTTGTGGCCTTCGAGTGCATTCACTACATTAAGAAAGAGAAGGATCCGACCAAGAGTTTTTGTGCTTACAAGTTGGATCTCTCCAAGGCTTGTAACAGGGTAGATTTTGTCTTCTTGAGGCAAGTGATGCAAAAGTTGGGTTTCTCTCAACGATGGGTTGACTGGATAATGGCATGTGTCACGTCGATGAGATAATTGGTGAAATTTAATGGAACTCTCTTGGATTCGTTTGCGTAGTCGCATGGGCTTTGGCAAGGAGACCCTTTATCGCCGTTCTTATTTTTGTTTGTGGCAGATGGACTATCAGCGTTACTGAAAAATAATGTGGCATCGGGAGATATCACTCCGGTCAAAGTATGTACAAGTGCTCCGGGCATCTCACACTTATTGTTCGATGATGATACACTTCTGTTCTTTGAGGCGTCCAAAACCCAGGCAAAGAAGGTGAAAGCAGTACTGGATTTATATGGTACTGCTACAGGCCAGAGTCTCAACTACGACAAGTGCTCGCTATTCTTCGGGGAGGCATGCCCAGGACCGATCTAGGAGGAGGTTCGGACTGCATTACATGTCACTAGTCACCTTTTTGAGGAAAAGTATTTGGGATTGCCAACTCCGGAGGGGAGGATGTCAAAAGGTCGGTTTCAGAACCTGCAAACTAGCCTTACAAAACGATTAGTGCAATGGGGCGATGGACATCTGGCTCAACCGGGATGTGAGGTGCTGATCAAGTCCATAGCTCAGGCGCTTCCTACTTTTATAATGGGTGTTTTCAAAGTCCCTTTCTCGGTATGTGATGATCTTACTCGGACGGTAAGGAATTTTTATTGGGGCTCGACGGAAGGCAAAAGAAAAGTGCATTGGCGTGGATGGGACCATTTGCTTCAGCCCAAGGCAAAGGGAGGAGCGGGATATCATGACTTTCGGATGTTTAATCAAGCCTTGTTAGCACGCCAAGCGTGGAGGCTTTTAACTAAACCAAATAGCTTGTGTGCTCAAGTTTTAAAGGCGAGATACTACCCAATGGGCAAGTTGGATGATACAGTTTTTACGGGGAATGCGTCGTCGTCATGGCAAGCTATCAGTTATGGCTTGGAACTATTGAAGAAGGGTCTGGTGTGGAGAGTTGGTAATGGGAGAAGTATCCGTGTTTGGCGTGATAACTGGATCCCTAGACCTTTTTCGTATAAGCCAATCTCCCCCCAGGGAAGGTGCCATATTCGCTTCGTGTCTGACCTGTTAAATCGGAATGGCTCATGGAACTATGGGCTACTAAATGAATACTTTGTTGAGGCGGATGTACAAGAGATAGTGAAGATCAGAGCATCCCCGAGGTTGGATGATGATGTGATTGCTTGGGGCCCTGGTAAGTATGGTGTATTCACTGTTAAATCGGCCTATAGTTTGGCTTTTGAGGAGGCGCGTCGTGGCACTGATGTATCTTCAAGTTCATCACCTTCGGGGCAAAGGAAATGTTGTGACTTCATTTGGAAGAGTTAGACGCCGCCCTCGGTTCGCAATTTTGCATGGCGGCTAGCTACTAAGTCACTTCCTACTTGGCAGAGAAAGCATAGAATTGGCCTTGAAGTCTTGAGCAGGTGCCCGGTGTGTGGGATGGAGGAAGAAGACAATTATCATCCTTTCGTTAGATGTCAGCTTGGTCGTGACATCTACCTCGCCATGGCCAAGGTATGGATGATCCCAGAGTTAGAATCTCTGCAGAATAACGGTAAGGAGTGGGTTCTTCATGTCCTAGCGTCGCTGAATGATGTGGGATGGATGATGGTCATGATGATATTTTGGAGGAGTTGGTTTGTCCGGAACGAAGTGTTGCACTGTAAACCTGCACCAACCATGGAGGCTTTAGTTAGATTCCTTCAAAGCTACGTCGACACCCTGATTGGCATCAAACTGAATCCGCAAGCAGACTCGGCAAAAGGCAAATCACCCATAGTCTATGAAAAACCGGCGCCAGCTGCGGGCTTCACGAGTGTGGCTGATGTGAGAGGATGGTGCCCACCGGCGTTGGGTTGGAACAAACTAAACACTGATGGCTCTTTTGTTTCCTCCGAGATTGCCGGGGCAGGAATGATCTTGCGTAATCACCGTGGTGTCATTAACTTTTCAGCGTGTAGGGCTCTGGTTTCTTGTAGAGATGCCTTGGAGGCGGAGTTGTGTGCATGCATGGAAGGGCCTTCCCTGGCAATTCAACGCAGTGATCTTTCAATAGTGGTGGAGATGGAATCTCTGCAGGCTGCTACCATGATTTCAGGTGCGGCCGTCGATCGCTCAATCTATGCATCCATCGTGAAGGAGATAAAGCACTTGATGTCTCTTAGACAAACTTGTATTACTCATGTTTTTAGGTCTCAAAATAAAGCTAGCGATAGTTTACATTGTTTGCTAGATCTCAAGGTAGGACCATGACCTGGCTCGGGGCTGGTCCGGACGAGCTGATGGAGATTGTTTCTCTTGATTGTAAGGACATCTTGATTGAGTAATGCAAGTTTTTCCCCGCAAAAAAAGGAAACACATTTCCCCATAATGTACCGACCACTTAAAGCTAACGCAGGGGTGCGGCCGAATCATTCAGGCGCCAAACAGAAGCTAATCCGTGTGTCATCTTTTATTTATACAATTTTTAGACAATTTAGGGTGTTACCTAAACTTCGCCCGGGGCTCCCGTTCCTTCGTTATTTTACCAAGGGCGCACAGCCCGTCGTCACGTTGGGCCGGCCCAATTCACTTTTTTCTGTTTTCTAAACTGCAAAAATGCACGCGAGCTAGGATTCAAACCAGCAATGCACTAGCCCAGAGAAAGTTGAAATAACAACCAGACCAACTCACACTGTGTGCTTACATACAGGTTTTTCGGCCATTGCTTCTTAACTCATTTTCTTTTCTTTTCTTTTTATTTTTTCTCCATAATTTTTCTTTCTTTTTTTCGCATTCGCAAACTTTTCTTCAAATATATGAACCTTTTCCGAAATCCATGAACAATTTTTCAAACACGCGAAGTTATTTTTTGAATCAATGAACATTTCTCAAATTCGTAAACATTTTTCCCAAAGTTGATTAAATTTTCACAAATTTGAGAACTTTTTTAAAAATAGATTAACTTTTTTCCAAATTCGATGAACTTTTTAAATTCTATGTTTTTTAAATCATGATTTTTTTTTCAAATTTGAGATCATATTTTTGAAAATCAATTTTTTTGCCCAAATTGTGAGCTTATATAAATAAAACTTTTCAAATTCTATAAAAAATCAAAATCATTGAACCTTTCATATTTTTAAAAAAATCAACAGTTGACTGCTCAGGTGGTCATCTGTCAGCCGGTCATCCGTTGACAGATGAAACAAAAATGAAAAAAAATGAAAAGTGTTGCACAGCGAGCAACCAAGCAAGGATAGAACTCTGTAGGGCACGACACTCTTGGAGGTGTTCGTAGCGTTGAATGTGCCCTATAGGAGCACCCGCTAGTCCGTACGAGGTGCCCACCACCGGACCGAAATGTGTCAACCCATAAGGCACTGTATCGGTAGTCTGGTTTTTATTTCATTTTCTTCTGGCCTGTTTCATTTTTCTGTTTTGTTTCTGTTTGTTTTGAGGCCAGTTTTTTGTCCCTTTTCTTCCTCTTTTTTCTTCTTAATTTCCATTATTTTTTATTTTTCATAATTGTGATTTTTTAATTGTTTTCTTGAATTCATGAACTTCTGAAATCCAAACTTTTTTAAATTCATGAACATTTTTCTCAAATTTAGTAACTTTTTTTAAAACTAGACAATACCCCATGCGTTGCTCTCGGGGATAGGGTGATGAAAATTTTGCTTGTCAACATGCGAATCAAAATTAAAAATACATATGACTTATCATATTCAATTATATATAGTTTTAAAATATTTCTTAAATATAATTATATAATTGAATGGAAAATACTTTTTTATGCAAGCTAGAATGTTGTGTTGGATTTTTCCATGGATGATTTCATGGTGATGTGGGCCTTATTCCAGTTATAACTATTTTGTGAGGTGGCATGTTTGCATATTTGAGATAAATAAATTAGTGGGGATGATTCTCGTATGTATATATGATTCGTGACCTTTTTTTTGAATCCACACACTTTTTTTCAAATGGATGAATATATTCAAATCCATGAAGCTTTTTCAAATTTACAAAACTCTTTTCGAAATCCACAAACCATTTATCGATTCACGAAATTTTTTCCAACTCAATGAATTTTTTCAAAATGCACAAACTTTTTTAATATTTATATTTTATTAACATATTGAGAATCAACAAAACCGGTGGCTAGTCTTTTTTCCGAACACTGCTGGGCAAAAATTTAGGAAGCGTGCAAGCCTAGTTGAGTTGGTAAACGATGAAGCGTGGCTTTTCTCTCTTTTGAGACAAGATGAAGCTTTGGGAGACAGTCCGGAACAGTGAAAGCGAAGGTCAACCCGATGGCGTACCGCGGCCTTGATTTCTCTTCAGAAAGCACAGGGTCGTCGGCCCGAGGAGGACGAGGCGCGCGGCGCCCGGAAGGCAGTGCGGCGAGGCGTCAGTAGCATGCAGCAGATCACAGCTCTGGAAACCCTGTTGTTGATGCAATGCTAGCCGAAAAGATGCAAGCCATGTCAGGAGGCAGCAAGGGTGCAATGGAAGATCGCCATGCACATGCAGATGCCCACGTGCATGTTCAGGTACAGGAGCACACCTCCAAAGGCACACAACACTTGGACTACTCCCAGCCGAGGAGCTCAGATATGATCCCGGCGCTGCGTAATCTTTCTCAGGAAGTGAATATGGACGACGTAGACCTCTCTGATGGCGTCTCTGCATTGGGCAAGCGGGCCGCTGCTGGTGATCAAGTCGCTGCTGTAGGCGGGGAGGAGGCTAGCAAGGCTTTGGTGATTTATGGTAATACGTCCAGTAAGGACGAGCTTGTGGTTTCAGGTACGCCAAAAAAGCGCAGGACACTGGAGTCTCTGGGCGGGCAGCAGACTCCGCATGGCGATGGGATGATGGAGCGGGACATGGTGGACGGAACTAGTTCCATGGAGGCAGTTGGCCCAGGGGCCGCCGACGAACTGACGGGGCCGGCGGAGCCCCATCAGGAGCAATGAATATCCTAAGCTGGAACTGCCGAGGCGGGGGGAACCCTCGGACAGTTTGTGATCTTGTGAGTCTGGTGCAGGCTCAGTCCCCTAGTATTGTTTTTCTTTGTGAGACTAGGCAGTCTAAGAATAAAATGAAGAGGTACCGTGCTCGGTTAGGTTTAAGAGGTTTTGATGCTTTCGATTGTGTGGGTCGTAGTGGAGGTCTTGCTTTGTATTGGCATGAGTCTGTGAGTCTTGATGTAAAAGAAATAAATGAACGATATATTGGCGCATATGTAATCAAAGCGGAGGGTGAGCCTCCTGGCGGCTCACTGTGTTTATGGCGAGCCCGAGCGGAGGACCGTCATCGCATGTGGTCCTCCTCCGTAATCTCCATCAGAGGCCAGCATGCCTTGGGTCGTGGTGGGTGATTTCAACGAGGCGATGTGGAGTTTTGAGCACTTCTCCGACACACCGCGCGGCAGGTCGATGCTTGATTTCCGTGATGTTCTTGAGGTTTGTGGTGCAGGCGACCTCGGTTTTGCAGGTCTCCCATACACCTTTGATAACCGGCGAGGTGGGCGGGCAAACGTCAAGGTTCGCCTTGACCGTCTGTGGCTAACAATGCTTGGAGGGATGTTTTGCCCATGCAAGGGTGGAGCATTTGGTGGCGCCAAGCTCGATCATTTGGCCATCCTCCTCAAGTGTGCGCTAGAGGAGCCGCGCCAACAAGAGGCGAAGGTGCAGAAAGACGAGGTTATGTGGGAACGTGACCCTCCCTCCCCGAGGTAATTATGAACACTTGGACTGAGTTGGGCTCTATGTTGAATCTTGGTGATGTAGCTTCTGGACTAGGAAATATGATGAAAAAACTGCAAGAGTGGAGCCGAAAAAAGTTTGGAAATGTCATTCGGGAAATTAACAAATCCCGCTCTCGTCTCGAGGAGCTTATGTCTATGAATGCAGATAGAAAGGACATACGGGAGGCGACAGACAAGATGAACGAACTGCTCTATAGGGAGGAGATGTTATGGATGCAGAGATCCCGCATTGCATGGCTACGGGAAGGGGACCGCAACACCCAGTTCTTCCATCGAAAGGCAGTTTGACGCGCACGTAAAAACCGTATTAAATCTCTCATTGATGATGATGGAGTCACACATCAGGACCATGCGTCCATGGCGGCCATGGCCACTTCTTATTTTGTCAAACTATTTACTGCTGACCCCTCACTTTGTGCGGATCCAGGAATTGATCTAATTAAACCCGTGTATCGACCGCATGAATGATGGACTGTGTGCGAGTTTTCGACAAGGAAATTGCCGATGCTCTGTTTGATTGAACCGCTAAAGGCGCCGGGTCGGATGGCTTCCCAGCGCTTCTTCCAGCGTAATTGGGGCGTGATGAGAGAACAAGTAATTGCAGGGTCAAGGAATTCTTCCGGACAGGGATGATGCTCGAGGGGGTGAACAACACGTCGATTGTTCTTATCCCGAAGGTGGATAACCCAGAGAGGCTCACGGAGTTCCGCCCAATCAGCTTATGTAACGTCTTCTACAAGGTGGTGGAAAAATGTCTGGTAAACCGGTTGAGGCCTATCTTTGGATGATATTATCTCCCCGAGCGAGCGCCTTTGTTCTGGACGTATGATCACCGATAATGCTTTGATTGCGTTTGAGTGCTTTCATTTTATTCAACAGAGAAAGACCCAAATAAAAGTTTCTGCGCATATAAGCTGGACCTCTCAAAGCATACAATAGAGTGGACTGGATCTTCTTGGAGCGAATGATGAAAAAGATGGGTTTAAGCTCGCGGTGGGTGGACTGGATTATGGCTTGCGTCACCTCGGTGAGATATCTGATTAAATTCAATGGAACCCTTCGGAATCGTTCGCACCATCATGTGGGTTACGGCAAGGTGATCCTTTGTCCCGTTTTATTCCTGTTTGTGGCTGACGGTCTATCTGCTCTCTTGAAAGAAGGAGAAGAAAAGGTGACTTTACCCGCTAAAAGTGTGCCGCAGAGCTCGGGGTGTCTCATCTTCTGTTTGCAGATGATACATTACTGTTTTTAAAGCAGAGGAGGAAGAAGCCCAAAAGGTCCGTGAAGTGCTAAACACATATGCTAATGCCACGGACAATTTATTAATCCGCCAAATGTAGTGCTCTCTTTGGTACAGCTTGTGCTCTGGAAAACAGGAGGCGGTGAGAACTACATTAAACATAGGTACTTATCACGTTTGAGGAGAAATATCTAGGGCTTCCAACACCAAGGGCGCATATCACGAGGTAAATTTCAGAATCTGCAATCTCGGCTATTGAAGAGGATTATTGCTTGGGGTGACACCCTCTCTCTACTTGCAAGGAAACCATGATAAAGGTAGTTGCCCAAGCTATTCCCACTTATATTATGGGTGTTTTAAGCTTCCTATGTCGATCTGTGATGACCTGAATAGAATGGTTCGCAACTTCGGTGGGGCGCCTCACGAGGGCAAGAGGAAGGCGACCGCTTGCTTGGCCAAAGATCCGTGCTCGAGAAAAGCAAGGGTGGTGCAGGGTTCGAGATTTCCGCCTTTTAACCAGGCTCTCCTAGCGAGGCATGCTGGCGTTTGCTTACTAAACCCACCAGCTTGTGTGCGCAGGTGTTAAAGGCCTGATACTATCATGATGGGCGCCTTGAGGACACGGTGTTTTCGGGAACTCCTCCCGACTGGCGAGCTATCCAACACGGCCTCGAGCTCTGAAAAAGGGCATCATATGGCGTGTTGGGAGCAGTCGGGACATTCGCATATGGCGGGACCGATGGCTGCCACGGAGCCCTCGCGTCGGCCCATCACTCGGCAGGGCACTTGCCGCTGCGGAGGTGGCCGAGCTCCTCGAGCGAGGGCTCTTGGCGCCCGGTCTACTACAACGCTACTTCCTTCCGGCGGATATCGCCGTCATCACTAACATCCGGACCTCGCCACGCCTCACCGACAATATCATCGCTGGCGCCGGAGAAAAACGGCATCTTCACCGTCCGATCCGCGTACCGCTGGCAATGGACGGCGCGGCGTCCATTAGCCACCTCCATAAGCAGGGCACCGGATGGTCGTCGCGCCATCTCGGAAGATCATATGGGGTGCCCTGCTCCCCTAAGGTGCAGCGTGTTTGCATGGAGGGTTGTCACAAATTCACTTGCTACTTGGGCCAACAAGGCTTCACGGCACCTCGAGGATCTTGGCGTATGCCCCTATGTGGTGTTGAGCGAGGGCGAATTCCACGCTGCTTGCGGTGCCCACCGGCAAAGGAACTATGGAGGGTCATGGCGATGGTGGAACATACCCAAGGTGGAGACCATCCGGGACACGGGCCGAGTGGCTATTCGCCTGTTGGAACCCCTGGATGAGGCAGCGAGGCTGGTGGTCCTCATGATCATGTGGAGAGTATGGCATGTTCGCAATGAGATTACCCATGACAAACCGCCACCTCCTGCCGAGGCCTCTCGTAGATTCTTACATGGCTACCTTACTTCGCTATTATGCATCCAAAGAACATCCACATGCCAATATGGAGAAGGGAAGATGGTGGTTTGCGATAGCCCTTGCTGCGTGCAGCCCTGCAGGATAGCAACGCAGGCGAGCTGGGCCCCCTAGTGCGGTCTGGGCCAAACTTAACACAGACGGCAGCTTTGTTGCAGCCACAGGAGCAGCGGGAGGAGGCATGATTCTTGAGATGATAGAGGGATATCATATATAGCGCATGCAGAGAAATCCGCACATGTGAGAGTCTTGCTGGGGCGGAGCTCTCGGCGTGTAGAGAAGGCCTAGACCTTGCCTTACACAGGATGGCGATGCCTATCATTGTTGAGATGGACAGTCACGGAGGCTGTGGCGATGCTCAAGGCACCCACGATAGATAGATCGCAGCACCAGTCTCTCGTTGAAGAGATTAGCGTCTAGCAGCCCTTGAGGCTAGAGAGGTTGTATTTAGCATTGTAGCCGTTGGCAGAACAACGCTAGTCATGTGTTGGCTGCGTATGGTCGTAGTACCCCCGTCTCGCAGTCGGTTCGTGGGAGGCCAGACTTTCTTGTAAACTTGGTTATGGCTGAGATGCCTCCTTGAGTAATGGAATTTTTTTTCCCCGCAAAAAAAAAGAGACAAGATGAAGCGAAAGCTAGGCCAGGGGAAGCTTAATACGCCGCTGCCTGCTCTCGCTCGCGTGAGCACCAGTTCTCGTATGTGTTAATCACATCGACTATTTACCACATTAAGCGATACAATAGCCAGCTCTAACTGAAGGTGTCTCCTTCCTGATGTTGTATTGGGGCAGCCCATTCGTACGCGCAGAACAAGAAAAAAAAAGTAGATGGAATGGGAGATGTGGGAATCGATTTGTGGCGCGTCCTACTTAACGATTCGAGCCGGTTTTGTTTGTTTCTTTTTTCTCTCCGTTTTTTCATTAATTATTTTGCATTTTCTTATTTTAATTTTCTTTTGTTTATTTTTTTGGCTTTGTTTGTTCCTTTTGTTATTATTTTACATGTTTTTGTATCTGTCCACAATATATTTTCTAATACACGTCTAACATTCCTTCTTCATTTTTTGTTTTTATTTTGTTTTCTTCTTATGTTTGTTTTGCTTTTCACTCTACATTTTCTTACATGTCAAAACCCATTTTTTATTAAGTGATCAACATTTTTTGTATACATGTTCAACATTTTTTAATACTTATTCAATATTTTTAAAATACTTGTTTAACCTTTTTAATACTTATTCAACATTTTTTAAATATTTTTTCAATATTTTCTAAATACTGATTCAACAACTTTTAATACATATTCAACATTTGTCAAACACTTTGTAAGTGCATCTAGTGCCCCTTAGTGATTTTGGTGGATTGAAGACTTATAGGTTAAGGAACTAATGCGTTTGTGAGTGTACACAAGTCTATAAGTCTATGAGGAGTTTGATATTTACAGAGAAAGTCGACCCCTAAAAATGAAGTTCTTCGACTGAAGACTTTGATATTCGAAGACTTTACAAGACTTTGAAAGTGAAGAAATTGGTGTGACCTTGAAGACTTGGTATTCATTTGAGGAACATGAAGCGTGAAGACTTTTGTTTTCGTAGTTTCATTTTCTCTCTCTTGAGTCATAGGAAACACCGTCTTTGTTAAAGGGGTCGAGGAAATACTAAGAAAAATTTCCATGTGATGCTCAACTCAAAATCCTACACCTACCAATCCCTTCGAGTGAAGCCTTTGGAAATCTCATACAGTTCAGTCAATTTCTTCAGTGACAAAGACGAAGTTCTTCTAGTCGCTGAGGAATTTGTTCTGACTGGGGAGTTAGGAATTCGCCAGTGCGGATTGCCTAGACAGTGAGGAACATGATAGCCCCGAGGAATTTGAGATTCAAATTTCCGACCGTTCTTGTCTTCTTGGCCACCTGTCCCAAAATATCTTATCCACCTAACGGTCATATCATTGAAGGGCATTTATGTCTTATCATGTCGGGCTGCTCCTAGGCTATAAATAGCCGCCCCTACAACCACTAGCTGGTTGGCTGCTCGAGAGAACTTGACACTTGTCATTAAGAGCAACCCATCCTCAGAGGACTTTGGCGAAAATCATCAAGTGAGGAAAACCCCAAAACCAAACCCTACAAACCCAAAGTGATTGAGCATCATCAAGAAATTGATCCTGCGTGGATCCGGCGCTTGTTACCTTTGAAGACTGTGCTTCTTCCAGACGGTTAGGCGTCATGGTCTAGAGCATCCAAGAGGAATTGTGGATCGCCGAGTGACCAAGTCTGTGAAGGTTTGGAAGTCGCTGAAGACTTACCACGAGTGATTGGGCGAGGTCTGTGTGACCTTAGTTCAAGGAGAATACGGTGAGGACTTGGTGTCCTAAGCTGCGTGCTTAGCGATCGGGTGTCCGGACTGTGTGTCCTCGAGTTTAAATACTCAGCTGCTCCAACAGACGTACAAGCGAGACAGCAGTTGGAACTGGTCTACCAAATCATTGCCTTCACCAACCTAATCTGGTTCTATTTCCTCAACCCTTTCATTTCCTCATTCTTGTGTTGAGTGTTTGTTCATATCTGTGTTTGAAGACTTTGGCTGAAGACTTTCTCAATTTCCTCAGTTCAATTTCTTCAGTCTGTTTGTCTTCATCTTGTGTTATCCTGTGATTACGCTTTCTGTACTCTGTGCTAGTCTTCATTTCATCATGATGACCATGCGTGTATTCTGTTATGCTTACTTCTGAGTACTTATTCTGCTGCAAGTAGTTCTTCGCTAAGGAATTTCCTCACCGGCAAATTCCTCAGTGAAGAATTCATAAAAATCGCCTATTCACCCCCCTCTAGTCGATATAACGCACTTTCAATTGGTATCAGAGCAAGGTACTCCCTTGTTCTGTGTGATTTTGATTTAACCACCTGGAGTTTTAGTTATGTCGACCGCAGGTATGATCAAGGTCTCAGCAGGGTGTCCTACCTTTGATGGGACGGACTACCCCTACTGGAAGAACAAGATGCGAATGCATCTTGAAGCAATTGACAACGATCTCTGGTATGTTGTGGAAAATGGTGTTCCCTCAGTCACACCTTCTCTGAATGCTGCTGATGTGAAGAGATTCAAGCAACTCGATTCTCAAGCAAAGAATATCATATGTGGCCATCGAGCAAAGGTCAATATGGAAGAGTGAGTGCTTTGGAAACTGCCAAGCTCATCAGGATAGGCTGTCTAAAGTGAATGAAGGAGTCTCAACTCAGCGTGACTCTCGAGTTGATGTTCTTGGAATCTCTTCAACCGCTTCAAAAGACTCGACAATGAAAATGTCCAACAAACCTTTGATCGCCTCATCGACATCTCAAATGAGCTTCAAGCCCTCGGTGCCATTGACATCACCGACCATGAGGTGGTGAAGAAACTGTTGAGATCGCTTGATTCCTCATTTGATACTCTGGTCCGATGATACAAGAACGGGCTGACTACAAGTCTCTTGATCCTGCCTATATCCTCGAAGGCTAAATACTCACGAGTTCCACTTGCTGAAAAGAGAGATCTCTATGGTTCTAGCTATGGAAAACACGTGCCACGAAGGCCAAGGTTGTGTCTGAATCGAGTGTGAAGACTCTTGTAGTAGCCTTGGAGATCTGAAGAATTAGGCGAGGAGCTAGCACTTGCTTTCGTGAAGAAATTCCAAAAGTTCTCAAGGCGTGGTCTCTTTGGAAAATCCTCAAGAAACAGTGATTCCTCATCCAAAGTGACTATAAGAAGACTTTGTCACAAATGCAAGAAACCTGGTCACTACATCCAAGATTGTCCTCGATGGGAAAAGGAATTAAAGAAGAAAAAACACAAGGATTACAGTTCGATGGCGCTAAGAAGAAGAAGAAATCATCGAAATCTTCATCATCAAAATCCTCAAAGCCTTCTTCTCACAAGAAGAGCAGCTCCAAAAAGGCTCGGGCATTCATTGGCAAGGAAATGGACTCAAGCTGAATCGAGGAATATGAGGAAGAGGAGGCATCGGAAGAATCTGAGTGCAGTGTGGCGAGTCTAGCTCTCGCTCTCGCTTTCGTCGACAAGTCCATCTTCAACTCTGAAGAAAATGACCTCACAAACAAAGCTGATGAAGATAGTGATGACTACGCTCCCACCCATTGCTTCATGGCAAAGGGTGCCAAGGTACTCAAATATACCTCCTCCGAATCTAGT
This sequence comes from Aegilops longissima, assembly GCA_021605205.1. Taxonomy (NCBI): domain Eukaryota; kingdom Viridiplantae; phylum Streptophyta; class Magnoliopsida; order Poales; family Poaceae; genus Aegilops; species Aegilops longissima. The sequence continues at coordinate 719,909,359 of CM038677.1, forward strand.
GAAAATGAATCGATGAAGATCTAAAGCCCGTTACTCAAAACTTGCTAAGATTGCTGTAAAACAACAAGGGCTTTAGAAAAGGTTCAAAACATGCTAGATAAGAGTGATGATATGTTAGGTGAAGAAATGGATCGCACTAAAGCTCATTGAAAATCTTGAGACTTGATCTAGGTTTGACGATCTTCAAGGTCATCATAACACTCTCTTATCGACCATGAGAAACTTTCTTATGAATTTCTTCAAAGAAAGCAAGACCTTGAGAAGCTAAGAGTGAGTTATGAAGATCTTCAGAAGGAGCGCGATTTATTACTTGCTCAACAAATCAGCACTTCTCGGGAAGAATTTGTTCCTCCATGCTTAAAGTGCATTGAGCGTGAATCGCTAATTCTTCACCGAATGTTCAAATGCTTCAACTGTTACAAATTCTTCACCTGCCTCTGCTATCACTAATTCCTCATCGAGGACATTGCTAGTATCCTTGACGATGCAGGGGCTGAAGGAATTGTATATGACAGCATGTACAAAAGCCTCAAAGGGCATCGACTCTTTGTGATGTGCTTAAAAGCAGATCCTCAACAGAACCCTAGGAAAGAGGGTATTGCCTTTGAGAGGAAACTCAATGCTGATGGAACATATTGGAAGCTTTGAGCGGTATCCCAAAACCTCATGGGTTCTGCAAAGGGTCCTCCATTGATCCATCTAACTTATCTGGCTTTACATGCGAATCTCCTCATTCTTCCGATGAGTCATTTGACTCCAACTATAAACTGTTCAAAAATCAGAATGGTGAAGTATTTGCTAGATATGTTGGCACTAATCTGCAGGAGCGGTTCCCCTATGAAGAAAATCTGGGTTCCCAAGAAGTGCCTTGAAAGTCTTCGGTGAATGTCCTCATGACACCACACGTGAAGAATAGGAACCCCAGATCAAATTCTTCATATGGACCAAATTCTTCATATGGATCCAAGTCCTCATACGGACCAAATTCCTCACGTGGATCAAATTCCTCAAAAGGATCAAAGTCCTCATATGATTATCATCGTGCTAACAACTCTGTTTCGCATGGTAGAGCTAAGGGCTATGAATATGTGCATTATTCTTCAAACCAATATGTTCATAAGTCCTCGAAGAATTCCTCTGCTTATTCATATGCTTACCTAACCCCTCTTATGTGAAGCGAAATGGTTTGGCTTCTATGCCACCATTCTCGTATGGTGCTTTCAGAGTGATGAACTCTTTGCCACCCCTTCGATGTGGGTGGTGAAGAAAAGAACTAATCTCTTCTGCAGGGTCAGGTCTCGGGCGTGCCTTAACGTCTGAAGAATTTCTTTGGGGACCCGACAAAAAATGCTGAAAGGGCGCAGGCTAATCATGATGAAATGAACTTTCATTTCACACGTCCTCATCTTGCTTATTTGTTAATCTTGGTGATGAAATTCATCGATGAACTTGATATCATATTCTTCACTAATGAAGTATATGAGATCGTAAGTTATACTAATTCATCTGCAGGATGATCAACCCAAAGCCACCGAGTGGGTTCTCGATAGTGGATGTACAAATCACATGACCGGTGACAAGAATCTATTGATGGATGCTCCTTATCACCGTCACATCTGAAGCATATCATCTTTCTTGACAAAGGCAAAAGTCGTATTGGGTCTTGGTAAGGTTGCGATCTCTAAGGACATACACATGGACAAAGTCATGCTTGTTGAGTCCTTAGGATACAACCTCATGTCGATCTCAATGCTTTGTGATCTTGATATGGTTGTTATCTTTGGCAAATATCGTTGTGTTGTGATTTTGGAAACTGAAAATTCCAAAGTCTTGAAGGCTTTAGGAGAGGAGACTTGTATATTGTTGATTTCTCTCTGGGACCACAACCAGCCGTGTGTCTACTTGCAAAAGCTTCGAAGGCTGGCTATGGCATCGGCGACTTAGTCACGCAGGCATGAGGAATTTGCACACGCTTGCAAAGAAGAAGCATGTCATTGGCATTGAAAATGTCAAATTCCTCAAGGATCACTTGTGCGGAGCTGTGAAGCTGGAAAAATGACCAAGGACAAGCATCCAAAGAAAGACTATCATGACCACTACTCGTCCCTTGAATTGCTTCACATGGACCTGTTTGGTCCCAATCATTACTCAGGTATCGTTAATGATGCATCTCTATATGGCTTTGTTATTGTTGATGATTACTCTCGTTACACATGGGTACACATTGTTACTTACAAAAATCAAGTGCAGGAAGTCTTCAAGCGATTTTCCTCGAGGGCTTCAACTAACTTTGGTGTGAAGATCAAACACATCGGGAGTGACAATGGAACTGAGTTCAAGAATTCGGTCTTGATACCTATCTTGATGAACTTGGTATTACTCATGAGTTATCTGCTCCTTATACTCCTCGGCAAAATGGCGTCGTGGGCGCAAGAACAGAACTCTTGTTGAGATGGCTCGACTATGCTTGATGAATACAAAACGCCTAGTCGTTTTTGGATTGATGCAATTGATCTGCGTGCCACATCATCAACAGTATATCTTCACAAATTCTGCAAAAGACTGCCTATGAACTCCTCAACGACAAGAAACCCAATGTAAGTTATTTCAAAGTCTTGATTGCTAAATGCTGGATTAGAGATCCTCATCACAATTCTAAATTTGCACCGAAAGCACATGAAGGTTTTATGCTTGGTTACGGAAAGGACTCGCACACCTCTGAGTCTTCAACATCGCTCTTCACAAGATTGTTGACATTTGTAGATGTGCGGTTCGATGAAACTAATGGCTCGCAAAGAGAGCACCTACCTTCTGTGTTAGATGAACCAGCACCTGAGGATTCTATCAAGTTCAAGGCAACTGAGGATGTCATTCCTACTGAAGAATCTGCTGAAGAATTCATTCTGTCTGCTGAAGAACGTCGAGTGATGCACTGAAGATAATCTCAAGACAATGGTGCCGAGGAAAATGATCAAATTCCTCGGCGACAACCAGCTCATCCTCGCGTTGCAAAAGAAGTGCAAGTGGAGAAGATCATCGATGACATTGAAGCGCCAGTCCTCTCACACGCTCAAAGCTTCACATTCATCTAACTTTTGTGGGCACTATGCTTTTGTCTCTATCACAGAGCCCACTAAGGTAGATGAAGCATTTACGGAACGAGTGGATTCAGGCTATGCAAGAAGAATTACATCGATTCGAGCTCAACAATGTCAGGAACTGGTCAAACGTCCAGATCCTCGCAAGCAGAATATCATTGGCACAAAGTGGATCTACCGCAACAAGCAAGATGAAAATGGTCTTGTGGTAAGGAATAAGGCACGACGGTAGCTCAAGGCTACACACAGTTGAAGGAATTGATTTCGATGAAACTTTTGCACTGTTGCTAGACTTGAGGCTATTCGCATATACTTGCTTATGCTAATCATCATGATATTATCTTATATCAAATGGATGTGAAAAGTGCATTCCTCAATGGTAAGCTTGAGGAAGAAGTATATGTTGCTCAACCCCGTGTTTTGAAGATCCAAAGAATCCCAACAAAGTCTTGAGACTTAATAAGGCCCTCTATGGTCTCAAACAAGCCCCACGGGCGTGGTATGATACATTGAAGGAATTCTTCGTGAAGAATGGCTTCACACCAGTTCACTCGACCCTACTCTCTTTACTAAATCTTATGATGGTGAACTGTTTGTGTGCCAAATATATGTTGATGATATTATCTTTGGCTGTACTGACCAACGTTATAGTGATGAATTTGCCTATATGATGAGTGAAGAATATCAAATGTCTATGATGGGAGAGTTGAAATTCTTCTTAGGTCTTCAAATTAAATCAACAACAGAATGGCATATTCATATCTCGGAGAAATACCTCAAAGATGTCCTGAAGAAATTCGGCATGCAAGATTGCAAAGGTGTCAAAATTCCTATGCCCACAAATGGCCATCTATGCATTGATGAAAATGGTATTGACTTTGATCACAAGGTATACCGCTCCATGATTGGTTCTTTATTGTACTTATGTGCATCTAGGCCAGATATAATGCTTAGTGTTTGCATGTGTGCCCGATTTCAAGCTACACCGAAGGAATCACACCATAAGGCTGTGAAGCATATTCTTGATATCTAGCTCACACACCAACACTAGGATTATGGTACCCCAAGGGCTCTGCTTTTGATCTCATTGGATATTCGACTCGACTATCTTTGGTGATCGCGTGGACCGCAAGTCAACTTCGGCACTTGTCATTTCCTCGGACGATCTTTGGTGCATTGGTCCTCGAAGAAACAGAACTGCGTATCACCGCTCTCTGCGGAAGCTGAATACATTGCTGCTGGCTCGTGTTGTGCTCAATTTACGTGGATGAAGCAGGACTCTCAAGGACTACGGCATCAACGTGAAGAATGTGCCTCTCTCTTGTGACAATGAGAGTGCCATCAAGATTGCTCACAACCCAGTTCAGCACTTTCGAAGACAAAGCACATTCAGATTCGTCATCATTTTCTTCGTGATCATGTGTTGAAGGCGACATCTCCATCGAGCACGTGAAGATCAAGAACAGCTAGCTGATATCTTCACTAAGCCCTTGGATGAGAAGAGATTTAGCAAGTTGCGGTGTGAGCTAAATATCTTAGAATCTTCGAACGTTCTTTGAAAAGGACACACATCCTGACACTTATGCAAAGTTGATGACTTAGATGTGCAACACATGAAGAAATGTTTTTCTTCAATCAATGAAGAATAACACTCTTAGTGTGAAGTAATTAATGAAGAATTTGATTCTCAGAACCCTACGACAATTGTACGTGGTGTCTGAAATCATCATTCTTATACGGTGGGTCACGCCACCACCAAAGTTGAAAATCTTCAATTTGAGTTTTTCCTCAATTTTTGAAATTCTTCAGTTTTTCAAATTCTTCAACTTTGCAAAATCTTCACTATTTCCGCCGTTTTTCTTCATTGGCAATACATATATATGGGTTTATGTCCTCTACAGCATTCACTTATAGTTAGTTCTTCAAGCTGCTTTTTCTGCTAAGTGAATGTGATCGGACCCTTCCCCCTCTATGCTATACTCAACCCAATCTATTCACAAATTCTTCATGTGCGTTCTATTTGAAGCTCGTTCAAAATCTTCACTGTGTCCTTGTCAGCTGAAGAAATTGCGAACGAAACTTTAAAACTGATCTTATCCAAATTTTCGGTTTTGCCGCTCAAACCGTTCCGCATCCCATGATGCATTATTTTACTCACCCACGATCGTACACGATCTCCACTACACAGTACGTGGGTGACACATGTCGTGAGAAGGAGAATGGTCAGGCACGTTAGTCCAAATCTTGAGCGAACAGTTTTTCACTGCCTCTATAAATACCCCCCTCTCCATCCTCACTTCTTTTACCCCGCTCGACCTCTCTCTCCCGTTCGAGCTCCTCAAACCCTAGCGCCGCCGCTACTCCATCATCTCCGGTGAGGAAGAGCTTCACTGCCTCGACCTCGTCGCCGTCATACTCACGCCGACCGCGGGAATCTTCACTCCGCTGCCGCCGTAGCTGTCTTCCTCCGCCGAGTTAGGGCAAGGAAGATCTAACCTGACGAACTTCCCATCCGTTCTTCCTAGTTCGTCGTGTTCTTCATTTCGGGTAATTAAAAGTTACTTTTATTACTCTCTTTGATTCTCAAGCTTTCCTGAAAATCTTCAAAGGTGTTTATTCTTCAAATCTTCACACATATGAACACTACACACATCATATGATCTTGAACTATTTTTCTAAGCAATCATTTTCTTCAAGATTCCCTAATTGTGTGGATCTTCGATCTGTACAACTCTGGAACCTAAGACAAGAACGCTTAGTGAAATCCTTCAAGGCACATCCGGTCAAATTCCTCAAAACTTGTTCTTTTCGAAAAACCTTCTCAGAACGCATATGACCTCTCCAAATTCCTCGCACATGTACTCTGTTCACAGGTACTCATGTCTGCTGCTGAATCACTAGGTTCTCATCAACTTAACTCATTTGCAGCATTCCTCGAAGAAAAACTGCATACTTCTTGAGAGAACTCAATTGTTCAATTTCCTCAAGCAAGAATATGGCGACGGTAAGAAGCCACGAAAAGGAGGAAAGAAACCTGAGGTTATGACTACTTTTGAGATCCCCGAGGAAATTTATGCTGACTATTGCACACCGATGAAGCAAAATTTGGCAAAGAAAACAAAAATCAGCGCAAGGTGCGCATTCAAGATTGAGCGGAGATGGGCAAGGGAATGGAGGAATACAGATATGTGACTCCAAAGTACATGAAGAAATTCGCTCTCAATCCTCCATGCCCAAGAGCTCCATTGGCACTGGCCAAGTAGGTAGCGCCACCAAATCAAGCGTGGTGAGGACTTTCTGAAGAATGGGCTAAGCGCCAAGCTAAATTGGCAAGACAAGCCAAGGAGGCGGTGAAGAAATTCAATGAGGATTCTGCCATCGCTATCACATCGAGGCCTCGGTCAAACCGAGAAATCCATGCCAAAGAAGCCTGCTCATAAGCCAAGTGCTTCACCATCAGCGCCCTCACGGCCAAGTTCCTCGGCCAGCGCCCTCAAGGCAAATTCCTCACACTGCTACAGCTCCACCAAAGTCCTCAACAGCTCCTTCAAAGTCCTCAGTTCCTGTGCATCTGGCTACATGTCAAAGGACTGCTGGTTTCTCGATTGCCTCTGGAGTTTCAAAGAAGTTCCTCGGCAGCACCAATTTCATCATCTGGCCCGACTCTGCTGAAGACCAAAGCAACAGCTGGACGAGGTCCTCGGCCAAGTCCAAAGAAGAAACAGGTTGCATTCCATGTGCCTTCTGATGATGAACTTGCGGAAATCATCAAAGATCGCCAAGAAAGGGCCGCTAGAGCCAAAGGCACATCTGTGCCACTGCTGTTGGATCCGAGGAAAATCCTCGATTATATTGATCTCTGCCACAAGGATCCAAACACCCCTATGCCTGATTTTCATCTGACCCCTGGACAAAGTCATATGTTGACCCATTTCATCGCTGAAGAGAAATGGAAGTTTGAAAAGGCAAGAGAGATCAAGAAGGCTCAATACAGAAAGGAGAAGTTCTTGAAGAAAAACGTTGTCAAAATGACACCGAGGAACTTCTCAAGGTCGGATGAAATTCAAGACCTCAAAGAAAACTTCGATTCTTATTATGCTGATTGGCAAGGAGCCAAGGTCGATTCGCTCAATCGACAAAGAATTCACCAATGTTGCTGCCCCAACGCAACATGAAATTCCTCAGCCGAGCCTCACCAGCCAATCGAAGAACATGCCAAGACCACTGATGAAGTTCAGCTCTTGAAGAAAATGCAGTTCGTGGCTGATGATCCCATTCCACCACCGAAGAAATTGCCGGGGCACCCACTAGTGGTGCGCTGAAGAAAGCGAAGAAGTCGAGCAATCAGCTCGCATCGATTGCGAGGAAATTCAACCAGATTCCTCGGCTCCTCCTGCGCCAACACCAACTCCAATTCTTCCATCGCCTCGATGTGAAGAAAACCAAGGCTGCGAACGAGCTGCTGTGAAGAAACGGAAAGCATCAACTGCGTCAAATTCTTTGGCTGCGAAGAAAATGAAGCCAATGACAAGCTCCTTTGAAAATCCAATTGATGCTGTTCCAATTTCCTCAATTCCATCAAAGGACCTTGTTCCTTTTGATAAAGATTATGTGATCCCAAGCGGATTGGATGAAGAAAATCATTATGCTGCTTCGTCAGAGCAGATTGATGAAGAAATTGAAGTGGACGCAATCCCTTCAACCCCAGTCATTTCCTCACCTATGCCTCAGTTCACAGCTGAAGAGGCTGGTGTTGAGGAAATTGAAGATGAAGATGTGGATATAGGGTGCACCACGCCTGTGATGAATGATGACTTTTGGGAAAGTCAAGATCCCAATACTCCTCTCTTCACCCGCTCCAACAGATTCCTCGGTCCCTGCACCAACAGTTCAAATGGACTCAAGAAACTCAACCCAATTGCTCAGTGCATGAAGAAATTCCAGCCACTAGTCTTGATGAACTCGCTGCTCTGATCCTCGGACTTTTGTTGAGGAACAAGAAATTCCTCAGCCTGAAGAACCGTAGCTCACGATTCCTGAGGTGGTGATGCAACTCACCGACACCCCTCTGCCCAAGCAAAAGAATCCGTTCTCAAGCAAACAAAAGTTCAAGGCTGAAGATTTCTTTGCCGAGCACGTATTCTTCACTAACTATAATCCATATGATTCTGCTCGCATAAGGAAGAGGCGTTTCTGGACTGCCAGCCAAGCCAATTTCTATTCCTCAGTGCTCTTCAACAAAGACAAAGTCTTCGATCATGCTCATATTCCTCATGTGGACATGGAGTCTCTGCCGCTTTGAGTCAGTCCTCGGTGTTCTTCACGACGCAGACTTCAATTTCTGCACCGATATACGTGGATGGAATGAAGAACTCATTCTTCAATTCTATGCAACGCTGCACATCACCGGAGACGCCAAGACGTGAACTCATGGGTATTAGATGGATGTCTGAAAATACTCACTACAAGGCACCAAAGAATCGAATTGCTTCGTGCTCTACCACTCGATCCTCCACTTGATGGTGCTCGTTGTATCTACAACGAACCGAACTTTCAAATCACTATATGCAAGTGTTGATGAAGCCTTTGAAGCCAAGGCAGGCCCCAAGAACCAAATTCCTCGTCAAGGAATTATTGTATGTGCCTCGGACTGTCTATCGGATTCTGACGAAGACAATGAGTCCTATCAAAGGCCACGACTCGAATGATGAAGAAGTCGTTGGCATCATGAAGAATATGCTTTTCAACATCATTCATGGCGTTCCCGTCAACTTCCATGATTTCTTCATGAGGACTCGCAAACATTGCTATGTCACCATTTGAGCTGAAGCCTTATCGCCTTGGATAATGAGATTCATCGGACAAGGTCTTCACTCAATTACAAGGCTGATACTACGAACCACTGCAGCTACTTGCCCCGATTGAAGTCCTCAAGCGGACATTTACCTCGGTGATGACAAGGGCAAGGCTATGCTGTGATCGATGAAGGCATTCGTCCATTGGATGGACAGTTTAAAAGCAGACATCCTACTCCACCAATGATGACGCCACACATGACTCTGCCGCAAATACCTCGGTCAAGCAAAGTCCTCAAGCTCTCAGACCTGTGGTGATGACTGATCGTGAGTTACTCCTCAGTCTTCATCAGAAGGTTGATCGCAATCATAAATGGGTCAAGCGTCAGTTTGGTTCAATTCTTCACAACAGGACCTCAACACACAATGCAGTGAAGAAAAACCACCACTACCTCCATGAAACCTTCAAACGCACCTGGGTTGTTCTTTCACATGTCTATAGTGCGGAAGAACTGACGACAATGGGACTCAAGGAAAAATTTGACTGGTCTGCACCTCCTCCGAAGAAATACAAGAAGGTCAAAGTTCCTTCCTTGGTGGCCAGCTCCTATTCTTCATCGCGCGATACTGATGAAAATGAAGACTTGGACGACACCGCGGCAGGTCCTACTACAACAACCGACCCCAACAACGCTGATGCTCCTTCTTCAACTTGAAATTCTTCAGGAGCGTTAGTCCTCAGTTTCGATCCTTTTGGTCATTCGATGACAAAGGGGGAGAAATTTGAGTTAGTATTCAAGCGGGTCTATTTTATTGCCCATATACAACAATTTATTTTGTTAAGTTACAACTCGCGTCTTCCAAACTTTTATTGGATCGAGTTGTAATCTTAAACCCGATGGTGCTTTGATACTTTTGATGCACTATGCTCTTGCACTATGCTCTGATTCTCTTGAGCTTCTTGAGCTCTGATACTCTTGATGCGTTATTTTGCATGCTTCTTCCTCATGAATGTTATCGCACGCATGCTGAATTACATCAAGCACCATATTTCATCATGCATTTCAAATTCTTCATATTATATGTCAAATGCGTGTATGAATTACAAGATATAGGGGGAGATCTCCATGATTCAACTCTTCAAATGTGCATTGCCTCAAAAGCAAATTCCTCACTATGCACATCTTCAAGGGGAGCTCTTCTATATCTTGCAATCAAATTCCTCATTATCAGTATTTACACTTCATATGTTTATCCCCGTTGAAAACTTAACCTATATTGTCATCAATCACCAAAAACGGGGAGATTGTAAGTGCATCTAGTGCCCCTTAGTGATTTTGGTGGATTGAAAACTTATAGGTTAAGGAACTAATGCGTTTGTGAGTGTACACAGGTCTATAAGTCTATGAGGAGTTTGATATTTACAGAGAAAGTCGACCCCTAAAAATGAAGTTCTTCGACTGAAGACTTTGATATTCGAAGACTTTACAAGACTTTGAAAGTGAAGAAACTGGTGTGACCTTGAAGACTTGGTATTCATTTGAGGAACATGAAGCGTGAAGACTTTTGTTTTCGTAGTTTCATTTTCTCTTTCTTGAGTCATAGGAAACACCGTCTTTATTAAAGGCGGTCGAGGAAATACTAAGGAAAAATTTCCATGTGATGCTCAACTCAAAATCCTACACCTACCAATCCCTTGAGTGAAGCCTTTGGAAATCTCATACAGTTCACCAATTCTTGATGTGATGAGACGAAGTTCTTCCGGTCGTTGAGAATTTGTTCGACCGAGGAGTTAGGAATTCGCCAGTCTTGGATTGCGTACCTGATGAGGAACATGATAGCCCCGAGGAATTTGAGATTCAAATTTCCAACCGTTCTTGTCTTCTTGGCCACCTGTCCCAAAATATCTTATCCACCTAACGGTCATATCATTGAAGGGCATTTATGTCTTATCATGTCGGGCTGCTCCTAGGCTATAAATAGCCGCCCCTACAACCACTAGCTGGTTGGCTGCTCCGAGAGAACTTGACACTTGTCATTTAAGAGCAACCCATCCTCCGAGGACTTTGAGCGAAAATCATCAAGTGAGGAAAAACCCCAAAACCAAACCCCTACAAACCCAAAGTGATTGAGCATCACTGAAGAAATTGATCCTGCGTGGATCCGACGCTTGTTACCTTTGAAGACTGTGCTTCTTCCAGACGGTTAGGCGTCATGGTCTAGAGCATCCAAGAGAAATTGTGGGTCGCCGAGTGACCAAGTCTGTGAAGGTTTGGAAGTCGCCTGAAGACTTACCACGAGTGATTGGACGAGGTCTGTGTGACCTTAGTTCAAGGAGAATACGATGAGGACTTGGTGTCCTGAGCTGCGTGCTCGGCGATCGGGTGTCCGGACTGTGTGTCCTCGAGTTTAAATACTCACCGCTCGAACCAGACGTATAACCGAGACAGCAGTTGGAACTGGTCTACCAAATCATTGCCTTCACCAACCTAATCTGGTTCTATTTCCTCAACCCTTTCATTTCCTCATTACTGTGTTGAGTGTTTGTTCATATCTGTGTTTAAAGACTTTGACTGAAGACTTTCTCAATTTCCTCAGTTCAATTTCTTCAGTCTGTTTGTCTTCATCTTGTGTTATCCTGTGATTACGATTTCTGTACTCTGTGCTAGTCTTCATTTCATCATGATGACCATGCGTGTATTCTGTTATGCTTACTTCTGAGTACTTATTCTGCTGCAAGTAGTTCTTCGCTAAGGAATTTCCTCACCGGCAAATTCCTCAGTGAAGAATTAATAAAAATCGCCTATTCACCCCCCCCTAGTCGATATAACGCACTTTCACACTTGTTCAATATTTTAATACTTATTCGACGTTTTTCTAATACGTGTTTAACATTTTTAATAATAACTCAATATTATGTAATACTTGCGCAACATTTTAAAAATCCTCGTTCAATAACTTTAATACTTATTCAACATTTTTTCAGTACTCGTTCAATATTTTTAATACTTACTCAATATTTTCTGTGTTTGTTAACTGATATTATTTCGGAAAAAACGTCGGAAAACCGAGTAAAAAGGAAAAACACAAAAAAAGGCATGTTCAATTAGACGAGTAAAAATGAAGAGAAAGAAAGAAAGTAAAATAAAGTAAAAACAGGAAAATAAGGTAAACATGATAAAACCCGGCTCAATTTTCTTCTACATTTAATGTATGTGTCAACAATATTTTTCAAATACACGTCTAACATTCCTTCTTCATTTTTTTGTTTTCTTTAGTTTTTCTTATGTTTGTTTTGCTTGTCACTCTACATTTTCGTATATGTCAAAAATATTTTTTGAATAAGTGGTCAACATATTTTGTATACATGTTCAACATTTTATAATACTTATTCACCATTTTGAAATACTTGATTAACATTATTAATACTTATTCAATACTTTCAAATACTTGTCAATATTTTTAAATACTCGTTCAACAACTTTTAATACTTATTCACCATTTTGAAATATTTGTTTAACATTATTAATACTTATTCAATACTTTCAAATACTTGTCGATATTTTATAAATACTTGTTCAACAACTTTTAATACTTATTTTTCTAATACTTGTTCAACATTTTTAAATACTGTTCAAAAACTTTTAATACTTATTCAATATTTTTAAATACTCATTCAACATTTTTAATACTTACTCAACATTTTCTGTGTTTGTTAACTAATACTATTTCTGAAAAAGCATGGGAAAACCGAGTAAAAGGGAAAAACAAAGAAAAAGCATGTTGAATTAGGCGAGTAAAATGAAGAAAAGAAAAGGAAATACAAACAGGAAAATAAAGTAAACATGATAAAAACCAGCTCAATTTTCTTCTAAATTTAATGTATATGTCAATAATAATTTTCAAATACACGTCTAACATCCCTTCTTCATTTTTTGTTTTCTTTTGTTTATTCTTATGTTTGTTTTGCTTGTCACTCTACATTTTCTTATATGTCAAAAACATTTTTGAATAAGTGGTCAACATTTTTCTGTATACATGTTCAACATTTTTTAATACTTATTCACCATTTTGAAATACTTGTTTAACATTATTAATACTTATTCAATACTTTTAAATACTTGTCAATATTTTAAATACTCATTCAACAACTTCTAATACTTTTCAACATTTATCAAATACATGTTCAACATTTTTAATACTTATTTTTCTAATACTTGTTCAACATTTTCAAAATAATCGTTCAAAAACTTTTAATACTTATTCAAAGAAAATTACATACTCGTTCAACATTTTTAATACTTACTAAACATTTTCTGTGTTTGTTAACTAATATTATTTCGGAAAAAGCATGGGAAAACCGAGTAAAAGGGAAAAACACAGAAAAATCATGTTGAATTAGATGAGTAAAAATGAAGAAAATGAAAAAGGAAAAACAAACAGGAAAATAAAGTAAACATGATAAAACCCGGCTCAATTTTCTTCTACATTTAATGTATATGTCAACAATATTTTTCAAATACACGTCTAACATTCCTTCTTCATTTTTTTTTTTCTTTTTTTGTTTTCTTTTGTTTTTTCTTATGTTTGTTTTGCTTGTCACTCTACATTTTTCGTATGTGTCAAAAACATTTTGTGAATAAGTGGTCAACACTTTTTTGTATACATGTTCAATATTTTTTAATACTTATTCAACATTTTGGAATACTTGCTTAACATTATTAATACTCATTCAATATTTTCAAATACTTGTCAATTTTCTTAAATACTCGTTCAACATTTTTAATACTTACGAAACATTTTCTGTGTTTATTAACTAATATTATTTTGGAAAAAGCATGGGAAATCCGAGTAAAAGGGAAAACACAGCATGTTGAATTAGACGAGTAAAAATGAAGAAAAAGAAAAAGGAAAAATAAACCGGAAAATAAAGTAAACATGATAAAACCCGGCTCAATTTTCTTCTAGTAGGCCGTGCTCTCCATTACGTACGACAAGTCGAGTTTGTCGCAGTGGCTAGCAGCGAAGCAACTAGTCGATCCCCCTTAGCACCATTTTTAACTCTTGTTTTTTTGAAAATATTCGCTACAGTGGACCAGCCCGAGATGTAGCGCTCGACGCGAGAATTCCCTCTTCTTTAATGTGAGATATAGGGGCACCCCGTTTGAATAGGGTTTGCCAGAATCTAGAGCAGCCCGTTGTCAAACCTGCTCTGATAGGCCTTCAGTACGGGCTGAAAAAGTTTGCAAATTAGGAGGCTCATCAGATGTCTCATGTAGGCCTAAAAAAAATATCAGTTGTCCCATGTCTTTGACATACACCTACTTATTTTTATTGACACGATCTTCTTCATCATTTTTGCTCATATTTTCTTGACATGACCTGACATACACAAGTCCGCTTGCCCCCCAGTCTTATCCACACGCCCGGACAAGGATGTTATCCGCTTCAATCCAATGCAGCATCAGACGATGAGACCAGCATTTCAGCTCACCCAAAAAGGCTTACAATGACACCTCTCCAACCGAACTCAAGAACATCAGATTTCAATTCAACTGTAAATAAAAATAAAATAGACAAAGTGGCGTACGTATTTGCTTCCTCCGCACTCCTCGCTCGAGCCGCCGCTGTTGCGCGGACCGGGACAGGACTGGCCTAGCGTGGGCGCGCGACAGAGGCCGCTGCGCAAAGGTGGAACCCAGCACAACAGGCGCGCTCGAATACCTACAAAGCTCACCAGTCTCGTATAGTACCCTGCTCGCCGACCCACGCATCCATCACCACGGCTCTGCAAAGGCGTCGACATGCATGCTCGTCCGTGTTGCTTGGCAGTGCGCGCCGCCGCACGACGCTCACGCACAGCGACCGCCGCCGTTCGCCTGGAATCAGCGTGCCCAGCGGTGGACCGCCGCCGACCCAATGCGGCACCGCCGTGATATTTCTCGCGGCACGCCATATGCTCCCTGCTCCTACCAATGGCCTGTTCTGAAAAAGCCATTCTCGGTTCAACCACAGATCACAACGGCTGGCCGCACGGCAGATAGGATGTCAAATTCATTTTCTTTAGTACTGGCACGTAGTCCTACCTCGTTGCCGGCCGCCGTAACTATTCAACGGTAACCTGTGCTTTTCAAACCTGTAGTACTCCGGTAACTACCTGCGGCTTCAGTTAGAAGCAGGCTAGGCCTAGCTATAGACAGATCTCTAGGGCTAGGGCAGGACAACTTTGACCATTAGAAAAACACAGTACTAGTAGAAAAGTGGAGAGATCTATACCTTTAATTCAAACTTGGGACAAGCTAGGTCGCTGTTGAAGGTGGCAGCGGCCCACCACGGCACGGGGCGACGGGATACCCGAGGCGAGGCGATAGATATTCGCTCCCGTCCAGCCCACGCGAGGCGCGCCACAAGGTTCAGCCAATTAAACGTGGCAGAAACGTAGGACAGCCACTGTCTCGCGCCGCGCTACCCACCCGACCCGGCACGCATCGGTAGGTGGGTGGGAGCCCAAACCCTATTGGATCCCATGTGCAAGCGCGACACGTGCGGCGCACACGCCGCGCCCCCGGGCTTCTCGCGTGGCGGCTCCCCGTCCGTCACCTCGCCTCAGCTTCACCAGCCGTGGTTTCTTGTCCTTTCTCCTTCCCTTCTCGGGTCGAACACCATTGCCGGAGCAACCAGTGGTCGGGTAGACCAGTCCGTACCGCAGATTATCTGAAGCTCGATCAGCTTGAAAGTTGACTCGGCGACAGATGTAGGAGGAGTAGTATTTTTTTTTACAGGGTCGAAAGGGTCCTCGGTTCAACTGAGCTCGATGCGGAGGAACGGCGCAACGTTTGGGCTTTGGACTTGTGCGTCGCGCGGTGTTTGACCAAAAGCCCTAGTCTTGGTGTGTACTATTCAGGGAGCAAAGGTCAGCAGCACGGACAGTTGAATTCAACCGCTGATTGATTGCCTAGCATAGCACATGTATTTCAGCAAGTACGTACGTGCGCATTCATTCATAGTAGTATACACCAGCCGCAATGCCGGACAAAACACTCGGCGGGGCCCGGACGGATCGATTCAAAGCGTACGACGTGAGCACATGTCATCAACATTTTACTACCAATTGTCAAGCCCTCACTTGGAAGGAAAGTGGCCGGTCCTGCTGCGACACCTCGGCCATCCCGGCCCGGGGAAGTTGCCGTCCCATGCCATGCCCCCGTGAAGACCCGAGAGAGGAAATGACGAGGAAAGAGCCTCCCGATCGAGTAGCCAAGCTTTGGCTAGCCGAGGAATTTATTCAGGACACGCACGCCCCAATTTATATTTAACTAATCGGCGCGCCACGCAGGGCCGCAATCAATCAAATTAGGCAGGTCACCGCGGCTGCGAGCGACGGCCGATAGAATAGCCATTTCGGCCGGGCGATCCATCAGCCATCATGGCGTCGACGGCGGCCTCCCGATCGATCGACACCGCACGCGCCGCCCTGCTTATAACTATTCGCGGCGGTCGGCTTCGGCCACTCCCACGCCGCCGGCGACCTCAGAACACCACACCAGTTGTTCGGCCGGTTGCTTGCTTGCTTCTGCCTTTTCCGACGCCAATCTCCAACAAAAACCATGGTACGGCAAGCACGTAGTACGGGGTTGGGAAGACCCAGGTTAGGAATCCGGTTAAATATTGCCATTTATACACGCACGCTTGTCCGTTTCCGGAGGGAGGGTGCAGTCAGTGTTATCCATCCGGCAGCCGCCATGAAATCAGCGGCCGCAACATGTCGTTTGTCCGCACGCGATGCCGTGCCGGAGCCGTCTTCATCTTCTACTTCTACCCAAGTAAAGTAAAGTGCAAGTGGAGTTTTTCACTTTGGCATGCACTTTGCCTTCTAGTAGATGGTGTGTACTTTGCAAACATAGAGCAGGTGGTACAGTACTGGCCGTACGTACACCAGCCATATGCTTTCGTCGTGTCTGCCACACTTCGTTCGTTTGCTGCTTGCTGGGAAAAGTCTATCGAACGGCTGGCATTGGCTCGCAGCTATTGCCATTGATGGTTGCTCTCGGGCCTCGAAGGGAGTGCAATGATAGCACGATCTGGTGCAGCCATGCATGCCTGTTTCGTTGAATTCGTATCAATCAGGGCTCCTCTTTCTCTTTCTTTCTGGAAGCATCGCCTCTGGGGCCACGGTCGAAGGAGACGAAGCACAAAAGAGGAACCAACGCGTATCTTTCTAGACGGTTCATGGAGCGGCTTGCTTAAAAGAAGCTCAAAAGGAGCGGGAGCTGAATAATGCATCAATGCAGCTGCATGCATGATGAGTGGTGATCGCTAAGCTAGCTAGCTTGACGCGGCGGTGTCTACACGGAGGGAGAGACCTTCTTTGCTAAGTTTCAGCGGCTTCCTAGTAGAGATAGCTTTGAGCGGGCGGCCGTGGGCGTAGGCTTTCGAGGTGTCTTTCCCATGAAACCAGATGCTGTCTCACCAGATCAGATAGCACGGAGAATGGAGATGGTGTGTGCATCATGCGCACCTATAGCTAGCTAGCTACTCATCATATGGACACCTACACTTGAGTTGGAAAGCGACCAACTAACCAAAACAAAAAGTTCCATTTTATTCATTCACCTCGCTTGTGAACGCAAGGTGTAGTAACCGTAATGCATGTCAAAACGGAAGAAGATGTATGAAGCGCGAATCATTGACGCGTACGCCATTTGGTCTCCGGGAAAACGGCTGAATTCCTTGGCAACAATAGCTTCGGAGCTCAGACTCCGGACCGTGAATCAGGGGCCGATCATCGAAGCCGTCTACGTAGCTCGTCATCGCCGGCCGTTACATCACGGCGCCAATAATTCGCGCATAATGCAGCGCCCCATGATGGACTTTGAATTGAATTACTCGAGCAAGGGCCGGGCAAATGATTCTAAAATAGAAAAGCCTCGTTGTCGTATTCCTTTGTTTTTTCGCAGTAATTTCCTCGATCGATCGATCGCAACCTGGCCCGGCTCGTTTCATCATGGTGGCGACCGAGTTGTTAATTAATCGGGTGGCGCATCGTCATCAGCTTGTGGATTAGGACTGAGTTCCAGGGGAGGCGAATGTGATGTTTAACCGCAACCCGATTACTTTATGCGGCACAGGCGTTGTTGTAACCGACCCTTGATCAGGTACATAATTCTGCACCAAATGTGTTTTGTCCCATGGAAGTCATGCACGGTTGGTCATCCAGGAAAGCTGAGATCGATGAACAAACCGCCTTAGTGTTGTGCTACTAATGTGTATCCCACATTCTCGTCCATGTAGATGTAGCAGGTAATGAAGATTAGGGGCTCTGGAAAAGCATTAGTGAGCACACAAATTGTCCAAGGGCGTTAGGGTTGTTGACCAAACTACCGAACGATGTACGTTGGCTAAGGACATCTTCAATAGTATATGTGCACCCCTTTTCTGCTCCTCAACCTACTACATTATTCGCCCAATGACAAGCTAGCAAACGCCATCTGGTTTGTTCGAAATAGACCAATCAAAACATGTACCACTATAAACATCTCCACAAAAAAGGCATCCATGGGTCCTAATCGTCAACAAGAAACAAGATAGGCACGCCCATATAATTGAGAGGACTTTGTGCACCTTGTACAATTGCTTGTCACTGTCTAAAACAATTAAAATAAGTACATGTGTAAGGTTTTCTGAAGCAGTGAATCTTATTCTAGCAAAAATCCAACTTTGTTAACTAAAAAAGCATATCGCATCAACAACACTAAAACAAATACGAAAAAGTATTTTACCCAAAATTTCTCAAAGACGTCTACTTTAACTCCAATTTTGCGTCTTGGAATACAAATGTGCCTCTGACGAAGATCTCGTTTAAGAGCAAACCTACACAATGCAGATTACTTGTAAACGTTTCAAAGAGCAACACGAGTCATTCACTCCAAATTTAAGGCTGAACATTATATCATTGCATGTAGTATGGCCATGCAGAGGCCTAACTTGCAAGAAAGGTTGTCATATGTTGCCTCATCGCTAGAGCATAAAACAATGAGCCAAGGAAAAACAACTAACCAGGATAAACACACTACTATCAACATCACCGCGCAAGCAACTAACTGAACTGAGAGTCGACTATCCATGGCACCAAGACACCAAGTATTTCTCCTATATCACCCACAATAGTTACTGCAAATCACACAAAGACGACAATAAAGCCGTGTATCTCTTGCTCTAAGAAACACCGCCTCAACCATTGAGGAACCACTACCAATGACAAAAAGTAAGTCAAATCCAATATAATAACTGAAACTCCACTCCAAAATGTTAACCCTTGCGTTCCAGTCTTGTACCGCCTTTAGAATTGAGGAAGGTGAGGGTAACTGGCGTGACCGACATCCAAACTCATTGGCAACCAAGGTTTCTTCGACTCATCTCCCATCCTCTCTTGTTGAAGGTTGTATAAGTTCATCAATTTGTCTGGAACCTTTGGCTGGATTGTCGAGTCGCTAAAGGCCACAAACCGACACACAAACACAAGCGTGTGCGCGCGAAGGCTATGTCCATCCCTCTCACCCACCTCCTCCTCTCTCTCTCCATCTCTCCCAACTTAATAGCACAGTTGTAGGTACAATTATAAGAGCATGATGATATGGGCAACAATATAGCACAACTCCACATACGCAAATAATAAGACATAATAGGATAGATGGGGTAGGGTATGTCTCGCACCATACTCGAACAAGTCTCAACCAAAGCAACTAGGATAAAAGAGTTCGCAAGCATAAAATGAGGCAAATAAACACGAGCTTGTGACTCGACAACACCCTGCAAAAGTAAATCTCCCGGTCCTAAGCTCGCTCCCCATTAGGCATGAAGATGCCAAAAAGGCAAAGAGCAACTCTAAACGTCCCGAAGATGGTAGCTCTACTCAACATCCTCGGACTTCTCAGATGCCTCATCATCATCTCTACGCAGACTCCTCCTCAACGATCTTAGAATCAGCTATGGGAGGTGCAGAGGTGGCAACATCTGAATCATCCTTTGAAGTCCAACGACTGTTCCCGGAGATCCATTTATCCTCTGAGGTGATCCTCTTCTTAGGGCCACTCCTCGTAGAGATGTCTATCTTATGCATCATCTCGATCTGCCTCCGACGAGCGATCTTCTCCTTTACGTGAGCCTGGTACATCCTGTGTTGAATGTCTATCTCGAGGTGATATGTCCACTTGCATCATGTTTTCCTACTGCTATTTATAATTTTTTAGATTTAACTCTATGATGCAATTCTAATGCCTTTTTTCACTGAAAATGCAAGATACACTTGAAGAGGGAGATTGCCGAGAGCTGGATCTGAGCCTGAAAATGCTACAACAGAGATAGCTATTCTTCGGAGCTCCAAATTACTTGTGTTCGTGTCAAAAGCGGCAGACCTCAGGTAGGGGGGGGGCGAGTAGTGAGATCGGATCGATGGATAACAAGAGACAAGGTACACGATGTTTTTATCTAGGTTCAGGCCCTCTTTAAGGACGTAAAACCCTACGTCATGCTCTTGCTTATATTATGGGTGTATCAAGGTACAGAGTTGATGTACCTCGAGATCGTAAGTTGTGGACTAAACCCTAGGGTAATGGTGATGATAATGAATGATCGCCTCTACGGACTAAACCCTCTGGCTTATATAGGCGCCAGGGGTATCTAGGTTACACATGGTCGGTTGTCATCTAGGGGTTACATGCCAAATCTAATAGTCATACTTGGAGTACACGCCAAGTCCTCGGTGAAGCCTGAAATGCTCACGCCACAAGTTAGAGGCCTCCCGGATCCTTCCTCATTAACGACCCGTTAGTTCGGGCTAAACTCTCTGGCTTATATAGGCACCCTATACAGGCTATTCACCTTCCTCTACGGGCTAAACCCTCTGGCTTATATATGCACCAGGGGTATCTAGGGTTAAACATGGTCGGCTGCCATCTTGGGGTTACATGTCAAACCGAATAGATACACTACGCCAAGTCCTCGGTGGAGCCCGATATCCTCATGCCACAGGTTATAGGCCTCCGGAGTCCTTCCTCATCAACGGGCTATCAGTCCGGCCCATGGACTAGACCGGCTAGGCCAGGACCCCCTAGTCCAGGACACCGTCATTAGCCCCCAAACTTGTCTTCCAAGCCGAGGATGATAATCTTATTCGGATAGTGTCTTCGGCTTAGTAGGCAAGTTCAACTCCCCAGGCTAAGCATCCGCACAAAGCTTGTAGATCCTGGATCGACCAATATTAATCTCCCGGCAAGGGATAAAGCCAACTGATCATGTGCTACCAAAACACAACTTCACTCATCCGAAGTGCGCGGCTTGCTTAGTCTCTTCGGCAATCAATTACTGACAACTTCATCGAAGTGTCACCATCCATGACACCATATACATCAGTTATTACTTATTCGAATCGCGGTTCGAGGTAACCCTCTTATTGGCATGTCGTATCAAAACAGAGATCGTGCCCCACCTTTTAGGGGATATCATCAATCAATTGTTTCATCCAATGCGGCCATAATGACACGATCAACTGAAACATGACGATTTTTACGGCACAGTGGAGGGGACACTTCGTCTATTTACTGAATTATAAAGAGTAGGGGGCGACGAATATATTCTCCCACGCTCTACTTCTGCTCCAGTACCCAAACCCTCGAAGCTCTCGCACCCCCAATCCCCTTTCCAAACCTAAAGCTTTTTCCAACCTTCTGCATACCGTGTCAATGTCGGATGCGGATCTGAAGTGGAGGTGGGTGGCCTCCAAGGTGGCGCTTATCAGGTGCTCGGCACCACTGCTTGAGGACAACAGGACTCCTGAGCTTCAGGCCTTTTTTGGCTGCGGTGCCCCCAAAGGCCCCGACCAAGGCGAAGAAGGAACCATAGAGGAGGAGAGTAGGTCTTCGGATCCGAGATCCCTCGGACGCTAAGTCCGAGGACATTCTGAAGGAAATATGCCCTAAAGGCAATAATAAAGTTATTATTTTATTTCCTTATATCATGATAAATGTTTATTATTCGCTAGAATTGTATTAACCGGAAATTTGATACATGTGTGAATACATCGACAAAACAAAGTGTCCCTAGTATGCCTCTACTAGGCTAGCTCGTTAATCAAAGATGGTTAAGTTTCCTGACCATAGACATGTGTTGTCATTCGATGAACGGGATATTTCCTTCGTCTATTATTGCCTCTAGGGCATATTTCCTTCAGTATCCCACTTGCACTAGAGTCAATAATCTAGTTCACATCGCCATGTGACTTAACACCAATAGTTCACATCGTCATGTGATTTAACACTCTATAGTTCACATCGCCATGTGACCAATATCCAAAGGGTTTACTAGAGTCAATAACCAAGTTCACATCACCATGTGATTAACACCCAAAGAGTACTAAGGTCTGATCATGTTTTGCTTGTGAGAGAGGTTTAGTCCATGGGTCTGCCATATTCAGATCCGTATGTATTTTTGCAAACTTTTATGTCTACAATGCTCTGCACGGAGCTACTCTAGCTAAATGCTCCCACTTTCAATATGTATCCAGATTGAGACTCAGAGTCATCCGGATCGGTGTCAAAGCGTGCATCGACGTAACTCTTTACGACGAACTCTTTATCACCTCCATAACCGAGAAATATTTCCTTGTTATACTAAGAATAATTTTGACCGTTGTCTGGTGATCCACTCTGTTGGGGAACGCAGTAATTTCAAAAAATTTCCTACGCACACGCAAGATCCATCTAGGTGATGCATAGCAACGAGCGGGAGAGTGTGTCCACGTACCCTCGTAGACCGAAAGCGGAAGTGTTTAGTAACGCAGTTGATGTAGTCGAACGTCTTCATGACCCGACCGATCCAAGCACCGAACGTACGGCACCTCCAAGTTCTGCACACGTTCAGCTCGATGATGCCCCTCGAACTCTTGATCCAGCAAAGTGTCGAGGGAGAGTTCCGTCAGCACGACGTCTTGGTGACGGTGATGGTGAAGTAATCCGCGCATGGCTTCACCTAAGCACTACGTGAATATGACCGGAGGCATAAACTATGGAGGGGGGCGCTGCACATGGCTAACAATGTTTGTTATGTGTTCTCGGAGCCCCCTCCCCACGTATATATAGGTGGGAGGGGGAGGGGAGCAGCAAGGGCATGCCCAAGTAGGAGGAATCCTACTTGGGGGCCTTGTCCAATTCGGCCTCCCCCCCTTCCAAAAGTGTTGGAGGGGGAAGGAAAGAGAGGGGGGAGAAGGGAAGGGGAGGCCGAATCCTCCTCTTTCCTTTCTCTCTTCCCCTCCTTCATTCTCCTCCTATTTGGCATATATGGGGCGCACCAGCCCACTAGGGGCTGGTCTATCCCGCCCTTGGCCCAATAAGGCCCATATCTTTGCCGGGGGGTTCCCGGAACCCTTCCGGTGACCCGATACGTACCCGGTACCCCCAAAACACTTCCGGTGTCCGAATACTATCGTCCTATATATGAATATTTACCTCTCGGCCATTTTGAGACTCTTCGCCATGTCCGTGATCTCATCCGGGACTCCGAACAACATTCGGTCACCAAATCACATAACTCATATAATACAAATCGTCATCGAACGTTTAGCATGCAGACCCTACGTGTTCGAGAACTATGTAGACATGACCGAGACACATCTCCGGTCAATAAATGATACGTCTCCAACGTATCTATAATTTTTGATTGCTCTGTTCTATATTATCTACTGTTTTGGACCATATTGGGCTTTATTATCCACTTTTATATTACCTTTGGGACTAACCTATTAACCGGAGGCCCAGCCCAGATTTGTTGTTTTTGCCTATTTCAGTATTTCGAAGAAAAGGAATATCAAACGGAGTCAAAACGGAACGAAATCAACTGGAGAAGTTATTTTTGGAAGGAAAGCTACCAGATGAACTTGGACCCCACGTCAAGGAAGGAACGAGGAAGCCAGGAGGGTGGGGGGCGCGCCCACCCCCCTAGGGCTCGCCCCCCTGCCTCATGGGGCCCTCGTGGCTCCCCTGACGTGCTTCTTCCACCTATATAACTCCACGTACCCTAAAACTTCCAGAACAGAGATTAGATCGGGAGTTCCGCCACCGCAAAACCTCCAGAGCCACCAAAAACCAATCGGGACCTGTTCCAAGACCTGCCGGGGGGGGAACCCTCACCGTGGCCATCTTCATCATCCGGCGCTCTCCATGACGAGGAGGGAGTAGTTCACCCTCGGGGCTGAGGGTATGTACCAGTAGCTATGTGTTTGATCTCTCTCTCTCTCTCTCTCTCTCTCTCGTGTTCTTGATTTGGCACGATCTTGATGTATCGTGAGCTTTGCTATTATAGTTGGATCTTATGTTTCTTCTCCCCCTCTACTCTCTTGTAATGAATTGAGTTTTCCCCTTGAAGTAATCTTATCGGATTGAGTCTTTAAAGATTTGAGAACACTTGATGTATGTCTTGCCGTGCGTATCTATGGTGACAATGGGATATCACGTGATTCACTTGATGTATGTTTTGGTGATCAACTTGCGGGTTCCGCCCATGAACCTATGCATAGGGGTTGGCACATGTTTTCGTCGTGATTCTCCGGTAGAAACTTTGGGGCACTCTTTGAGGTTCTATGTGTTGGTTGAATAGATGAATCTGAGATTGTGTGATGCATATCGTATAATCATACCCACGGATACTTGAGGTGACATTGGAGTATCTAGGTGACATTAGGGTTTTGTTTGATTTGTGTCTTAATGTGTTATTCTAGTACGAACTCTAGGGCTGTTTGTGACACTTATAGGAATAGCCCAACGGATTGATTGGAAAGAATAACTTTGAGGTGGTTTCGTACCCTACCATAATCTCTTCGTTTGTTCTCCGCTATTAGTGACTTTGGAGTGAATCTTTGTTGCATGTTGAGGGATAGTTATGTGATCCAATTATGTTATTATTGTTGAGAGAACTTGCACTAGTGAAAGTATGAACCCAAGGCCTTGTTTCCTATCATTGTAATACCGTTTACGCTCACTTTTATCATTAGTTACCTTGCTGTTTTTATATTTTCAGATTACAAAAATCTATATCTACCATCCCTATTGCACTTGTATCACCATCTCTTCACCAAACTAGTGCACCTATACAATTTACCATTGTATTGGGTGTGTTGGGGACACAAGAGACTTTTTGTTATTTGGTTGCAGGGTTGTTTGAGAGAGACCATCTTCATCCTACGCCTCCCACTGATTGATAAACCTTAGGTCATCCACTTGAGGGAAATTTGCTATTGTCCTACAAACCTCTGCACTTGGAGGCCCAACAACGTCTACAAGGAGAAGGTTGAGTAGTAGACATCAAGCTCTTTTCTGGCGCCGTTGCCGGGGAGGCTAGGTAAGCGGCACTCACACCCCGTCAACTAAGCTCTTTTCTGGCGCCGTTGCAGGGGAGGTGAGTGCTTGAAGGTATATCTTTAGATCTTGCAATCGACTCTTTTAGTTTCTTGTTTTATCACTAGTTTAGTTTATAAAAGAAAACTATAAAAAATGGAATTGACTTTGTCTCATACGCTTCACCTTTTTAATATCTTTCGTGAGTATGATGGAAAGGATAATTGTGCTCAAGTACTAGAAGAAGAAATCTCTAAAATGTTTGGCACTAAATATTTGAATGATGAGCATGATTGCAATGTTGTTAGTACGAATTCATTGAATATCCATGATGCTAATGATGATTGCACTAGTTATGATGAAAATGTCTCCTATAAACATGTCAATTTTTATGGAGTGCATTGGGTTTGTAAGTACACACCAAATAGGGATGATAGATATTGCAAGAGGCATAAGTACTTAGAAACCAAATTGTTGCAACAAGAGCTAGATGAATGTGCGGAAAGATTCAATATTTTTCGTGCCCCTTGTGAACTTTGCAATGAACATGGTCATTTAAAGCTCCAATGCTATTTGTTTCATGATCAAGTCGTGTCCAAATATTGTGATAATTTGATTACCCTTGAGCATCATAAAGAGCTTAGCCTTCTTTTGGGTTATGAAGAAATGAAACGTATAACTGAGGGTATTCCAAAATTTAATCTTGATAGATTTCTTGATTTTGATCTAGAGAAGATTTATATGTATTTGTTGACGCTGGAACGCGTCACACGAACACGTCGATGTGTACCCGCGGCGCCGAGGGAGATGCTCCTCAACTCACACCGCGGGAGGCCGACTTCAGTAGCGATCGCAAGACAACAAGCGGGCGCTTTTGGGACCCGAAACCCCACACGCCGGGAGGGACCCGTCTGGCACGCAGCAGCTATGGGCTGCCCTAGGTCGACCTGATCGCCCCTAGGGCCTCGAGGTTCGCCGCCTTGCAATGAAGAAGAACGAACGAAGAACGAGGAAGAAGAAGAACTAGGGTTAAGGAGAAAAGATAAAAGATAAAAAGTGGTAGATTGATTGATCGATTGTGTGTTGTTCAATCGGCCGTCACCCCTTGGGTATATAAGAGGAGGCTGGACTTCCCGTGCAAGGAAAAGGCTTGGATTCACGTCCAAAACCCTAGTCAAATTCGGATTGATTTTGTCCGAACTTTCCAAAATTGTTCGGTTTAAACTGGCTGCACCTTGCGGGTCTTTTTTGTGGTGGTAAACAATCTCGGATGGAAACGAGCCCAAAAGCAATCTTGACCGTTTCGCCGAGACGAACAACTTTTATGTTGAATGTTTTCCGATTCGAGGCCATCTTCTGGGGCAAAACACTCACGCATTACGTCAGACACTTTCCAAGACATGTCTGGTCTCCTGCGTCATATTTCGCCTCTTGACAGGGCTGCATTCAGATAGCTCTAACTTTTGCATACGAACTCGGATTGAGATGATTTTTATATAAAAATCGACCGATTTGACGAGACGAAGACAATTCATCTAGAGTATTCCTTCATCCGAGGTTGTCCTGGAGGCTTAATTGACCAACAGGCACTCAGAACACCTAAACATGACAATCTGAGTGTAGTTTTGGTCTTTGATATGATGCCGAATAATTATGGTCCAAACATTAAAGTTGTTCCATTCGGTGATGTGAAACTTTTCATGCTGAAAACCCTTTCACTCAGTATCTTGCCAAAATCAGGCGCCAACACATGCCCCCTGTTTTTCGGCAAAGATTGCACTTGAAAAATAATATGCATAGTGTTAGTTCTAAGGACGATGTCAACACTCCATCGTCCATTTATTTTCCTCGAGGCGATAATTATATATCGGCCATGTTTGTGCTAAGGGCGATAGTCGATATCGGCCATTGCCTACTCAAAGCTTCCTGCCACACACTCGGGTGATACTTCTTCAAATATTTTCCGTTGAGAGCTCGGGGTAACAATGCCCCTTGTATTGATTCCACCAAATATGAATTTCCGGGAACAACCGTTGTAATTCTAAAAGGACCTTCCCAACTCGGAGACCACTTCCCGAATTTCCTATCTCTTGAACCAATCGGCAGAATCACCTTCCGACGAGATCACCAACTTGAAAATTCTTCAACTTAACTTTCTTATTGTAGCTCTTGCAACCCTCAACTTGTCTCTCTCTATGTACTTCAAAGCAACCAAGCGTTTATCGACAACTTCATCAATATTGTCCATCATCAAGTTATAAAAGTCTCTGCCGATAAATCATTTTGTTTGGCTATTCTCAAAGCATTCAAATTTACTTCCACTGGTAAAACAACCTCTTGGCCATATACAAGCTCATATGGAGTCACCTTGGTAGCACCATGCCTTGAAATTCTATGTGCCCACAAAGCTTCAGACAACAACTCATGCCATCTCCTGGTTATCCTCAATCCTCTTCTTGATGAGCTTGATTAAAATTTTATTGCTAGACTCAGCTTGTCCATTAGCTTGGGCATAATACGGAGAGGAATTGAGCAACTTTATGTTATAAGATTCGGCAAACTCTCTGACTTGGTGTGACATGAAAGATGAACCTTGATCCATAGTTAACGTTTGAGGAATACCGAATCTATGAATAATGTGCTCGGTGATGAACTGAATTACCTCCGTATGTGTCATGTTCTTGAGAGGTACTGCTTCAGACCATTTAGTGAAATAATCAGTTGCCACCAATATGAACCGATGCACTTTTGAACCTCTGAAAGGCCACGGTTTGATAATAGGATGTAACATAGCAGCAGGAGCCAATTGAATATCACCAAACTTTTGACAAGCTTCACATCCTTTATAATATCTGAAGCAATCATTAATCATAGTCGGCCAATAAAACCCAACACGTTGCAATAACCATTTCATCTTGGGAGCCGATTGGTAAGTGTCACAAATACCTTCATGTACTTCCCCATAGCAACTCTTGCCCGGTCCTCATCCAAACACTTTAGAAGAACATCATCGATGTTCGCGATAAAGACCATCATCTCTCATTGTATACTTAAAAGCCATCGCCGAACAGCCCTGTCCACCCTTTCACTCGGATTGCACAAGTAATCAACAATGGGCTTTCTCCAATCGAATTATCACCTGCACTAGATTTTTTGTTAATGGCGAATCGGTGGGTTCAGTTCGGCCTCTCCCATATTGGCAAGACAAGACATCGGTTTTGAGAGATATGAAACATGCCACGATCAACATGATATCCAGATGCTTGCTTGTGCCAACTCATTTGCTTTCCAGTTGTCATGTCTAGATATATGTGCAATGCTAAAACAATCCAAAGTAGAAATTATATCTAGACATTTATCAAGATAAACATTAAGTGATTCGTCCAAACACTGAAAGACTCTGGATATTTGTTGCACCACTAGTAACGAATCACCGTAAGCCTCAATATGTGTAACACCTATAGCAAGTAGCATCTCTAAACCGAATAACAATGCTTCATATTCGGCTTGATTGTTTGTGCAAAAATATTCTAAGCGGCATGAGGCTTGTTTTGGTCTCCAATTGAACTAAGGACGATGTTAGGATAGTACACCGGCCATGCTTTGACATATTCTTAGGGCGATAGATAAATATCGGCCATTAACACGAGGTCCATGTAGAATTCACCCACCAAACTATGTATAGCCGAAATAAACAAATAAAATAGGAATAAAATATTTCAGCCCCTTTGTATTAGCAACAATGTAACTAACCAAATGTATGGTAATTTGGTAATACCCTCTCATGATATAGAAAATTATGTTGCATCCATGGATCAAAATAAATCCATGGAGGGTAATTGATCATACCTAGGGATGAATTCCATGGCAAAGGCATCAACGACATGGTTGAAGAAAATGGATGATGTGCTAACCGAAGATTTTGATGTTGTGATGCGCACCTTGACTTAATTGTTTGTTGCTTTCATTATTTCCTTCTTCACTTTTATTGTACTTGTTGCAATTGTGAAGCATGCACATCATTTTTGTCTTGATTGATCTTCTTGGGAACCCATGGCATAGTTGAGGAATATGGATAATGTGTAGACCGAAGATGTTGAAACCTTGGGCTTGATCCTTTATAGTTTTCACTATTTTCCTTCTTCACCTTTGCCGCACTCCTTGTAATGGAAACTTGCACATAATTCTTATTTTGAGTACTTCCTTTGGGAACCCATGCCATGTTCCTTTCTTCAAGTTCTTGTGCACTAAGCTTTTGTAACTCCTTCTTTTGCCAATCGATAAGCCGAGTGAGCACCTCGATGTGATTTTGTTTCAACCAATGGCAACTCTTTTGGGCCTTGTGCACCCTCAACCTATTTTCTTCAGATTTGGCACTCTGATTTTTATCAATTGATTGCTTCACTTCTTTGCCTTTTGTAGCCAATGTCAACACTTTAATTGGCTCTTTGTTATTTGAGATCAAATCTGAAGCAGCACACTTACGACCATCTCTTTTCACGCTGTAAACTTGCTTTACCACCTCTTTCTTCTTCCTTGAGCTCTGGACCGATTCCTTATGATTGAAACGGTCTTTGACGCGTGATTGTTCAAATGTTGATCTCCTTGGAGCTGCATGGTATTGGTGAGATGGTCTAGAATAAGATGGAGAATGTGCCCTTGTATCATACCTGTCCCATGATGAATATGTATCTATATGAGCATAGGGAGGCATCCACGGCATTGGCATTGGTGGCCCAAAATAAGGATATGAATATGTTGCATTAAAATTATCACTTTGCCAATACCGATCCTTATATTTGCGCCATGGGGGTGACCTTAGTTTCTTTGCATGATTTGGCCGATAAGCATTCTTCTCTTCACTCTTCTTTTGATATTTATCCAATAGTTCAACGAAGGTGATTTTGATCTCTTACACTTGCGCTTACTTGACCTTTGTTTTCTTTTGGTTTGCTTTCATCGATCATTGGATTTTCTTGCTGCCCCCCAGTCCTTGGCGTCTCCATTGTAGCTTTGATGGAATTTTCGCCCTCAAGATTATGTTCATTATGCTCTTCAACAACTTCTTTACTTGAAAGCTTGATCCCATCACCTGCAGTTTTTACCTTCTCTTTAAATGGATCGGCTTGAAGCAGCTGATACAAAAACTTTCTGCCATCGGGACCAATCGGGATAGACTGGTCATCTCTTGGTGTTTCAACAAACTTCAATCGTCCTTTTTCAATGGCCGATTTAACTATTTGACGAAACATGTTGCAATCCTCAAAATTATGCTTGGACGAATCATGCAACTTACAATACATTCATCCTTGGATTGATAGCTTAACATGGTGATCAAGAATTCTAATGTAATTATTTTTCAGCAACAAATCAAATATTTGATCACACATGATTGAATTGAAGCTATACTTCTGGTTTTCTAGCCGATCTTGTTGTTTGAACGGCTTTGGGGATAAGCAAACGAATGGTTCAGATTTGGAATCTCCCCATTCGGCTATGCATTGTGTTTTCCACTCTATCTCCGATGTCTTTGGATAAGATATTATATTAGCATCGGTTTTCTCAATAGAATTTAACCTTGGCTTTAAATTTCTGAAACGAAGATATTTAGAACATACATGCCTCAGTTGAGACCAAGTGCAAGCCAAGTACGAAATAAGCAAAGCTACCCAACTAGATATGAACTTTAGATAAAGCAACGGGGAAAGCTTTGGCTGTAACAATAAGTCATTATTGGTCTTTATAAATGGCGCAATGGGTTGACCGGTGTGTTCCATAACAATTTTATTGCTAAAAAGTAAATTACCCTTCTTCATTGGTCTTTCAAAATTACTTATGAGAATATTTCTTATAGATGCTTCAATAATGAAGTTGCGACCAAATCTGAAAATAGGTAAATTACTCGCTATGCATACCTCTTCAAATACGTTGGGAGAGCATGATGGTGGTGTGACTTGAACAATATCTAGCTTCGTCTTTGGATGACTCTCCAACGCCTTTTCATCATCTTTTTCTTTATTCCGTGCATCATTACCTTAAAGATCCTTATCAGCCGAACTTTGTTCGGCTACTTGCTCTTGTGCTTGAGGCTTGTCAATTTCTACGGCACGGAACTCATAGGGCAGGAAGTAGGTTCCATTGACTTCAGAAAAATCAAGTATGGTTGTTTTCCTATGCTTGCCATGCCCTTTCTCAATAATGCTTGCCTCGTTGGATTTGATGAATTCAGAATATATACTACTTGATTCGGCTTTTTCAACTGAAGCACTTTCATGATCCGAATCATCCTTCTTTTCATTGATACTACCAATTGGCAATGCTTCTTTTATCTGAGCCAATTCTTTTTCTATTTGTTTATGGCGGCGAGCGGCAAAATTAGCTTTAAGCTTTTCTCAATTTTAGCCCACTCGGATATGATTGCCCCCCAATGCTTTTAGACTCTTTCGGCAATGACACACGGGTGTTGCCGAAATTTTGCAATTGTGTAGGGGGTGTAGAATATGATGTAGTACTAGGTGAAGGCATATGCATTGTTGTAAGACCATACTTTTGCTCGCCAATTTTATCAATTGGCAAAGATTCATCTTCTTGCAAAACTCTAGCTTTTATTGCGGCATAATCAGAAATAGCCCCTTTTCATGTTGTTCAAGGCAAAGAGCACTAATCCTCTTATTCTGGGCTAAACTCTTCAATGCAGCCACCACTACCTCATCTTCTATAATATTTGGCACAACGGCTCTGTAAAATTTACATTTATTCGCTATGACCAAAAAGGTGTGAAGCAAATTATGAGCATCTACAATTGTGTATGGTGCCAAAAAATTACTAACATGAGGTGTAGCATATGATGGTTGAGAGTAACTGGCCGAATAGCTAGTAGTAGCATGGCCAATTCTCTCATTCATCGGCATGTTTGGGTTCACATATTGCAAATTAGTTGCCGATGAATAAAAAGGTGAAACACTTTCTTGTATGCTATTGGAAATTTTAACATGATGTGTTTCAAATTGATTAACCAAACCCATCATGTTGTTCATCGTCATATGGATTTGTGGGGTTGCCGATGCATGAGAGTTTGGATACATATGTCGTATGTTGCTAAAATCATGAGAATTTGAAGCATGAAAATTGTTTTGCATCGGCCCTTGCGCATAATTAGATGCATGATTGATAAAACTAGGGCTAGCCGATACATTATGCTCATTAGGTGATCTAGCAACAACATACGGATTATTTGCATCTACAAAGGGGGATTGGGTATTCATATTACCTTTGTAGATTGCAACAACTTGATGACGATCTCTTCGTAGCAAGAACAGGCTGGAGACCGTTCAAAGCTTCGTCCCCAGCGGAGTCGCCAAAAAGTGTGTTGACGCTGAACGCGTCCACACGAACACGTCGATGTGTACCAGGCGCCGAGGAGATGCTCCATAACTCACACCGCTGGAGGCCGATTTCAGCGCGACACGCAAGACAAGAAGCCGGGCGCTTTTGGGACCCGAAACCCCACACGCCCGGGAGGGACCCCGTCTGGGCGCGCGGCAGCTATTGGCTTCCCTAGGTCGACCTGATCGCCCCTAGGGCCTCGAGGTTCGCCGCCCTGCAATGAAGAAGAACGAACGAAGAACGAGGAAGAAGAAGAACTAGGGTTAAGGAGAAAAGATAAAAGATAAAAAGTGGTAGATTGATTGATTGATTGTGTGTTGTTCAATCGGCCGTCACCCCTTGGGTATATAAGAGGCGGCTGGACTTCCCGTGCAAGGAAAAGGCTTGGATTCACGTCCAAAACCCTAGTCAAATTCGGATTGATTTTGTCCGAACTTTCCAAAACTGTTCGGTTTAAACTGGCTGCACCTTGCGGGTCTTTTTTGTGGTGGTAAACGATCTTAGATGGAAACGAGCCCAAAAGCAATCTTGACCGTTTCGACGAGACGAACAACTTTTATGTTGAACGTTTTCCGATTCGAGGCCATCTTCTGGGTAAAAACACTCACGCATTACGTCAGACACTTGCCAAGACATGTCTGGTCTCGTGCGTCATATTTCGCCTTTTGACAGGGCTGCATTCAGATAGCTCTAACTTTTGCATACGAACTCGAATTGAGATGATTTTTATATAAAAATCGACCGATTTGACGAGACGAAGACAATTCATGTAGAGCATTCCTTCATCCGAGGTTGTCCTGGAGGCTTAATTGACCAAAAAGCACTCAAAACACCTAAACATGACAATCTGAGTGTAGTTTTGGTCTTTGATATGATGCCGAATAATTATGGTCCAAACATTAAAGTTGTTCCATTCGGTGATGTGAAACTTTTCATGCTGAAAACCCTTTCACTGTGTATCTTGCCAAAATCAGGCGTCAACAGTATTGTGCGGTGAATTGTATTGAAAATCCTTATATTGCCAACTACACAAAGAAAAGAAAACAAATAGAGGATGAAGAGAATACTAATGAAAGGGAAGAGACTTCCCAATATCCTCCTATTATTTCTTATGATGAATCAGGTAACGAGGAGGAGTCTTCTATCCAATCAATCTCATTAATAAGGAGCTCCAAAAAGAGGATTGAACCCACACATGATGTGGTGAAGAAGAAGAAAAGAAAAAGGAAGAGAGGTAAAAAGGTATCCCTCCCAAATAAGGTTGCTCCTATTATTGTTGTGCCTCATGAAAATGAATCAAAAATAATTGTGGACGATGATGCACTTGATGATGATCTCGTTATGCCTATTGCTTGTTGTGATGATTATGATCGGGAAAGTAATGATACTTCTTATGATCTTGAAAATCTTTTTGGCACTTGCTTGGAAGAATATGATAATTGCTATACTATTGGTGCTATCCATACTATTAATGACGAGAGTGATTATGCTTATGATATGAAAAGGCCCAAGCTTGGGGAAGCTATGTTTGGTGAGGATGACATATTTGAGAATATATTTGCTGCAATTAATGTTTGTCCCAAGCTTGGGGATTCTATGTTTAATAATGATGATATTTTTTGCCTCCCAAGTTTTGATATGCAAAGTAGTTATGATGATAGCATGCCTTCTACTTATGACGATTATATTTATGAAAGTGGGTTTGGAAGAGTGTCAACTTTAGGAAGTAGTGATCCCACTATTTTGGAGAATGTTGAATCTTATAATATTTATGAAAGTGGATTTGGAGAGGTCGTGACTTTACTTAGTAATGATTCCACTATCTTGGAAGAGGTTTCAATCGATTATAATGAGAACAAAGTTGCTACTTATGATGATTATTGTGATAAAACTTATGCTATAAAAAGTAGTGATGATTATATTTATAAAACTTGTCATGATTATGATTACCCTTTCTCTGAACATTACTCTTTTAATGTGGAAACAATTTATAGTATTCAAGTCTCTTATGATACTCCCACTATTCGAATGAAAAGAATTTTGCTTATGTGGAGAGTAATAACATTTCTATGCAAGTAGATCATGAAAAGAATGCTTTAGGTAATGGTTATATTGTTGAATTCATTCATTATGCTACTGAAAATTATTATGAGGGAGGAATTTATGCTTGTAGGAATCGCAATAATATCAAGTTTCCTCTCTATGTGCTTAAATTTTTTAAGTTATGCTTGTTTTGCCTTCCTATGCTAGTTGATTATTGTTTCCATAAATTGTTTGTGCACAAAATCCCTATGCATAGGAAGTGTGTTAGACTTAAATGTGCTAGTCATATTCTTCATGATGCTCTTTTTATGTTTCAATTCTTATCTTTTATGTAAGCATCATTGAAATCACCATGCCTAGCTAGGGGCGTTAAACGATAGCGCTTGTTGGGAGGCAACCCAATTTTATTTTAGTTTCTTGCTTTTTGGTTCTGTTTAGGAATAAATAATCCATCTAGCTTCTGTTTAGATGCGGTTTTGTGTTTTAATTAGTGTTTATGCCAAGTAGAACCTTTGGGAAGACTTGGGTAAAGTCCTTATGATCATGCTGTAAAAAACAGAAACTTTAGCGCTCACGAGATTAGCTAGAACTTTTTACTGGAGAGTGCTATTTAGTTGATTCCTTTTTCAGATGATTACTAGACAAATTCCTCAGGTCCACCAATTTATTTTAGAATTTTTGTAGTTCCAGAAGTTTGCGTTAGTTACAGATTACTACAGACTGTTCTGTTTTTGACAGATTCTGTTTTTCGTGTGTTGTTTGCTTATTTTGATGAATCTATGGCTAGTAATATAGTTTATAAACCATAGAGAAGTTGGAATACATTAGTTTAACACCAATATAAATAAATAATGAGTTAATTACAGTACCTTGAAGTGGTGTTTTGTTTTCTTTCGCTAACGGAGCTTACGAGTTTTCTGTTAAGTTTTGTGTTGTGATGTTTTCAAGTTTTGGGTAAAGATTCGATGGACTATGGAATAAGGAGTGGCAAGAGCCTAAGCTTGGGGATGCCCAAGTCACCCCAAGGTAATATTCAAGGATAACCAAGCGTCTAAGCTTGGGTATGCCCCGGGTGGCATCCCCTCTTTCGTCTTCGTCCATCGGTAACTTTACTTGGAGCTATATTTTTATTCACCACATGATATGTGTTTTGCTTGGAGCGTCATGTCATTTTATTTTGTTTTGCTTGCTATTTGAATAAATTATCAAGATCTGAAATTCTTAAAATGGGAGAGTCTTCACATAGTTGTATAATTTTCATTGATCTTCACCTATATCTTTCAGAGTAGTTTGTTGTTTGCTCTAGTGCTTCACTTATATCTTTTATAGCACAATGATGGTTTTATTTTGAAGAAATAGATGAACTCTCATGCTTCACTTATATTATTTTGAGAGTCTTAAATACCATGGTAATTTGCTTAAATAATCCTAATATGCTAAGCATAAAAGATTTGTAAGAATTCTTATGAGTGTGTTGAATACTAAGAAAAGTTTGATCCTTGATGATTGTTTTGAGATATGGAGGTAGTGATATTAAAGTTGTGCTAGTTGAGTAGTTGTGAATTTGAGAAATGCTTGTGTTGAAGTTTGCAAGTCCCGTATCATGCACGTATGGTAAACGTTATGTAACAAATTTGAAACATGAGGTGTTCTTTGGTTGTCTTCCTTATGAGTGGCGGTCGGGGACGAGCGATGGTCTTTTCCTACCAATCTATCCCCTTAGGAGCATGCGCGTAGTGCTTTGGTTTTTGATGGCTTGTAGATTTTTGTAATAAGTATATGAGTTCTTTATGACTAATGTTGAGTCCATGGATTATACGCACTCTCACCCTTCCATCATTGCTAGCCTCTTCGGTACCATGCATTGCCCTTTCTCACATTGAGAGTTGGTGCAAACTTCGCCGGTGCATCCAAACCCCGTGATATGTACGCTCTTTCACACATAAACCTCCTTATATCTTCCTCAAAACAGCCACCATACCTACCTATTATGGCATTTCCATAGCCATTCCAAGATATATTGCCATGCAACTTTCCACCATTCCGTTCATCATGACACATTCATCATTGTCATATTGCTTAGCATGATCATGTAGTTGACATAGTATTTGTGGCAAATCCACCATTCATAATTCTTTCATACATGTCACTCTTGATTCATTGCATATCCCAGTACACCGCCAGAGGCATTCATATAAAGTCATACTTTGTTCTAGTATCGAGTTGTAATCTTTGAGTTGTAAATAAATAGAAGTGTGATTATCATCATTTTATAGAGCATTGTCCCAAAAAAATAAAGGCCAAAAAAAGGCCCAAAAAATATAATAAATAAAAAGGGGCAATGTTACTATCTCTTTTTCCACAGTTGTGCTTCAAAGTAGCAACATGTTCTTCATATAGCGAGTCTCGTATATTGTGCTTCAAAGTAGCACCATGTTTTTCATATAGAGAGTTTCATATTTTGTCACTTTCATATACTAGTGGGAATTTTTCATTATAGAACTTGGATTGTATATTCCAACGATGGGCTTCCTAAAATGCCCTAGGTCTTCGTGAGCAAGCAAGTTGGATGCACACCCACTTAGTTTCTTTTGTTGAGCTTTCATACATTTATAGCTCTAGTGCATCCGTTGCATGGCAATGCCTACTCCTTGCATTAACATAAATTGATGGGCAACTCCTTAGCCCGTTGATTAGCCTCGTTGATGTGAGACCTTCTCCTTTTTTGTCTTCTCCACATAACCCCCATCGTTATATTCTATTCCACCCATAGTGCTATGTCCATGGCTCGCCCTCATATATTGCGTGAAAGTATATAGGTTTGAGATTACTAAAGTATGAAACAATTGCTTGCCTTGTCATCGGGGTTGTGTATGATAAGAGCATTCTTGTCTGACGAAA
This sequence comes from Aegilops longissima, assembly GCA_021605205.1. Lineage (NCBI taxonomy): Eukaryota > Viridiplantae > Streptophyta > Magnoliopsida > Poales > Poaceae > Aegilops > Aegilops longissima. The sequence continues at coordinate 719,946,967 of CM038677.1, forward strand.
ATGGAGCATGACTAAACTATACTATTTTGTAGGGATGAACTTTCTTTGGCCATATTATTTTGAGAAGACATAATTGCTTAGTTGGTATGCTTGAAGTATTATTATTTTTATGTCAATATGAACTTTTGTCTTGAATCTTCCGGATCTGAATATCATACCACAATTAAGAAGAGTTACATTGAAATTATGCCAACTAGCATTCCACATCAAAAATTATCTTTTTTATCATTTACCTACTCGAGGACGAGCAGGAATTAAGCTTGGGGATGCTTGATACGTCTCCAACGTATCTATAATTTTTTATTGCTCCATGCTATATTATCTACTGTTTTGGACCATATTGGGCTTTATTATCCACTTTTATATTACTTTTGGGACTAACCTATTAACCGGAGGCCCAGCCCAGATTTGATGTTTTTTTTGCCTATTTCAGTATTTCAAAGAAAAGGAATATCAAACGGAGTCAAAACGGAACGAAATCAACTGGAGAAGTTATTTTTGGAAGGAAAGCTACCGGATGGACTTGGACCCCATGTCAAGGAAGGAACGAGGAAGCCACGAGGGTGGGGGGCGCGCCCACCCCCCTAGGGCGTGCCCCCTGCCTCGTGGGGCCCTCGTGGCTCCCCTGACGTGCTTCTTCCGCCTATATAACTCCAAGTACCCTAAAACTTCCAGAACAGAGATTAGATCGGGAGTTCCGCCGCCGCAAAACCTCCAGAGCCACCAAAAACCAATCGAGATCTTGTTCCGGCACCCTGCCGGAGGGGGGAACCCTCACCTGTGGCCATCTTCATCATCCCGACGCTCTCCATGACGAGGAGGGAGTAGTTCACCCTCGGGGCTGAGGGTATGTACCAAGAGCTATGTGTTTGATCTCTCTCTCTCTCTCTCTCTCTCTCTCTCTCTCTCTCTCGTGTTCTTGATTTGGCACGATCTAGATGTATCGCGAGCTTTGCTATTATAGTTGGATCTTATGTTTCTTCTCCCCCTCTACTCTCTTGTAATGAATTGAGTTTTCCCCTTGAAGTAATCTTATCGGATTGAGACTTTAAAGATTTGAGAACACTTGATGTATGTCTTGCCGTGCGTATCTATGGTGACAATGGGATATCGCGTGATTCACTTGATGTATGTTTTGGTGATCAACTTGCGGGTTCCGCCCATGAACCTATGCATAGGGGTTGGCACACGTTTTCGTCGTGATTCTTCGGTAGAAACTTTGGGGCACTCTTTGAGGTTCTATGTGTTGGTTGAATAGATGAATCTGAGATTGTGTGATGCATATCGTATAATCATACCCACGGATACTTGAGGTGACATTGGAGTATCTATGTGACATTAGGGTTTTGTTTGATTTGTGTCTTAATGTGTTATTCTAGTACGAACTCTAGGGCTGTTTGTGACACTTATAGGAATAGCCCAACAGATTGATTGGAAAGAATAACTTTGAGGTGGTTTCGTACCCTACCATAATCTCTTCGTTTGTTCTCCGCTATTAGTGACTTTGGAGTGAATCTTTGTTGCATGTTCAGGGATAGTTATGTGATCCAATTATGTTATTATTGTTGAGAGAACTTGCACTAGTGAAAGTATGAACCCTAGGCCTTGTTTCCTATCATTGCAATACCGTTTACGCTCACTTTTATCATTAGTTACCTTGCTGTTTTTATATTTTCAGATTACAAAAATCTATAACTACCATCCCTATTGCACTTGTATCACCATCTCTTCGCCGAACTAGTGCACCTATACAATTTACCATTGTATTGGGTGTGTTGGGGACACAAGAGACTTTTTGTTATTTGGTTGCAGGGTTGTTTGAGAGAGACCATCTTCATCCTACGTCTCCCACGGATTGATAAACCTTAGGTCATCCACTTGAGAGAAATTTGCTACTGTCCTACAAACCTCTGCACTTCGAGGCCCAACAACGTCTACAAGGAGAAGGTTGAGTACTAGACATCAATAACCAATAGCAGAATCTGGATGCTCATATTGGCTCCTACATATTCTACGCAGATCTTTATCGGTCAAACTGCATAACAACATACGTTATTCCCTTTGTCATCGGTATGTTAGTTGCCTGAGATTCGATCGTCGGTATCATCATACCTATTTCAATATTGTTACCGGAAAGTCTCTTTACTCGTTCAGTAATGCATCATCCCGTAACTAACTCATTATTCACATTGCTTGCAAGGCTTCTAGTGATGATCATTACCGAGTGGGCCCAGAGATACCTCTCCAATACACGGAGTGACAAATCCTAATCTCGATCTATGCCAACTCAACAAACACCATCGGAGACACCTGTAGAGCATCTTTATAATCACCCAGTTATGTTATGACGTTTGATAGCACACAAGGTGTTCCTCTGGTATTCGGGAGTTGCATAATCTCATAGTCAGAGGAACATGTATAAGTCATGATGAAAGCATTAGCAATAAAACTATACGACCATTATGATAAGCTAACAGATGGGTCTTGTCCATCACATCATTCTCTAATGATGTGATCCCGTTCATCAAATGACAACACATGTCTATGGTCAGGAAACTTAACCATCTTTGATTAACGAGCTAGTCTAGTAGAGGCATACTAGGGACACTTTGTTTTGTCTATGTATTCACACATGTATCAAGTTTCCGGTTAATAAAATTCTAGCATGAATAATAAACATTTATCATGATATAAGGAAATATAAATAAAAACTTTATTACTGCCTCTAGGGCATATTTCCTTTAGTCTCCCACTTGCACTAGAGTCAATAATCTAGTTCACATCGTCCTGTGGTTTAACATCAATAGTTCACATCTTTATGTGATTAGTTCACATCTCCATGTGACTAATACCCAAAGGGTTTACTAGAGTCAATAATCTAGTTCACATTGCTATGTGATTAACACCCAAAGAGTGATCATGTTTTGCTTTCTGAGAGAAGTTTAGTCAACGGGTCTGCCACATTCAGAGCCGTAAGTATTTTGCAAATTTTCTATGTCTACAATGCTCTGCACAGAGATACTCTAGCTAATCGCTCCCACTTTCAAAATGTATCCAGATTGAGACTTAGAGTCATCCGGATCAATGTCAAAGCTTGCATCGATGTAACCCTTTACGACGAACTTTTTGTCACCTCCATAACCGAGAAACATGTCCTTATTCCACTAAGGATAATTTTGACCGTTGTCCAGTAATCCACTCCTGGATCATTATTGTACTCTCTTGCCAAACACATGGTGAGGTACACAATAGGTCTGGTACACAACATAGCATACTTTATAGAACCTATGATTGAGGCATAGGGAATGACTTTTCGTTCTCTTTCTATTTTCTTCCGTGGTCGGGTTTTGAGTCTTTACTCAACTTCACACCTTGCAACACAGGCAAGAACTCTTTCTTTGACTGTTCCATTTTGAACTACTTAAAAACCTTGTCAAGGTATGTACTCATTGAAAAAAAAATCAAGCGTCTAGATCTATGTCTATAGATCTTGATGCCCAATATGTAAGTAGCTTCACCGAGGTATTTCTTTGAAAAACTCCTATATGCTTTCCAGAAAATTCTACATCATTTTCGATCAACAATATGTCATTCACATATATTTATCAGAAAGGCTATAGTGCTCCCACTCACTTTCTTGTAAATACAGGCTTCACCGCAAGTTTGTATAAAACTATATGCTTTGATCAACTTATCAAAGCGTATATTCCAACTCCGAGATGCTTGCGCCAGTCCATAGATGGATCGCTGGAGCTTGCATATTTCGTTAGCGCCTTTAGAATTGACAAAATCTTCTGGTTGTATCATATACAACTCTTCTTTAAGAAATCCATTAAGAAATGTAGTTTTGACATCCATTTGCCAGACTTCATAAAATGTGGAATTGCTAACATGATTCAGACAGACTTAAGCATCGCTACGAGCGAGAAAATCTTATCGTAGTCAACCCCTTGAACTTGTCAAAAACTTTTTGCGACAATTCGAGCTTTGTAGATAGTAACTGTTATGGTGCTGCTAGAAGGAGGGCGCGAGAGGGCCGGCCGGGGGCCTTTTTGCCCACGGCCGAGCAAGAGGGAAGGGATTTCCTTCTTAATTCTTGCTTGATTAGATTGATACATCTCCTCTCTTTATATAGAGAGGTTTACTTGACTCCCAAGCAAGGCTTACTTGACCCCTAAGCAAGCAACCCTTATCTCTAATTAACCCTAAGACTAATGGGCCCATTAGGCCCATTACGTACTCTAACACTACACCCCACCTAGACATGCAGCTTGTCCTCGAGCTGCAGCCTAACCAACTTATAACCATGACTCGACGCAACACAAACCTAACAACTAAAAACAAGCCTTTTACATCTCGGCTTGTTTTATGACTCTCAACCTGAAATGGATCGACGCTTTATTTTGGACCCTCAACAAAAGTGGACACCATCCGCACGTTGGACGTGCACGTGTACAGCCACCGGATCCCATGAACACCACCGACCAAAGGAGTGCATGTGTATGGCCACCGGAAGTGGTTGCAAGAGCGACGATGAGGGCGCCTCATGGCGGCGGCTGCGGAAAGCAAGTGGTGCTACGCGCGCGCTCATCGGTGACACCACCTTTCTCCCGCCGGATGGCTGTTGGTCTGCATGGCACGAGGAAGAGTGGAGGGCTTATGATGGAGAATTACGAGGAGGATGCGCCCCAACCGCCGCAGACTTTGAGGTCGCCGCCGCGAAAACAGCATGCTCGCCGCCATGGGAAACCGCATGCCCAAGATCCCGACGCAGCGGACGAGATCGAGGTCCTTGGCGCAGCGAAGGGCAACTTGGGAGCGGCAGCTGCAGACCACACATCTCCCGCACATGCCGACACGCTAGGAGGCCGCGTGCAACAGCTGCAGCCTCACCGCCACGACACGTGGCGGTAGCGATCCAAGACGAAAGCGGTGACGGCGACGGCGGGACTTGATCTGCTGGATGTGGACGCTCGGGATGGCGGCGGCGCTGATGGGAACGAGGTCGCCGTGACTCCGTCGTAGGGCATCCCATACCGACGGCGGAGCTGACCGGCGGTGGTTGCTGCGGTGCCGCGTCGGACGCGGGCGGAGGCCGCCATGAGTGGCGGCCGCCATCGCAGCTGTGGCTGGGCGGTGGTGGCGATGCATGGCAGCTGCAGCTGCTGCCGCAGCTGCCCGGCGAAGCGGCGAAGGCCGCTGGTGCGATGGCTGCCACGGCAGCCACGGGCGCGGGGCGGCGATGGGCGCGCGGCGGGTGTGGCCCGTAGGACCCGACCAAGAACAGTGGATCTCCGGACCGCTGGGTTAGGTCTGCAGCACCCCGGACACCTCCTCCCAGGTGAGGACGGCGGGGGCGGGTGCAACGGAGGACCCCGGCGCTGGCAGGAGCGGGGCGACGACCGTGGTGGTCGCCGGAGGCGACAAGGTGACCGGCAGCGGAAGAGACGGGCTTGGCGGCGGTGAAGACATGATCGAACCAAAGCTAGCTGATACCAAATTGTTATGGTGCTGCTAGAAGGAGGGCGCGAGAGGGCCGGCCGGGGGCCTTTTTGCCCACGGCCGAGCAAGAGGGAAGGGATTTCCTTCTTAATTCTTGCTTGATTAGATTGATACATCTCCTCTCTTTATATAGAGAGGTTTACTTGACTCCCAAGCAAGGCTTACTTGACCCCTAAGCAAGCAACCCTTATCTCTAATTAACCCTAAGACTAATGGGCCCATTAGGCCCATTACGTACTCTAACAGTAACACTACTATCAATGTCTGTATTCCTCTTGAAGATCCATTTATTCTCAATGGCATGCCGATCATCGGGCAAGTCAATCAAAGTCCATACTTTGTTCTCATACATGGATCCCATGTCAGATTTAATGGCCTCAAGCCATTTCATGGAATCTGGGCTCATCATCGCTTCCTCATAGTTCGTAGGTTCGTCATGGTCTAGTAACATGACTTCCAGAAAGGATTGCCGTACCACTCTGGTGCGGACCATACTCTGGTTGACCTACGAGGTTCGGTCGTAACTTGATCTGAAGTTTCAAGATCATCATCATTAGCTTCCTCACTTAATTGGTGTAGGAATCACTCGAACTAATTTCTGTGATGAACTACTTCCCAATTAGGGAGAAGGTACAATTACCTCATCAAGTTCTACATTCCTCCCACTCACTTCTTTCGAGAGAAATTTCTTCTCTAGAAAGGATCCATTCTTAGCAACGAATATCTTGCCTTCGGATCTGTGATAGAAGGTGTACCCAACAGTTTCCTTTGGGTATCCTATGAAGACGCATTTCTCCGATTTGGGTTCGAGCTTATCAGGTTGAAACTTTTCACATAAGCATCACAGCCCCAAATTTTAAGAAACGGCGGCTTAGGTTTCTTGCTAAACCACAGTCCATATGGTGTCGTCTCAACGGATTTAGATGATGCCCTATTTAACGTGAATGCAGCTGTCTCTAATGCATAACTCCAAAATGATAGTGGTAAATCGGTAAGAGACATCATAAATCGCACCATATCCAATAAAGTGCGGTTACAATATTCGGACACACCATTACGCTCTGGCGTTCCAAGTGGAGTGAGTTGCGAAAGTATTCCACATTGTTTCAAATGAAGACCAAACTCGTAACTCAAATATTCACCTTCACGATCATATCATAGAAACTCTATTTTCTTGTTACGATGATTTTCCACTTCACTCTAAAATTCTTTGAACTTTTCAAATGTTTCAGACTTATGTTTCATCAAGTAGATATACCCATATCTGCTCAAATCATCTGTGAAGGTCAGAAAATAACGATACCCGCCGCAAGCCCCAACACTCATCGGACCGCATACATCAGTATGTATTATTTCCAACAAGTCAGTTGCTCGCTCCATTGTTCCGGAGAACGGAGTCTTAGTCATCTTGCCCATGAGGCATGGTTCGCAAGCATCAAGTGATTCACAATCAAGTGATTCCAAAAGCCCATCAACACGGAGTTTCTTCATGCGCTTTACACCAATATGACCTAAATGGCAATGCCACAAATAAGTTGCACTATCATTATTAACTTTTCATCTTTTGGCTTCAATATAATGAATATGTGTATCACTACGATCGAGATTCAATAAACCATTTACATTGAGTGTATGACCATAGAAGGCTTTATTCATGTAAATAGAAGAACAATTATTCTTTGACTTAAATGAATAACCGCATTGCAATAAACATGATCCAATCATATTCATGCTAAACGCAAAGTCCAAATAACATTTATTTTAGGTTCAACACTAATCCCGAAGGTAAAAAAGGAGTGTGCAATGGTGATGGTATGACCTTGGAATCATTTCCAATACACATCGTCACCTCGTCCTTAACTAGTCTCTGTTTATTTTGCAACTCCGCTTCGAAGTTACTACCTTAGCAACCTAACCAAGATCAAATAATTGAGGGGTTGCTATAAACACTAGTAAAGTACACATCAATAACACGTATATCAAATATACCTTTGTTCACTTTGCCATTGAGGGAGTCCCGGATTAGGGGGTGTCCGGATGGCCGGACTACCATCATCGGCCGGACTATCATCGGCCGGACTATCGTCATTGACCAGACTCCAAGACTATGAAGATAGAAGATTGAAGACTTCTCCCCGTGTCCGGATGAGACTTTCCTTGGCGTGGAAGGCAAGCTTGGCGATACGGATATGTAGATCTCCTACCATTGTAACCGACTCTATGTAACCCTAGCCCTCTCCGGTGTCTATATAAACCGGATGGCTCTAGTCCGTAGGACTACATCATCAACAACCCTTACAATCATATACCATAGGCTAGCTTCTAGGGTTTAGCCTCCTTGATCTCGTGGTAGATCCACTCTTGTAAACATCCACAATATCAATATCAATCGAGCAGGACGTAGGGTTTTACCTCCATCAAGAGGGCCCAACTCGGGTAAACATCGTGTCCCTTGTCTCCTGTTACCATCCGCCTAGACGCACAGATTGGGACCCCTACCGAGATCCGCCGGTTTTGACACCGACATTGGTGCTTTCATTGAGAGTTCCTCCGTGCCGCCACCGATAGGAAGGATGCCTCCTCCCGCCTTCAAGGACGGTATTTTCGCCAAAGGAGCCTCGCCGCCGCCAAACAATCCGCTAGGTGGTTTTCATGACCGCTTGTCCGCCACCGCTTCTACAATGACCTCTCAAGTCGTCAAAAGCAATTTTCACGCCAGCTCGGAATTCGCGAGCGGTTGGATCCAATAGAGCTCTCGTCCAGAACGAGCTCTTGGATCGCACGCCGCTCGAGTCGCTACAGACTACAAACAGATTGGGCTTAAAACCGATCCGAGAGAGATTAACTCTCCCTCAGTCACCCACCACGCTGCAGTGGTAGAGGAACAATGCGGCGACGCTTCTCCCATATTGAAAACTAGTCATGTCCGCTTCCAAACCCCCATGCTGGATTCCCGCGAGGGACGGACTTCGTCAAGCATCGAACTTAAAGTCGCATCGGACTGCACTCGTTGGACAACGCCCAGCAATCCAAGCTTCCAAATTGAAACTTCTCGCTTGAGCCTTGAGATGGGTAGGGTTCCGACTTAATTCCACCCGCCGCCCGCACATATGCGATCTATCTCTAATCCGCAAGAGCCCTCGAGACAAGACATCACTATCGGGCCGATTCCTCCCGGTTATGGACAGGATAAAGGACTGCCGAGAGGAAAACGCAATCTCAATTTTTTGCAATAATTGCACGAACGAGGACTCTTGAACGCCGTCGGCCGTCAAGAAATTACACGCTCGCGACCAGGTCCATAGTACGAAAGTACTATGCGATAGAGAGTTTCCGGACAACCAAAATAATTTTTGGGACAATCCGCCCCAATACAACCCTAGTCCGCAACAAAAGGGTGCATTACACTAAGGCACCAGATGCAAAACCAAAAAGCAAAGACCCCATAAAGGGCACGGAACCGCATTAGAGGGATGGCTTAGCGGACCTCGTAAAATTCACAAGATGTAAGGCGCCGTCCCAACACATAACCTTCGAGCATGTTGGATATTACGGCAGGTGGCCAAAAGTGGAGAGGAGCTTCTAGCCCCGAAAACCACTCCAACAACATCGGCACGGTATCAACAGTCTTGAGACTTTCGCATCAAATAATATGCGAAACGAATAATCCGCAGCCTCGCCGAGGTCTACCAAGTAGCAACAACCAATCCATGGAGCGACACAGCCATCACCTTCAACGCCAGCGATTTAACCTAAATTCGGACAGCCCGAGCTCCACCAAGACCGGTACTTAGTCCAATAGTGGACGGCTTTCGACTTACAAAAGTCCTCATGGATGGCGGCAGCGGATTAAACCTCATCTACGAGGAAACCCTTCAAAAATGGAAATAGACTGGAGCCGCATTGAGCGAAGCAGCACAACCTTTAGAGGAATAATCCCTAGCCGGGAGGCGCGCTGCACAGGAAAAATCACACTCGATGTGGTATTCGGCTCACCGGACAATTACAGATCCGAAGAAGTCACGCCCAAGTGGCCCTGCTCAACAAAGGATATCACGCTATATTACGACGAGAGGCATTCACAGTTTTTCAATCCGCACTCCATTACGGGTACATGAAGCTCAAAATGCCCGGCCCGCGGAATAATCACTCTCGTTAGTGATCCGGACATAGCACTCGCTACCGAAAACAAGATAGCCGCTTTAGCCTTAGAGGCACTATCCAAGCCCTAGCGGCGGAGGAACTCACCACGCCGCGCCTACGGTGAATAGGACGATGTGATACTCGATAAGAGATCCAAGTCCACCTCCTTTAAACCAGCAGATGAAATAGTAAAATTCCGTGTCCACCAACGGACTCGACAAAGACGGCTCCATCGGGCACAATTGAACCTCGATGTGGACGCCAGATCGAGAATTCCTTCGAAAATTCGACATTTTCTCCTCGCACCCTCGGACATGCCCTAATCCCACGCAGATTGGCGTAACACAGCCTAAACATCCTAAAAGGATTCAAGCCACCAAACAGGCCCTTCGACGATTTTCCCAACCCAAAAGACAGGCAATGGGAGAAGAGCTAGCCAAACTATTAGAAGCCGGATTCATCAGAGACATCAAGCACCCGGATTGGCTAGCAAACCTGGTAATGGTACCAAAGAAGGACAAATCCTGGCGCCTATGTGTCGATTTCAAAGACCTAAATAAAGCATGCCCAAAGGATCCCTTCCCCCTCCCCCGCATCTAGGGGTGGACTAACGAGTAGCTCGGCTCGTTAAGCTCGTACTCGTTAAGCTCGTGCTCGTTAAGGCTCGGCTCGTTAAGCTCGTTAAGATTAACGAGCAGAAAACCCTGCTCGGCTCGGCTCGTTTGAAGCTCATTAAGCTCGTTAACAGATTATAATGTGTTATGATATACAAGATGAATGTGTAGGTGTGGTTTTCAAGATAAAATATGGTGACTATACAAAGAAATGCACTAGTTTGTTGCCTCATATGTCAATTAAATTGAATTGATGACCTGAGGTGCTACAAAAAGTTAGACACGTAAGATGAACATATGTGTTATGTTCTTACTAACGAGCTTAACGAGCTACTCGTGAAACTCGTTAGCTCGTTCGTTAAGCTCGTTAAGCTTAACGAGCTGAAATCAATGATTGGCTCTGTTCATTAAGAAGCGAGCTCCGAGCTTAACGAGCCGAACTATCAAGCGCTCATTAAGCTCACGAGCTACGAGCTTTTGGTCCAGCCCTACCCGCATCGACCAAATCATCGATGCCACTGCAGGGCACGATTCATTGTGCTTCCTGGACGCATACTCCGGCTATCATCAAATCAAGATGGCAGAAGCGGATCAAGCCGCAACGGCATTCATTACTCCATACGGACCATTCTACTTCAATACGATGCCCTTCGGACTTAAAACGCCGCAACATATCAGCGCATGATTCGTACATGTCCGCTACCCAGATCGGCAAGACAAGAGAGGCATACGAGACGACGTAGTCGCCAAAACTAAACACGCCGGAACTCTAGTAGACGATTTGAGGCTCACATTTGACAACCTCGAGCATATGACATCAAGTCAATCCGAAAAATGCGTTTGGCGCATCACCGGAAAGTCACTGGCTTCATCAGATACGGTAGAGGAATTGAAGCAAACCCAGCCAAAATCCGAGCTCACACAGCTAGATATCCCAAAAGACCTCAAGGAAATACAAAATTGATCGATGCGTGGCGGCTCTAAGCCGCTTTATCTCCGCTCTAGGAGAAAAGGCATTACCCTCTATCGCCTCCTTAGGCGACGAACACTTCGAGTGGACGGATGCCGCCACCGCCGACTCAAGAAATAAAGGCCATATTGGCAACAACCGTCCTGGCTGCGCCCAACCCGGGCGAACCAATGTTGTTATACATCGCAGCTACGCATCAAGTTGTAAGCGCGGTACTCGTCGTCGAACGAGAAATGTAAGGGCATAAATTCCCTCTTCAAAACCAGTATACTACGATCCATCGTGTTAACCCCGCAAGTCCTGCTACAAAGACTATCGAGAAGATAGCATACGCGTGTTCATGGCATCCCTAAGTCCGACACTACTTTCAAGAGTGTTCGATAACAAAGGCCTCTGAAGTACCACTTAACGACATTATAAACAACCGCGACGCGACGGGCAGGATTGCAAATGGGCCATTGAGCTCTTACCATTTGATATATCTTACAAACCTCGTGAGCTATAAAGTCACAAGTTTTGGCTGACTTTGTCGCTGAATGGACCGTCGAACTCCCTAAAGAATACGGCGATACTCCAATTGATTATGCATTTCGACGGCTCTAAAATGTTAGCCGGATCGGGGTCTGGCGTCAGATTAACGCCCCCGACCGGGACACAAATCCAATACGTATTTCAGATAATGTACACGGACTCCAACAACGCAGCCGAATACGAGGCCGTTTTACATGGTCTCCGGATGGCAATCTCCATGGGCATCCAATGCCTAGAGGTGCGAGGGGATTCAAACCTTGCAATATCCCAAATAAACGGAGACTTTGACGCCAAAGATCCGAAAATGGCAGCATATCGCAACGCTGTCCTAAAAATGTCAGCCCGGTTCAAGGACTTGAATTCCATCACGAGCCGGGATAATAACCAAGCAGCCGACGATCGCACGCATTGGCGCCAAACGCGACGCTGTCCCTCCTAACATCTTCCCGAACGGCTCTTCAAGCCATCCGCATTATGGGCAGAGGAGTCCGAACTAACAAACCGAACAAGCCGCACTAACCGGCGATTCAGCCGATGATATAACACCTTCCGCCCATGACATAATGGCAGTAATTGCCCGTGGACAGAACCATTCTCGCCTACTTGCTTAGGCAAGAGCTTCCCAAGACCAAAATGAGGCCCGCTGCATTGTCCGCGATCTAAAGCCTACAAGGTCTATGAGGAGAACTTTATAAGAAAAGTACAACCGAATCCTTCAAAGGTGTATCTCCAAGAAGAAGGGCGAAACCTCCGGCTGAAATTCATGCGGACTAGGGCGGACACCACGCCGCAGGTCGGGCCCTTGTAGGAAAGGCATTCCGTGCAGGATTTTATCGTCGACGGCCCGAAAGCAGATGCTCGTGACTTAGTCCAAAGATGCGCGGTTGTCGCCTCTTTGCTAATCGAGCCATATGCCACCCACCGCCTCAAAACTATACCCATTACCCGCCGTTCATGTCCAGGGGCTTGACATGGTTGGACCACTTAAAGGGGGAACCCACAAGCAAAGGTACCTATTGGTCATGGTGGATAAATTCACCAAATGGATAGAGGCCAAGCCGCTTAAAATGGCGAGTCCGGACCAGTGATAGACTTTATATCCGGGTAGTACACCGTTATGGTGTCCCCACAACATCATCACCGATAACGGCATGAACTTCACCGCCGATGAGGTTAAATCGTGGTGCAAAAATATGGGCATCAAGCTCGATTACGCTCGCCTATCATCCTCAAACCAACGGTCAAGTGGAACGAGCAAATGGTCTAATAATGAGCGGCATCAAACCCGCACTAGTGCGGTCCTCACGAAATCGACACGACCGGGTAGAGGAGCTCGACTCCGTACTGGGGCTGTGGACAACGCCTAACCGTACTTCACGGATTCACACCATTTTTATGGTATACGGCGCAGAAGCAGTTTTGCCTCGCGACATCATTCATGACTCACCTCGAAAAGCGCATGTACGAAGAAAGAGAAGCCGAGTTGGATCGGCAGGACAGCTTGGACACATTGAGGAAGAGCGCGACGCCGCCAAGGCTCGCTCCGCATTCTATCAGCAGCAGGCTCAAGATATCAAAGCAGAAGCACGGGCCAAGACTTACAACGTTGGCGAACTGGTTCTACGCTGCGGACAAGAAAAGGACAAGCTCAAGCCCAAATGGGAAGGCCCTTCATCATCGATCAAGTCCCGACCGGCGGAGCGCACCGCTCTGAAATGCATCGGATAACCGACTCGAGCCGAACCCATGGAACGCAGCCCGCCTCCGATTTATTCTATGCCTAGCGCCGACTAAGAGTTCGCCCCTTTCCCCCATCCAATTTTTTTTACTTCAGCTGCCTTTTGTTTATCTTTTTCTTCCCAACCCTATTCATCCAAGCCTTAAAGGGCCTACTTGCGCAATGTTCACACAAGAATTGATGTGCTATCCGCACTCATTTTACAGGGGCTTTTTTACCGTGCTTAATTATACGGGCTTCATGCCCAGACATGTGTCAAGCCTCCACATGTACCTTTTATTCACCATTATATGCATCGATATGACTTAAGTCTTGGCCAATCTGGGTTGCTCGCCTCTGTGCTTACCCCTACGCTCCCGATTGTTCGGCTAGGAGGTAAAGGAGCACCTCTGCGATTGTTATCGCGGGTCACCGGATGTGTACCTCAGATCGGGTGAAGCCGAAGCTAGCGTTTTAAGGGAATATTCAATCGGTGACTTAAAAGATGATTTTTATCCACTTATTTATCTGCCCCAGATGTTTTTCTCGCTTTTAGCAGTCCGACATGCACTTTAGGGCATGCCACCCCAAAGGAACCCTTAACGGAACTATTCTCCCGGAAGATGTTTCTTACTACCCATGTAATATAACATAACTAGTTGAGCACTTGTCTGATAAAGCACTGATGACCCCTATGCGTGGTCTCCATGCATACCCCGGTTGTTTCATAACCGAGAAGGTATTCGGACACACTCCGGACTCTAGGGTCCCGAGGTCGATGCGAAAAGGTCGGCAAAGACAAACGATCTACAATCCGGCTAGAAGGCATTTTGTATGTCATTTTATAATACATTGTCAAATCGAATGATTGTATTCTTCCTCAATCCCATCTAACAGGTTGTCTAATTTACAGTCCTGTTGGGAAAATTTAGCGGCCAACTCCACTTGGCCGTATACTAAACTCACAGGGATCTCCTTCCCATCGGGCCCCACAGTCCGACTTCGCCATGTGGTTGGGATCCGCCTTCTTGTACCACGCCTTTACCATGGCCCAGCCTCCTCGGCACCTTGGCGGCAGGCCGAAATCTTCCATATATGGAAGCGCTGCCGCACTCCCTGCAGCTTCTCCGCAAGCTCCCCAAGACCCTCGGGTATGGAGAAGGCTGGCCATAACGCCCGGATGACGCTGCTCATAGCCTGCCGAACTCGCTCGATCGGTTGCAACAATTGGAAGTTGATCACCCGTTGTTACGGGCATCTCCTCCAGCAGGCGACCTGTGAGCATACCTGCGCATATATTCATCAAATTGACTTCCTCGCCAACTCTTCTTTTCAAAGGAGTTCGCCAAGCACTTACTATATATGCCGCGACGAAGCGCTGATTCTCCTTAACGGAGCCCGACAGCTCGCCCGAACGCCTTTCAGCTCTTCTCCAAGCTGGGCATGGGCATCCGGAGCTTGTTCCTTTCATGTTGCACCTTATGCAAGCACCCTCTCGCCGCCTTTAGTTGGCGCAGGTTCTTGCCTGTCCGGATCTTGTCCGCAAAGCACCGCAATGTCGTTTTTAGACTTGCGCAAAGGCCAAATGCTACTTATCTTTCTACAAATAATGCGTTACCAGAGAGGTCCTTGCTTTCCTCCCGCGCTGCATAATGCGGCCTCAAGTTGGGCCTTGCACTCTTGCAGCTCCTGAGACAGTTGGGTATTCTTCTCGGTAAGATCCTACGTTTCATATGATCCTTAAATCAGTTCAATATAACTACTTTAAGTCTCGGGGCCACTGCATATATAACTATTAAATTCTCTTACCAGTATGTCTTTTACATACTGCCCGTGGCTCGATAAAACTATCTTGAGCAGCACGAAGGTGCGCGTCCCCGTGTTAAAGGCATTCAACGCCTCGGGGAGAAGCACGCCACGAATACTGTCCGGCGGGCGCCTGTGATTCAGGCACTCTCCACCTCGCACTTGGTGGCGGACGAGCCTGTCGGCATCCCCAATGAGGAACGTCCGGCTCGCGCCTTGCGCCGCCTCCCCTCCCGACCAAAGGGAGTCCGCCGGTAGAGGTTGGATTGACACCTTCCACGCCTGCAGTCCGGCGGACGCTTTTTTCCCTATAAAAGTCATGAGCACTCAAACGCTTCCTAGGAATGTTGCTCTAAATACTGAATTGTGAGCTACACCTTTGCGGCGACGATTCAAGGCCGCTCCTCTTCCGCTTATCGGTCGGATCGCCTTGTTGGTCAGCCACCGCTGGCTCGGCTTCTCGCCCTAGGGGCGCCTCCTGCACAAAGGCTATCATATACGGTGGTCGAAATAAGCAAGGAAGGAATGACGGTGTCGTGGCTTCGCCGCAATCACCGGGAAGCCGGATATAGTCCGGGATAGTCGGCCGTGATGGCGACTAAAGCATTGTCCATGCTGAGCTGGTGGAACACCTCGCCGATTAGCTCCACCTTTATGTCCGGATCCTCTTCGAGGTCGGATCCCGGATCTCTCCGGATCCTCGGGCTGTGGAGCCGGACTTAGCATGCCCTCCACGGTCCGGGCGCAGTTCTCGCGTCAAGAAGAACACACTATAAGAAACTTAAGTTTCGAAGGCACGGGTCGGACACGCTGAGTGTTCGCTACCCAAGGTCGGGATTATTCATGGAAAACCCATTTAACGGGTTCGCCCAAAGGAAATCCTCCTTCTCCCCTTATACAGGCCGGACAAGATCGTCACGGATCTTCGGCCGAATCCGCCCTTATGCACCATGACGGGTGGCATCGCCCTCCCGCTGAAATCCCACATGGGTGGCCCTCAGATTGTAGTGGCTGCACCCCAAGATAATGCATGTTGCCATGACTCCAATCATGGTCAACTTGGCATGGGCCAAGAACCTTATTCGCCCATCAAATAATGGACGCCTACCTAAGGCGTTTCTTCAGAGGAGCATTGCTGAACTCCGGAGGCTGATCCAACAGGTCCCAGCGGAGCGTGTTCTATATAAACCATTCAAGGCCGGTCTTGGCGCCTTCTTAGGGTTCCGGATGGTATCCGTCCCGGCAATGCGCCATATTTCGCACCGCCCACTTGATATATGGACCCCTCGTGAGAGCGGGTACAAGGCGAACAACCTCTTCCACAACAAGTGGGGCTCGACGCCTGTGGAAAGCTCGCAAAGAGCTACATAACCCGCAATATGCATGATTGAGGCGGCGTGAGGTGATGAAGCCGGAGTCCGTAGAACTCCGTGAGCCCGCGGAGGAATGGATGTACAGGAAACCGAGCCCCTTATCGATAGGGGACGAAGCATACCCGCCCCTTTGTTGGGATTTGGGGTAACCTCCGCTTGCTTCCCACCTTTGTAGGTGGCCAGCCCGGCTCGAACCGGAACCATGAAAGCCGGAGGGAGATATCCCCCCATTTGGAGCTTCACCAGCTCGTTGTGCGGAACAGAGCATCTCCTCCAATCTCCTGGCAAAGGGCCGGGAGCTCGAGAAGAGGAGCCGCGTTGACGGTCCATGATGGAATGGATTCTTGGTTGAAAGCGCTCCGATGAGTATTTGCGAGAGGAAGATGGTGATTTGGATCTGGATTCTTGCCTCCCTTATAGGCAGATTGTTCGCACAACTAGGGGGTAAAACATAAAAGACACCCTGACTTTTCACATTCAAGCGACACGTGGAAGAAGGCCATTATTGGGCGTGAAGCCAAGACGCGCAACATTGATGAGGAAGCGGACACCGCTCGCAGTACGAAGGACTTGAAGGAGAACCCGCCTTGCAACGCCGAAGACTACACGCATGCTGGACTTATCGTCATTGAAGCCTGGTTCGGGGGCTACTGAGGGACCCGGATTAGGGGGTGTCCGGATGGCCGGACTACCATCATCGGCCGGACTATCATCGGCCGGACTATCGTCATTGACCGGACTCCAAGACTATGAAGATAGAAGATTGAAGACTTCTCCCCGTGTCCAGATGAGACTTTCCTTGGCGTGGAAGGCAAGCTTGGCGATACGGATATGTAGATCTTCTACCATTGTAACCGACTCTATGTAACCCTAGCCCTCTCCGATGTCTATATAAACCAGATGGCTCTAGTCCGTAGGACTACATCATCAACAACCCTTACAATCATACCATAGGCTAGCTTCTAGGGTTTAGCCTCCTTGATCTCGTGGTAGATCCACTCTTGTAAACATCCACAATATCAATATCAATCGAGCAGGACGTAGGGTTTTACCTCCATCAAGAGGGCCCGAACCTGGGTAAACATCGTGTCCCTTGTCTCCTGTTACCATTCGCCTAGACGCACAGTTCGGGACCCCCTACCCGAGATCCGCCGGTTTTGACACCGACAGCCATCCTTCTTATCCGCCAAGTATCTAGGGCAGTTCCACTTCCTGTGACCATTTCCTTTGTAGTAGAAGCACTCAATTTCAGGCTTGGGTCTATCTTTGGGCTTCTTCATGGCAGTGGCAACTTGCTTGCCATTCTTCTTGAAGTTCCCTTTCTTTCCCTTGCCCTTTTACTTGAAACTAGTGGTATTGTCAACCATCAACATTTGATGCTTTTTCTTGATTTCTACCTTCGTCGATTTCAGCATCACGAAGAGCTCGGGTATCGTTTTCGTCATCCCTTGCATATTATAGTTCATCACGAAGTTCAAGTAACTTGGTGATACTGACTAGAGAACTTCGTCAATCACTATTTTATTTGGAAGATTAACTCCCACTTGATTCAAGCGATTGTAGTACTCAGACAATGTGAGCACATGCTCACTGGTTGAGCGATTCTCCTCCATCTTGTAGGCAAAGTACTTGTCAGAGGTCTCATACCTCTCGACTCGGGCATGAGTCTGAAATACCAATTTCAGCTCTTAGAACATATTATATGCTCTGTGGCATTAAAAAATGTTTTTGAAGTCCCGGTTCTAAGCCGTAAAGCATGGCGCACTAAACTATCAAGTAGTTATCATACCAAGCTTACTAAACGTTCATAATGTCTGTTATCTGCTCCTGCAATAGGTCCATCACCTAGCGGTGCATCAAGGAAACAATTCTTCTGTGCAGCAATGAGGAGAATCCTCAGATCATGGACCTAGTCCGCATCATTGCTACTATCATCTTTAAACATAGTTTTCTCTAGGAACATATCAAAAAATAAACGGGGAGCTACATCGCAAGCTATTGATCTACAACATAGATATGCAAAAACTATCAAGACTAAGTTCATGATAAATTAAGTTCAATTAATCATATTACTTAAGAATTCCCACTTAGATAGACATCCCTCTAATCATCTAAGTGATCACGTGATCCAAATCAACTAAACCATGTCCGATCATAACGTGAGATGGAGTAGTTTTCAATGGTGAACATCATTATGTTGATCATATCTACTATATGATTCACGCTCGACCTTTCGGTCTCAGTGTTCCGAGGCCATATTTGCATATGCTAGGCTCGTCAAGTTTAACCCGAGTATTCTGCGTGTGCAAAACTGGCTTGCACCCGTTGTATGTGAACGTAGAGCTTATCACACCCGATCATCACGTGGTGTCTGGGCACGACGAACTATCGTAACGGTGCATACTCGGGGAGAACACTTGTACCTTGAAATTTAGTGAGAGATCATCTTATAATGCTACCACCGTACTAAGCAAAATAAGATGCATAAAGGATAAACATCACATGCAATCAATATAAGTGATATGATATGGCCATCATCATCTTGTGCCTTTGATCTCCATCTCTAAAGCACCGTCATGATCACCATCGTCACCGGCTTGACACCTTGATCTCCATCAAAGCATCATTGTTGTCTCGCCAACTATTACTATCACGACTATCGCTACCGCTTAGTGATAAAGTAAAGCAATTACATGGCGATTGCATTGCATACAATAAAGCGACAACAATATGGCTCCTGCCAGTTGCCGATAACTTTGTTACAAAACGTGGTCATCTCATACAACAATTTATATCATCACATCTTGACCATATCACATCACAACATGCCCTGCAAAAACGAGTTAGACGTCCTCTACTTTTTTGTTGCAAGTTTTACGTGGCTACTACGGGCTTAGCAAGAACCATTCTTACCTACGCATCAAAGCCACAACGATTTTTCATCAAGTGTGCTGTTTTAACCTTCAACAAGGACCGGACATAGTCACACTCGATTCAACTAAAGTTGGAGAAACAAACACCCAATAGCCACCTGTGTGCGAAGCACATCGGTAGAACCAGTCTCGCGTAAGCGTACGCATAATGTAAGTCTGGGCCGCTTCATCCAACAATACCGCCGAAACAAAGTATGGCATGCTGGTAAGCAGTATGACTATTATCGCCCACAACTCTTTGTGTTCTACTCGTGCATATAACATCTACGCATAGACCTGGCTCGGATGCCACTGTTGGAGAACGTAGTATTTCCAAAAAAATCCTACGATCACGCAAGATCTATCTAGGAGAAGCATAGAAACGAGCGGGGAGAGTGTGTCCACGTACCCTCGTAGACCAAAAGCGGAAGTGTTTAGTAATGCGGTTGATGTAGCTGAACATCTTCGCGATCCAACCGATCCAAGTACCAAATGTACGGCACCTCCGCGATCTGCACACGTTTAGCTCAGTGACGTCCCTCGTACTCTTGATCCAGTTGAGGCCGAGGGAGAGTTTCATCACCACGACGGCGCGGTGACGGTGATGATGAAGTTACCGGTGCAAGGGTTCGCCTAAGCACTACGACGATATGAATGATGTGTGTTTCTGTGGAGGGGGCACCGCACACAGCCAAAAGATCAACTTGTGTGTATTTGGGGTGCCCCTGCCTTCGTATATAAAGGAGGGAGAGGGAGAGGCAGCCGGCCC
The DNA here is from genome assembly GCA_021605205.1 of Aegilops longissima. Classification (NCBI taxonomy): domain Eukaryota; kingdom Viridiplantae; phylum Streptophyta; class Magnoliopsida; order Poales; family Poaceae; genus Aegilops; species Aegilops longissima. The sequence continues at coordinate 719,967,304 of CM038677.1, forward strand.
TAGGGGGGCGCGCCAAGGTGTGGAGTCCTACTAGGACTCCCTAGTCCTAGTAGGATTCAACCTCCCACACGGAGTAGGAAAGGGGGAAGGGAGAAGGAGAAGGAAAAGGAGGGCCCGACCCCCTTCTCCTAGTCCTAATCGGCCTCCTGCCCAAGGGGGGGGCGCACTAGCCCCTTGTGGGCTGGTGTGCTTCCCTCTTATGGCCCATAAGGCCCATAACTTCTCCTGGGGGGTTCCGGTAACCTCCAGGTACTCCGAAAAAATGCCCGAATCACTCGGAACCATTCCGATGTCCAAATGCAACCTTCCAATATATGAATCTTTACCTCTCGAACATCTCGAGACTCCTCATCATGCCCGTGATCTCAGCCAGGACTTGATGACCCACAAGTATAGTGGATCAATTCTAGCTCTTTTCGATAAGTAAGAGTGTCGAACCCAATGAGGAGCAGAAGGGAATGACAGGTAGTTTTCAGTAAGGTAATGTCTGCAAGCGCTAAAATTGTAAGTAGCGAGTAGTTTGATAGCAAGATACTTTGTAATGAGCAAGTAATGATAGTGACAATAAGTATGCAGCAAGGTATCCCAATCCTTTTTAGGCAAAGGACAGGCTAAAAAACGGTCACTTATGGTAAGCAAAGTGTTCTTGAGGGTACACGGGAATTTGATCTAGTAACTTCCATCATGTGGTTTGATTTATGTTCGCTACTTTGATAATTTGATATGTGGGTGGACTGGTGCTTAGGTGTTGTTCTTACTTGAACAGACCTCCTACTTATGATTAACCCTCCCACAAGCATCTGCAACTACGAGAAAGGTATTAAGGATAAATCCTAACCATAGCATTAAATTCTAGGATCCAATCGGTCCCTTACGGAATAGTGCATAAACTGGGGTTTAAGTTTCTGTCACTCTCGCAACCCCCCATCTCTTTACTACTCCACAATGCATTCCCTTAGGACCAAATATGGTGAAGTGTCATGTAGTCGACGTTCACATGACACCACTAAGGGAATCACAACATACATACCATCAAAATATCGAACACATATCAAATTCACATGATTACTTGCAACAGGATTTATCTCGTGACCTCAAGAACAAAATTAACTATTCACAAACAACGAACATGCTCATGATCAGAGGGGCATTAATATGCATAATGGATCTGAACATATAACCTTCCACCAAATAAACCATATAGTAATCAACTACAAGATGTAATCAACACTACTAATCACCCCCTAGCAACAATCTATAGTTCCAGTAACAAGATTGAATACAAGATATGAACTAGGGTATGAGATGAGATGGTGCTGGTGAAGATGTTGATGGAGATTGCCCTCCCCAAGATGGGAGAGTTGTTGGTGATGATGATGACGATGATTTCCCCCATCGGGAGGGAAGTTCCCCCGGCAGAATCGCTCCGCTGGAGGGCAGAAGTGCTCCTGCCCAAGTTCCGCCTCGAGACGGTGGCGCTCCGTCCCGAAAGTATTATTCTTATTTTTTCTAGGACAAAACCACTTATATACCAGAAGATGGGCACCGGAGGTGGGCCGAAGAGGCCACAACCCACCAGGGCGCGGGGGCCTGGCGTGCCGAGGTGGGTTGTGCCCACCTGGTGGCTCCCTATGGTGTTTATTGGCTCCAATAATTCTTAAATATTCCATAAAAAATCCTCATGGAGTTTCAGCTCATTTGGAGTTGTGCAGAATAGGTGGCCTGACGTAGCTTTTTCAGGTCCAGATTTCCAGCTGCCGGAATTCTCCCGATTGGTGCGTACCTTGCAAATTGTGAGAGAAAAGGCATTAGAATTACTCCAAGAAGCATTATTATGGATAAAAAACATTATAAATAATAGTAAGAAAACATGATGCAAAATGGACATATCAGCTCCCCCAAGCTTAGACCTCGCTTGTCCTCAAGCGAAAACCAAAATCGAAAAACATGCTCACATGCTTTGAGAGAGAGGTGTTGATAAAAACAAAATACGGACATAGAAGCATCATGTTGATTATTATAACAGCAACAAATTTAAACATAGGACTTTTATCATAGAACTTTTATCACACACTTCCTATGAATAAGTAATAGTTCATCACATAATCGAAGTATAAAGCAAAAACTCTATTAGAGATCAACAAACTATGTTCTTAGTCAACTTTGCAACTACAATTCATCATCTTTTCAGGAAGGGTCACATGTCGGAGCCTTTAGGCAAGTCCAAATACTCAACTATCATATAGTCTTCTATGATTGCTAACACTCACCTCATACCCATGAGCAAAACGTTTCAACCGGACTCATAGAAAGATAGGGGCTTATAGTTTTGCCTCCCAACATACTCACCTCAAGGGTGATGTCAACAATAATAACTCATGCTATCTATATTCAACTGGACATATGTGCTTAGATCTTTCCCCACCACATGATGCTTGCCAAAAGAGAAAATAAAAAGGAATAGAAGGAAAACTTTGACTCTTTGCATAAAAGTAAATACATAAAAGTAAAAGATAGGCCCTTCGCAGAGGGAAGCAGAAGTTGCCATGCGCTTATTTGTTTGCATGCTCAATCCCTTAGTGCAAGCGAACGTCACGTTGTATTGCCCCTTAAGATGACAACCTTTATTATGCAGTCTGTCGCTTTTATTCGTTGTCATCCAAGTTCGTGCAACGCTCAATTTTCTCTTACACTAAAAGATCTCACATACTTAGAATCAATTTTTATTGCCTTTCTGCACCGATGACAACGCACTTGAGGGATCTTGTTCAATCCCTAGGTAGGTATGGTGGACACTTGAAAAATATTTGGGCTTTAGGGTTTTTGGATGCACAAGTAGTATCTCTACTTAGTGCGGAATTTTTGGCTAGCAAAGATAGGGGGCAAGCATCACATGTTGAAGGATCTATGACAATATGACTTCTATGTGAATATAAACATACATAAACCATTACGTTGTCTTCCTTGTCCAACGTCAACAATTTTGGCATATAATATTTTGATGAGGGCTCACAATCACAAAAGGTTTCTAGGATAGTATATTTATATGCGAATCTTACCGTCCCTTATTAATTCTTTCATGAGTTGCATCACTGACCAATGCTATGTTTGTCAATCTCTACTAAAATTTTCTTACTTATACTTTTCCTTATGTGGTGCTATCACCTACCATAGGATTAGTATATGATCTTATTGATTTATTTCCTTTCTTTCGTTTGCTTTATTTCTCTTTTTCTTTTCTTTATTTGCAACATGAAAATAAAGAAAGTAAAAGCTCAAACTAACTTTATTATATAACTTGCACACGATAACAATCATAGATCACTAAGCAAAATCCCAAAGAAGAAAAGATCGAACTAAACTTTATTCATCTAAGCAAAAGATTGAACTAAGATAAGTAAAAGCAAAAAGATAGTGGGATGATACGATACCGGGGCACCTCCCCCAAGCTTGGCGGAAGCCAAGGGGAGTGCACATACCCGATACTCAGTTCTCCTCTGGTGGTGTCCATAGGCTCCTCCCGCTTTGTCTTGATCTTCATCAACCAAACATCTTCTTCCATGTGGTTGGAGGAGCAGGAAGACATGATGCCTAGCTTGATAAATCTGACCAGAAACAACACGAAAAGAGAACGGAGGATTTTTTTCACGATATTGTGGTTAACAGGTTAGGGAAGTATATATAGAATTTTTATCTTGCAAGTCAAGCATATGTAATAAAACGCAGTACGGAGGTGTCCTGTGGGTACAACTTTGGCGCATACAGTGTCTTGTGCCCACCAGGGGACGCTTCTTGGAAGTTTCTTTATTTCCAAATTGCTAAAATATTCCAAAACTGATAAAAAATATTTTTGCGGATTTTTTGGAGTCCGTTTACTTACCGTATAACATACCTCCTTATTTTGATGATTCTGGAGTGTTCCGGAAGGACTCTTTTATGTACTCTTCTGGTGTCAAAGTTTGGATAATATTGCTTTCAACATTAATAGGCGTACCTGAGATATAATGCTTTATTCGTTGTCCATTTACAACCTTCGGGTTAGTACCTTCGGAATTATTTATTTTGATGGCTCCGGACCGGTAAACCTCCTCGATAACATATGGGCCTTCCCATTTCGAGAGGAGTTTCCCTGCAAAAAATCTAAAACGAGAGTTGTACAAAAGAACATATTCTCCGACTTTAAACTCACGCTTTTGGATTCTTTTGTCATGCCATCTTTTAACTTTTTCTTTGAATAACTTTGCATTTTCATATGGTTGGGTTCTCCATTCATCTAATGAGCTTATATCAAATAACCTCTTCACACCAGCAAGTTTGAAATCATAGTTGAGTTCTTTAACTGCCCAATATGCTTTATGTTCTAACTCAAGAGGCAAATGAAAAGCTTTTTCATAAACCATTTTATAAGGAGACATACCCATAGAATTTGTATATGTTGTTTTGTAGGCCCAAAGTGCATCATCTAATTTTTTAGACCAATTATTCCTGGACCTATTAACAGTCTTTTGCAAAATTAATTTTATTTCTCTATTGCTAAGTTCAACTTGACGACTAGACTGAGGATGATAGGGTGATGCAATTCTATGGTTAACATGATACTTAGCAAGCATCTTACGAAAAGCACCATGAATAAAGTGTGAACCACCATCAATCATTAAATATCTAGGGGCTCTAAACCTTGGGAAAATAACTTACTTAAGCATTTTAATAGAGGTGTTGTGATCAGCACTACTGGTTGGAATAGCTTCTACCCATTTAGTGACATAATCAACAACAACCAAAATATGTGTATACCCATTAGAGGAGGGAAAAGGTCCCATGTAATCAAATAACCAAACATCAAATGGTTCAACAGCAAGAGAATAGTTCTTAGGCATTTATTGATGCTTACCAATATTACCTATTCTTTGGCATTCATCACAAGATGAGACATACTTACGAGCATCCTTGAAGAGAGTAGGCGAATAAAATCCAGATTGCAATACCTTGTGGGCAGTTCTATCTCCAGCATGATGCCCTCCATAAGGTTCGGAGTGACATTTCCGTAGGATTTGTCCCTGTTCATGCTCAGGTACACAACGTCTAATAATACCATCTATTCCTTCTTTATAACGATGTGGGTCATCTCAGACGTAATGTCTTAATCATAGAAGAACTTTTTCTTTTGTTGGTAAGTAAAGCTAGGTGGCAAATATTTAGCAACAATGTAATTAGCATAGTTAGCATACCAAGGAGTACTATTAGCAACATTTATTGCAGCTAACTGCTCATCAGGAAAACTATCATCAATAGGAAGTGGGTCATCAAGCACATTTTCAAGCCTAGACAAGTTATCAGCTACTGGGTTCTCAGCTCCTTTTCTATCAATAATATGCAAATCAAATTCTTGTAGCAAGAGAACCCAACAAATAAGTCTAGGTTTAGCATCTTTCTTTTCCATAAGATACTTAATAGCAGCATGGTCTATGTGAACAGTTACTTTGGAATCAACAATATAAGGTCTAAACTTATCACAAGCAAACACCACTGCTAAGAATTCCTTTTCAGTAGTAGCATAATTTCTTTGAGCACTGTCTAGAGTTTTGCTAGCATAATGAATAACATTCAATTTCTTATCAACTCTTTGTCCTAGAACAACACCCACAGTATAATCACTAGCATCACACATAATTTCAAAAGGCAAGTTCCAATCAGGTGGTTGGACAATAGGTGCAGTAATTAAAGCTTTCTTGAGTGTTTCAAAGGCTTCAAGACAATCATCATAAAAAACAAAAGGGATATCCTTTTGCAAAAGATTAGTGAGAGGCCTAGAAATTTTAGAAAAGTCCTTGATAAACCTCCTATAGAAACCAGCATGGCCTAGGAAACTACGAGTACCTTTGATGTCCTTGGGACATGGCATTTTCTCAATAGCATCAACCTTAGCTTGGTCCACTTCAATACCTTTTTCAGAAATTTTATGACCCAAGACACTGCCTTCATTGACCATAAAATGGCACTTCTCCCAATTCAAAACAAGATTTGTTTGTTCACATCTCTGCAAAAATCGATCAAGATTGCTTAAACAATCATCAAAAGACTTCCCATAAACAGAAAAGTCATCCATGAAAACCTCAACAATCTTTTCACAAAAGTCAGAGAATATAGCCATCATGCATCTTTGAAAGGTAGCAGGTGCATTACATAAACCAAAAGGCATACGTCTATAAGCATGGGTTCCAAAAGGACAAGTAAAAGTGGTCTTTTCTTGATCAGGTTGAGAAACAAGTATGTGTGAAAAGCTAGAATATCCATCAAGGAAGCAAAAGTGCATGTGCTTAGTGTCGTGGAATTGTCACGGCAGATGTCCTCTTGCAAGGACTTAATCGTGGAGCCATCGCAACTAGGAAGCTTAAAGGGGTTAATCGGGACAAAGGACACGAGAGGTTTATACTAGTTCGGCCCCTTATGGTGAAGGTAAGGCCTACGTCTAGTTGGGTTGGTATTGCTTGCTGTTTCAATGACCAGGGAGCGATATATGCTATGCCCGGCTCTCGATGAGTTGTTTCTTGCCCTAAGCCGCCAGCGGGTCGTCCCCTTATATACACGGGTTGACGCCTGCTGACCTCTGAGTCCCGGCCGCTCATAAACAAAGGTCCGCTCGGTGACTAGTTAATTCTACCTTACGATGCAAGTCATGCCATCATGTAGGTTTACCACTACGGGCCTTAAATCGCCTGTGGGCTTTAGACCCTTTATTGAACCGCCATCCTCACGCTTGGTCTTGGGCTTGTTCTGATGAATCCCTCTTTGCGTAACCCGGCCCCTCATGGGCGGCTTACACAAATAGTTAGATCCCCAACATTAGGCCCCAGATTGATTTGAACCTGTTCACGTCAATCTTAAAATACCTTAAAATAAACCTTCAGTCTTTTGTCTGTTCAAAGGTTTTAACCTGCCGTGACGTCATCCTCTGGATCAGGGTTAACCCGCCGTGACGTCATCCTCAATTAAATTCATATTTTATTCCGTCATATCCTCCAACGGATCTTTTGCCTTTACTGACCATTCCGAAAACTGAGGCGTCGGGGCCGCTGGATAATGATGTTGGCCTCCTCGTTTCTCGCGCCGTCTCAGTCAGCTTTCCCTTATAAATGAGTGCGACCTAGGTCTTTCCCAGTCTCCTTCTTCGGTCGTCTTCCTTCTCGCACTGTTTCTCTGCCGCTCGGGCTCTGCCGCCACCGTCGTTGCAGATCTCCTCGTCTTCTCCAACTCAGGCCGCTGCATCAACCTGACTTGACCAGAGAAGCGCGACGGACCCCTGCAACAGCTCTACATCCGTAAGTCCTTTTCTTTCCCTGCTTTTAGATCTGCATTACGGCCTCCCGAGTTCGTCGATGTTCATCGCCGCCCGTTGCAAACCCTTGATAATTTTCCCCTCCAGTGCTCCTTTTTGATCTTTAGACAGTTAGAACTACTGCGGTGGCTGTTCCGCACCCAGCTTGAATAGAAACAGATCTCCTTTTCCTTGTTTAAAGGCCTCCTTCGAGTAGATGAACTTCTCTGCCCTTGTTTTTAGGTCTAGAAATTTTTCTTTTCAGAACAACCGTTTGATCCAAAATAATTTCTGTAAATTGTGAAACCTGTTTGTTCCATACTTAGCCAAAAACTGCATCTGTTGAATCTGTTTAACCATGGTAGCCCATACGGTCGGTTTAAGACAACACCGGTTGTCAGTCTTGCTTGCTTCCCACAGCTTAAGAAAATTTAACTGCCTTTGATACTAGTAGCGGCTTAAATATCACTGCATAGTTACCCATATGTCATTAGGCCCCTTCTTAAGCCGCTATTTTAAATAGACTTAAACTGTTTTCCTCTGGGTTAAATTTGAACCGGAACTTCTTATTTTGTCATAGGCTTCAATTTATACAATGGCACCCAAGGCTCCCAAAGCTCCTGTGACACCAGAATCGGGTCAAATCATTTATTCTGAAAGCACTTTGTCTGACTTTGTGAAATCCGGCTATCTGCCCAAGAGAAAAGTCATGTCTTATCGTGCTCCTAACCCGTCAGAGGAGAAGCCTCAACCCAAGGAAGGGGAGGTGATCGTGTTTACTGATCATATGAACCGGGGCTTCGCTCCACCCGGTTCAAAATTCTTCAGGGATGTTTTACATTTCTTCGACCTCATACCTCAAGACATCAGGACCAATTCCGTGTCCAATATTTGCAACTTCCAAGTCTTCCATGAGGTGTACCTTGGGGAAGAACCCAGCTTACTTTTATTTAGAGAATTGTTTTACTTAAACCGGCAGAATGAACGCGCCAACGGGCCCAGTCTGGAACTTGGTGGCATCTCGATTCAACGACGGAGAGACTGCCTTTTTCCTTACGCTGAACTGCCGAGTCATCCAAAGGATTGGAATCATACGTGGTTCTACTACCAAGATACTTCTCCGGCTGACAAAAATCCTCTACCCGGCTTCTGCGCCTTGCGCCTTGAATCCAACCACCCGCTGTGAGATAAACTAACTGTTGTTGAACGTCTGCCACTTGCTCCCACCATTAGTAAAATCAAAGCTCTTCTGGGAAATGGCTTGGATGGAATTGACCTGGTTCGAGTCTGGCACGCTTGGCGAGTGATTCCGTTAAGCCGCTGCCCCAGCTTAATGTGCACTTACTCTGGCGAGAAGAATGACCCACTGCGTCATAGTCTCGACGACTTACCAGATGATGTGGTAGAGGCTACAACTCGACGTTCTTTGAAAGAGGGCACGATGACTAGTAATGCCTTTGGCTTACTTCCTTTCGCAAGAAGAACCCGCCCCTGCGAGAAGCCATCAATCTCAATGAATACTCTTCACTATATTACACCTTGCTTTACTCATAACTCCTTATCATTTTTCACAGGCCGATGATAACTTCTAGAAGGTCAAGTATAACCATGAGGCGGCCAAACAGGCGGAGAGCGGCAAAAGAGCCGAAGGAAAGCCGCCAAGATCGAACTTGAAGAAGAGGAAGCCAAGCGCTTCAGATATGTTTAAGCTTGATGACACTAACGATGATGAAGAAGAAGTAACTTTTAACTCCCTTGACTCTTTATCATCACCTTGCTGACCTTAAATCTTTTCAGGAGGATACGGGGAAAAGCCAAGCCGTCGAGGAAGAGGTAACTATAATCTCCTCCGACTCCGAGCCCCTGCCGCGTCAGAAAATTCGAAGAGTAACCGGAAAGTAAGATTTTCACATCCTTTGGCTTACCAAGATCCTCAATTTCTTTTGAAGCAACAGCAATTTGAAAGCCGGAGGCGAACCGGACCAGCAAGGATATAGAGCTCTCCTCCGCTTACACGACGTAACGAAGCGTCGGGCTGAGGTTATCTCGATTTATGTTCTGCTTACCCTTTGGCGGGTTTAATTCGTCAACCTCTCAATCCATCGACTCAATTATCGGGATACCTCTCCTTCCTCCGTGAGTCTATGCAATCTAACATGCCGGCTTTCAAGACTGCCTTACGGTAATATAATTTTGTTTTCCTTATGCTTTACCTTACTCATATTTTGTACTCACCTTCTACTTTGTCCACAGCGTGCGGTGAAGCCAGTAAGAAGAGGGCAAAAAGAGTAAACCGTCCCAAGACCAGGGCGTGGATCGAGCTGGAGCTTAGCACGACCGCTCTGACAGCTCTACCCATCGGCCGCCTGAACCAGCCTCGACATTCCAAGGCGACCTCGATCCTCCATGAAAATATTCTCAACAGCTCGATAACCCGGAAGCTCCTAGCCCTGCCAAGACAATTGATCCGGAAGTTGAGATTCTGAAGACTCAATTTGTTGAGCCGGGGCAACCCACTATCCTGTCCAAGTGTTCTGCCAAGGAGGAGCTTCTGGAACGCTGAAAGGCCAAGCTGGATATTGCTGATTATACTCATTTAAGTATTGGAGATATAGTCTCTGGCTATATCAACCAAGTACATAGCACCCGTGACACGAAGTTAACATGGTGAAGCAAATACAGCAAAATCGAGGTACAACTTATGTTACTTTTCTTAACCATACTTATCAGATCGCCCCAAGTCTATTGCTTATGAATAAATATGCTGTAGACTTAGAAACCTGCTTAGTACTGCTTTGTCCGGTTTATAAAGAAGATATTTAACCCGATTGTAACATGATACCTTGAATTTGCAATACACATTAGTCCCCAAGTGTCAAGTATCTTTGCTTGCAAAGTGCTTGGGACTTAATTTCCATGAACCGGCATTGTACGTTAAATTTCTTCAGCATACATTAGCCCCAAGTGGCAAGTACCTTTGCTTGCAAAGTGCTTGGGACTTAATGATATCTTACCATGATTCTGACTATAACCCGGCATCAATGCAGGCCACAACAAGTCAATTTGAGTCAGAGATTGCTGACCTGAAAAGCCGCCTGGCAGCTCAAGAACTTGAACTTCAAAAGGCCAACTCCAAATTTGCATTCAGCATCTCTGACCAAGAGAAGTTGAAGAAGAATTTTGATGCGGAGAAGAAAATCTGGGCTGATGAGAAGGCCTCACTGGTGACCCGGGCCGAGAAGGCGGAAACGTCACTTGCAGAAGCAACAGCCGAACTATCCGCAGACTAAGGCATAGCCTAGTGGTGGGAAGGGGCTGATGCCTTCCCACCCACCCAGGTTCAAGGCATGGTACTTGCAATTTGGGTTTGTTGCACCAATTATACTGTAAGGGGTTCCCTTACAGTCTTTCTATAAAAAAAACAGCCGAACGGTCTGGCTTAAAGCGCTAGATATCTCAAATGGTCTCAGCAATCTTCGGTAAGTTACTATATATAACTTCGAATATTGCAATCCTTCCTTTGATGACTATTTTAATTGTCATCTCCGGCTCACCTTATGTTTATGAACGCAGGTCCCAGGAGCACAAACCTTAAACAGAACATGTTGATCAAGCTGAAGGCAGTTTACACTATGGTGGAGCAATTGTACACCGGGTCACAACTTGCTTTGGCCGTTGTGGCTTTATCAAATGACGTTCCCCATCTCCTGCAAGATGTGCTAAAGTGGCTTGACGTGCTACCCCGGTGGATCCAAGAGCTAAGACGGGCATCTGCCAGAACCGGGGCTATAGCTGCCTTGAGCCGGGCCAAAGCGTTGCTTCCAGAATTAGACCTGGCAGACATTGCTCTTGGATATCCCAGCTTGAAGGAAGACGACTCTTCATTCGACGAGACAGACTTTACTGCTTGTGTGAAAGTCGTACGTCCTGTTGCTACTATCATTGGGAATGATATTGACCTTACCAAGTATCGGTACCGGCTATGACAATGAGAACCGAGAATTCCAACACCTCACTATGATGGCGTCGGCTGATCCCTTCAACTCGTAAGCACACCTTTGCCCTGAAGTTGACCCAGCCGGTTTAATAGATGATGAAGCTGAGTTTGATGCCTTAAGCGGCATTGGTGGGCCTCGTCAACCTTCCAGACATGGCAGCAGCATTTGAGAGGCGGAGAAGGATAACCGGAAGCTTCAAGCCCACCAAAGGAGTGAACCGCCAGACGTCTATGACTTTGCAAAAACAATGCTTCATTATTCAAACTCGGGGAGTCTTGTAATAGGGTAGAAAAAACCTCTCAATTTTTGCCATGCCTTCGCGCATGTTTGTGGCGCTTAATACTTTCGTAAGCTGCCATCGCTATATATTTCCAGCTTTTGTTGATCTTTACTTGATGTTAAAAACTCGCTTGCCTTATCCTGCGTATAAAACAAACAGAATTCCCTTGGCGATTTAGCGCATCCGGAGTTACATAAAGTATTGATAACCCGGAGTGCGAACCAAAACATCATATAAAGGCCGCTTTATGATTACAATCACAATACCTGCGATCTTTTTTTGGTATTCTCGCCGGCTTATGCAACCCAAATCATGAGAGTGAGTTTAACTCCTGAAAGTTGGCACATATAATGTTCACCTGGCCCTTAATAATATTTACACTTAATTTCAAAGGCCTCTGATTCGAATACGATCAGTGAACCGTTCCAAAGGGGTTAAGCTAAGATTCGGATACGATCATATAGCCCCCAGTGGCTTTGGCGATGCCGATCAAGTGGGTATCGACAGCTATGTTCTCTTTGGTTCAAATACGACCTATGTTTGAACAGGACGCCCCCAAGTGACCATGAGAGTTGTTTAATGACGTTGATTCGAATACGATCCATGTCTGACCCAAAGAGGTTAAGCTATGATTCAAATATGATCAAGAAGCCCCCAAGTGGGTTTGGCAGTATGCCGATCAAGTGGATATCGACAGCTATGTTCTCTTTGGTTCGAATACGACCTATGTTTGAACAGGAAGCCCCCAGGTGATAACGGCTAGATTCAGATATGATCATAAGCCGGACCAAAGGGAAAGCCGGATTCGATATGATCCGCTCCACTTGGTTGTTTCCACCACCTGATAAAGAAGACATATAAACCTTTGAGGGTGAAAAGGACAGAGGTCCTGCTTTATTGCCTTATATAATCTATACAAAAATATATACATCTTGAGAGCCGGTGGCTCAAGTATAGTAAGGCCGAAGATGAGCGATGTTCCACGGTCGGTGGGACTCTTCCTCCGACTTACGTGAGTCTTTGTGTTCTTGAACATCGATGAGGTAGTATGACCCGTTGTTCGATTCTTGCTGACCACAAAGGGTCCTTCCCAAGGAGGGATAGCTTGTGCATATCGGTCGATCTGGATGAGCCGGAGCACTAAGTCGCCTTCTGAAGGCTCGCTTCTAACCCGGCGGTGTGATAGCGGCGCAGGTCTTGCTGGTAAACCGCCGAGCGGGCTATTGCCAAGTCTCGCTCCTCATCCAACAAGTCAAGTGCATCCTATCGAGCTTTTTCGTTATCAGCCTCAATGTAAGCCGCCACGCGGGGTGAGTCGTGCGGATGTCACTTGGCGGGACTGCCTCCGCTCCGTACACCATGAAGAAAGGTGTATAACTCAGATCTGTTAGGCGTAGTGTTGATGCTCCACATCTGATGACGGTAGCTCCTCCACCCAACAACCCGGAGTTCGCTGTAAGGGGACTAAGAGCCGGGGTTTAATACCCTTCAGGATCTCTTGATTAGCTCTCTCTGCTTAACCATTGGATTGAGGATGAGCAACAGCTGAAACATCAAGCCGGATATGTTCTCGTTGACAGAACTCTTCCATGGCACCTTTGGAGAGATTAGTGCCATTATCAGTTATGATGTTGTGTGGAAAACCAAAACGAAAGATCACCTTTTTCATGAACTGAACCGCCGTGGCTGCATCACACTTACTGACCAGCTCTGCCTCAACCCACTTTGTAAACTTATCCACTGCCACCAGGAGGTGTGTATTTTTATCCTTAGACCTCTTGAAAGGTCGAACCATGTCAAGCCCCCAGACTGCGAACGGCCAAGTAATTGGAATCATCCTCAACTCTTGAGCCGGCACATGAGCTCGTCGTGAGAATTTTTGACATCCATCACATCTGCTAACCAGGTCCTCCGCGTCGGCATGAGCCGTCAGCCAATAGAAACCATGACGGAAGGCTTTGGCGACAAGAGATTTTGAGCCGGCATGATGACCACAGTCTCCTTCATGGATCTCCCGAAGTATCTCCTGACCCTCCGTAGGCGGCACACAACGTTGAAACGCCCCAGTAACACTGCGGTGATGTAACTCGCCATGAACAATCGTCATAGACTTGGATCGCCTGATGATTTGTCTCGCCAAAGTCTCATCCTCAGGCAACTCTCCCGGGTCATATAGGCCAAATCGGCCTTTGTCCAATCCGGGATGGCGTGCGGGGCTGCCACCAACAAGCCTCCGGTGCAGCAACGCTAGTTCTTCCTATGTATGTATCTTGATGAAGGATTATGCAAAACATCGAGAAAGGTGTTAGGCGGCACCGCTACGTTGAGACCCGGCCGGCTTAAAGCATCGACCGCCTCATTCTTCCTTCAATCAATGTGCTCCACTTGATAACCTTTGAAGTGCCCACCACGCATCAACTTCACGACGGTAAGCCGCCATTAAGGGATCCTTAGAATCCCACTTGCCTGATACTTGTTGAGCTACAAGATCTGAGTCACCCAAACACCTTACCCGGCTCAAATTCATCTCTTTGTCCATCCGGAGACCATGGAGTAAGGCCTCATACTCAGCTGCATTGTTAGTACAAGGAAACATAAGCCGGAGCACATAACAAAATCTGTCACCTCGAGGGGAAGTCAACACGACTCCAGCCCCCGAGCCTTCCAACTGCCTGGACCCATCAAAGTGAATAGTCCAATATGTGATATCTGGCTTCTCCTCAGGTGCCTGCAACTCTGTCCAATCATTAATAAAGTCCACCAAGGCTTGAGACTTAATAGCAGTACGTGGCATGTACTTCAAACCATGAGGCCCAAGCTCAATGGCCCACTTGGCGATTCGTCCTGTGGCTTCCCTGTTCTGGATGATGTCTCCCAAGGGGACAGAACTAACCACAGTTATAGGATGACCTTGGAAGTACTGTTTCAGCTTCCGGCTTGCCATAAACACTTCGTAAACAAGCTTCTACCAATGTGGATACCTTTGCTTGGAATCTATGAGCACCTCGATGATGTAATAAACCGGCCGTTGAACCGGATGCTCCTTGCCAGCCTCCTTACGCTCCACCACAATGGCAACACTGACAGCTCGTGAGTTAGCAGCCACATATAACAGCAACGGCTCTTTATCAATGGGAGCCGCAAGGACCGGCGGCTTGGACAACTGTCTCTTTAAATCTTCAAAGGCAGTATTAGCAGCATCACTCCAAACAAAAGTGTCTGTTTTCTTCATCATCTGATATAGCGGTAGGGCCTTCTTACCTAACCGACTTATGAACCGGCTTAAATCTGCAATACGACCTGCCAGTCGTTGAACATCATTGATGCACGCCGGTTTAGCCAAAGAGGTAATTGTCTTGATCTTCTCTGGATTAGCTTCAATGCCTCTGTTTGAAACCAGGAAACCCAAGAGCTTGCCTGCAGGTACACCAAATACACACTTTGCCGGGTTAAGCATCATCTTATAAACCCGGAGATTATCAAAGGTCTCTTTCAAATCAGATATCAAGATTTCCTTCTCTCTGGACTTCACCATGATGTCATCCACATAAGCATGAACATTGCGCCCAATTTGATTGTGGAGACAGTTCTGTACACATCGCTGATAAGTCGCTTGAGCACTCTTGAGCCCAAATGGCATAGATACATAGCAGAAGGCTCCAAATGGAGTGATGAACGCCGTCTTATCCTGGTCCTTAACTACCATTTTGATCTGATGATAACCAGAGTAAGCATCCAAAAAGCTCAAACGCTCGCAACCCGCCATAGCATCAATGATTTGATCAATATGGGGGAGAGCAAAGGGATCAGCCGGACAAGCCTTATTTAAGTCCGTGTAATCCACACACATCCGCCAGGTGCCGTTCTTCTTGAGCACGAGCACCGGGTTAGCCAACCACTCCGGGTGAAAAACTTCCACAATAAACCCAGCCGCTAAGAGCCGGGCGACTTCCTCTCCAATAGCTTTTTGTCTCTCTTCGTTGAACCGTCGAAGAAACTGCCTGACCGGCTTATACTTCGGATCAATATTGAGAGTGTGCTCAGCGAGTTCTCTCGGTACACCCGGCATGTCAGAAGGTTTCCATGCGAAGATGTCCCGGTTCCCACGGATGAACTTGATGAGCGCGCTTTCCTATTTAGGATCCAAATTGGTACTGATACTGAACTGCTTAGATGAATCGCCTAGAGTAAAATCAACAAGCTTTGATTCAGCCGCCGACTTAAACTTCATCGCCGGGTCATGCTCGGTGGTTGGCTTCTTTAGAGAGGTCATATCCGCCAGGTCAACATTGTCTTGATAATACTTCAGCTCCTCTGCTGCACAAATAGACTCAGCATAAGCCACGTCGCCTTCCTCACATTCCAGGGCTACCTTTCGACTTCCATGCACGGTGATGGTGCCCTTGTGACCCGGCATCTTAAGCTGCAGATAAACATAACACGGTCGTGCCATGAACTTGGCATAAGACGGCCGACCAAACAGAGCATGATATGGACTCTTAATTTTGACCACCTCAAAAGTTAATTTCTCAGCTCTAGAATCATACTCATCTCCAAAGGCCACTTCGAGTTCAATCTTGCCAACTGGGTAAGCCGACTTACCACGCACCACTCCATGAAAGACAGTGTTGGACGTCCTCAAGTCCTTATCAGTCAATCCCATGCGGCGAAAGGTCTCATAATAGAGGATATTGATGCTGCTACCTCCGTCCAAGAGCACCTTACACTACTGGAATCAGCTACTTTGCCATCTGCCAGATCTTTGCCGTCTGCTAGCGGACGACAAATAAGCTCTTTGCCATCAGCTACACAAAAGCGGACGGCAAAGAACGGGCGATGGCAAAGACCAAATTACCATCGGCCAGTTCTTTGCCGTCCGCTTCATGACGACAAAATCGTTACCATCTGCTAGCGGACGGCAAGAGGAGGGCCCCAGCGAGTTGCAAAAAAAAAAAAACCTAACGGGGCCCTCTTTGCCGTCCGCTAGCGGACGGCAAAAAGCACGTGGCAGACGGCAAAGGGTGGCGGGCGGCAAGAGGAGGGCCCCACGTAACGTTAACGGCGCCCCACCCCCTCTCTCTCTTTCTCTCCCACCTCTCGCCCCTTCCCTTCCGCCCTTGCCGCCTTGGCCCCCTTGTCGCCCGCCCCCCCGCCGCCACCAGCCCCCCCCCCCCCTGCCCGTCTGGCGCCGCCCTCCCAGCCCCGCACCTCCGCGCCCGCCCGCCCCCCCCTCCTCCGCCCGCCCCTCTCCGCCTCCCCCTCCTCCTCCGCCCGCCCCCTCCTCCATGCCCAGACCGCCCCCCTCCTCCACCCTCCACCCACCCACCCAGCCCCCCACGCTTGCCCAGTGAGTTTCTTCTTCTTCTTTTTTCTTTTTCTGTTTTTTAGTTTTAGGTTTATGTTTAGTTTTAGGTTTATAGGTTTAGTTTTAGTTTAGTATTAGGTTTATAGGTTTAGTTTTAGTTTAGTATTAGGTTTAGATTTAGTTTAGTATAAGAAGAAGAAAAGAGAGAGAGGAGGAGAAGAAGAAGAGGAAAAGGAAAGGAGGAAGAAGAAAAGAAGAAGAAGAAGAAGAAGAAGAAGAAGAAGAAGAAGAAGAAGAAGAAGGAAAAAGGAAGAAAAGGAAAAGGAGGAAGAAGAAGAAAAGGAAAAAAGGAAGAAAAGGAAAAGGAAGAAGAAGAAGAAGACACCCCGACCCGAGACCCCGACCCGACCCCGACCCGACCCGACACCCGACCCGACCCGACCCGACACCCCCCGACCCGACACCCGACACCCGACCCGACCCGACCCGACACGACCACGGTACCCAGGACCCGACCGGCACCCGACCCGACACCCGACCCCGAGACCCCGACCCAGACCCGAGACCCGACCCGACACCCCGACCCGACCCGACCCCGACCCGACACCCACCCCGACACCCGACCCGACCCGACACCCCGACCCGACCCGACCCCGACACCCCGACCCGACCCCGACCCGACCACGGTACCCACACCCGACCGGCACCCGACCGACACCCGACCGAGACCCGACCCGACCCGAGACCCGACCCGACACCCCAGACCCGACCCGACCCGACCCGACACCCCTACCCCGACCCCGACCCGACCCGACACCCCGACCCCCAAGGTGACCCGACACCCGACCCCGACACCCCGACCCCGAGCCTGACCCAACACCCGACCCCGAGCTGACCAGACACCACACGCCGACACCACACCCGACCCAAACAACACCCCGACACCGACACGGCACTACCCGACATCGACACGACACCCCGACCCCGACCACAAAAACAGCACCCGACCCGACACGGCACCCGACACCGACAGACACCCGACCACCGACACCTCCGAAAAGGTGTTCGTTGGCCTTCCAGAGGCCGACGGGTCATATATATATTGTGAATTATTAGTTAGGTCATATATTTTTCGATTTTGCTATGAAAACATCATATATAATTGTGTTGATCGTGTAGTTTTAATTGTGCGATTGTTTCATCGCTGCGAGGTTTGGTGTTCGACGACCTCGCCGTGTGTTTGAGCTCGCTCGCCTTTCGTTCGTGGGTGAGCACAAATGACAACTCCTCCTCCCCATTAATTATTTGATCTATTCCGATGAAACTTGATAGCTAGCTATATATGTGTCTTGAATCATCGATGTGCGTAACCAATATGTGTCTCCCGTTCGAAAGCGTCATAGTTATAATTGGAGATGGACTTATCCGTTGTCCTAGCACTCTCTCGGAGATCAAAGCGCGCCGATCGAGCTCCGCTCTGAGATAAGGCCTCGTGAGCGGCGGTGCAACTCGCCATCAAGGTTAGTGATACATACTCGTTATCTTTCTCTATTACATTGTGTGCGCTTCCATCAATGATTACAAATGGTCATGTGAGTGGTGTTGCAGGCTGCTATCTGAGTGAGAGAGATAGAACGGAGAAACTTCACGGCGGAGGCGGAGGAGGCAGCGGGAGTTGGAGGAGAGGACGACAAAGATGATGGAGGAGGAGAGGCACGGAATGACATGCGAGCAAGGGCCATGTACGAGCTCCTTGTGGTAAGTTTCTTCTGCAGATTAGCCAAAACATTCATGTAGTGTTTGTCTCATTACTAACTAGTATGGTGAGTCGTCAAAACCAAATGTGCAATGCGTAAAGCGAGAAGACAGGTCGAGACCGCTCCGCCGATGCCGTGATTGCTCCTGGGACCACGGTGAGTTTTATTTGAATGGACATTACTTGCTAGTCTTAACATTTGAGTGTCATCATGCTAACAAGACATTGGAAATGATCTTTGGTGCAGCGTAACTCCAGACAAGCATCATACGATCCTTCTCCAGACTACCGACACGAGCCACCCGCTTCTACACCTCCTGGATCTTGGTAAGTTTATCTAGTGTTTTGCTTAACACATGCATAAAGACCTAGACTTAGCTTTATTTCCTCCAATGCTTACCATAATGACCTAGACTTAGCTTCTTCTCCTCCAAAATGACTTAATAAGCTTCTCGACCTCCAAAACCATCCATTTTACCTAAGTTAGCTCTAAAGCGATCTGTACTTAGCTTACTTATGTCAAAAATTGCATAATTAGCTTAGTTAGCTCATAGGCGATCCATTTTACCTAAGTTAGCTCTAAAATGACCCATTTTACCTAGGTTAGCTTATAAATGATCCAGTTCATCCAAGTTAGCTCAAAAATGACCCATTTCACCTAAATTAGCTCTTAAATGATCCATTTCACCAAGTTAGCTACAAAATGATCCATTTCACCTAAATTAGCTCTTAAATGATCCATTTCACCTAAGTTAGCTCAAAAAGATCCATTTCAACTAAATTAGCTCATAAATGATCCATTTCACCTAAGTTAGCTCAAAAACGATCCATTTCACCTTAGCTAGCTCATAAACGACCCATTTCAACTTAGTTAGCTCATAAATGATCCATTTCACCTTAGCTAGCTCATAAACGACCCATTTCAACTTAGTTAGCTCATATATGATCCATTTCACGTAAGTTAGCTCATAAATGGCATACTCTTCTTGTTCTAGTCTTCTTCTTGTTCTACTCTTCTTGTTCTAGTCTTCTTCTTGTTCTACTCTTCTTGTTCTAACTTTCTTATTTTCATTTTGCAGATTTCTTTCACTTGACTAAAGCTTGCATAGATGGAGTGCTCCTTATCCCTTTCTCTGTTTCTTTTGTATCGTTGAACTATGCATGTATCGTTGGATGAAACTATTGTAATATATATGGTTGGATGCCTCTATGTTGAACTTGTTATGTATGATGGAACTATGCATGTAATATATATGTTTGGATGATGAAGTTATGTGTTGGATATCTTATATGTTTGCTCTGTAATGGCCTTTTGAAATATATCTATATATGTCATATATATTTGTGATGAAAATTGTTGGATTTAATAAAAAGCAGATAAAAGAGCCAATATGCGGGCTCTTTGCCGTGCGCCATCGACGGTAACAGCGCTCTTTTTGCCCTCCTCATGACGCAAAGAAGACACGTGGCATCTAGTCTGTGCTTCTGGAAGTGACCCATTTGGTCACTTTGCCATCGATGTGAGCGGCAAAGAACACGCACTTTGCCATTAGTGGCGGGCGGCAAAGAACACGCACTTTGCCATCGGTGGCGACGGCAAAGACACTAGAAATTTTGCCGTTAGCGGCGGACGGCAAAACTGCCGTTAGACACATAACGGATCGACGGCGCAATTATTGCCGTCCGCTCTCTTTTGCCGTCCGTCGCGGACGGCAAAGGGCCTTTGCCGTCGACCACCGAAGCGGACGGCAAAGTAGTCACATTCAGAGCCTACGTTGCGGAGCTCGTTGCCGTCCGTGGTGGCGGCAAAGGATTTTGCCGTCGCCATTCATGCCTTTGCCGTCCGCCATGGCGACGGCAAAGTAGCTGATTCTGTAGTGTTAGTGAATTTATATCCACCAACCCGAGGTGCTACCACTAAGGCCAATCGGCCGGATTATCAACCCGGAGGTGATCTTCCTGCTCCATACAATGGGCTGTTACGACCACCTCAAATAACGGGAACCGCCGCTCAACAGTAATTCACGGCCCTCTTATGATCGTTCGGTCACGTTTGCACAAATTAGTGGTGAACACATGATCGCCCACCATTAATTTGCTTGGTGGCTTTGGTAACTGACTCTCGCTGCTTCTCCCCCTTGACCAGATCGTTGTTGATTTTAGCCGCCTTGATTTCCTTGGCGGAACTTGAACCGCCGCCCGGGCCATGAAAGCCGCCGGCTCCTGAGCCGCCGCCCTACCCATGATTGCCATCAAACATGTTAGAATTATTGAAAGCCTTCATGATCGCGCAGTCTTTCCATAAGTGAGTGGCGGGTCGTTCCCGGGTGCCGTGTCTCGGGCAAGGCTCATTGAGTAACTTCTCAAGAGATGGGCCTGACCCGCCAGACCGAGGGGCCAGCTTGCCCTTACATCTTTGATTGTTACCCTGTGCATTGGCGTTGGCTACAAACTCCGGGTTACCCTCAGCCTTACGCTTATTGCCTCCTTGATTCATTGGGTTATGCCGCTGACCCTTTCCATTGCCGTTCTTCTTTCCCTTCCCTGTCTTTTCCTCATCAGACGCGGGATCCTTGGTACTATCAGGATCAGCGTATTTGACTAAAGCTGCCATCAAGATACCCATATCATTGCAATCACGCTTAAGGCGCCCGATTTACATCTCGGTGGCTCAAAGCGGCGGTTCTTCTCAACATGAGGATCGCAGAATCGACATCCATCTTATCGACGAATGTATTATCTCCTTGACCGGCGTACCCAATGAGTCGTGGATTCACCTTCCCCCTGCTTACAATTTGTCAGGTCCACAACCAACATAGATTGCTTGCAAGTGTCTTTGAAGTTCTGGATGAATCGGACTTTCAATTCTGCCCATGAGCTAATGGAATTGGGTGGCAGGCCCTTTAACAAAGATCGGGCCGTTCCATCTAACATCATGGTGAAGTACTTAGCCATTGTTGCATCACTGACCTCCAACAGTTCCATGGCCATCTCATAACTTTCAATCCACGCCCCGGGCTACAAGTCGGCCGTGTAATTCGGCACCTTCCGAGGTCCCTTGAAGTCCTTGGGCAAACGTACATTGCGTAAAGCCGGCACTAAGTAAGGAACACCGCCGGTTCTGATAGCCACTCCCGCCTCAACGGAAGTCGTGGGATAATCTGGAAGGTCCTGATGAGCCGTTTGTTGAGCCGCTAGCTGAGCCGCCCGCTCGTCCTCCTGACGTATCCGGTCCTGCACCGGGTTATATCCACTGGGCTGGTTACGACATTTGGCGTTGCTTGACAAAGCTTCGACTCCATGTGCTGCTGTAACTTCGGACTCGGTTTTGTGAGCGGAGCTAACCAAGGCGGAGGAGTTGAATGAATCTTGTCCCGGCTGTAAGAATAAGTCTCTTGCTGAGCTAGGGCTGTCTGGACGAGTCTCTGATCCTTCGGGTCTCCACCGCCGTCGGATCATCACCGTCCACTGGGAGAGCCGCCAAATGCGCCGATGCTACGATTAAGTTCTCCATGGGGTTGGAAAAATGACCCGGTGGTATTGGTATATAGCGGGGCAGGGCCATACTCCCATGAGGAGGTGCCATCTCACGAGGCTGAGCCGGTCCTCCCGCTCCGGCTGTCATAAACTGATTGGCTTCGGGCGGGTTGCTAGGACCGGCACCGGCTGTAGTGAAAAGGTTCCGATGGTCATAAACCGGAGGCAAACGGGATTGAGTTTTCTGGTGTCTCCTTCTCATCACCTCATTAGATGCGTTCAGGCTCATATTAAGCTGAAAAGCCTCTGACTGGAGTTGTTGCGCTCGTGCATCCAATGCCGCCCGTTCTGTAGCTAACCTGGTGTCCTCAGCTGCCAAGGCCTCCTTGGCCCGAGCTATCTCCTCATGCACCTTTGCCACCTCCGCGTTATGCTCATCTTGATTTGCAGGAATAAGCGTGGCGATTAACGAGGCGTCGGCTTATCCATGAGATCCATCGGCACTGAGCGGCGGGCGCGACAGGCCTCTGCCCGGCCGCTCTTGACCGGGCGTTATTGCCGTTGCAGCCGTTGAGTTTTGACCGGGTTGAGTACCAGCCATGAAGACTCCTGCCCAGCGTGGCGGCTCATAGGAGTCCGGAATACTAGAGCCGTCAGAGCAGCCCCCAAGCATGCCCTCTTGGACTTGATACATCGAATCTATTGAACCGGTGGACGAATCACCGTCAGAGAGGACGGCCGTCTCACCACCATCTTCAGATCCTTTAGAAAGTTCCTCTCCGTGGATGCAGCCCACGAAGGCACGCTTCATGCCGGGTTGAACTCGGGCGGGTCTCGCACGCTGAGCCGTCTCGACGAGATCAGTGCAGTTGTCCGGCTCAGGGCCCGGCTCACTAATCCGACCGATGAAGACGTGGATTCCGCCGAAAGGGACCCGGTACCCGTACTCAATTGAGTCGGCGCCGGGGCCCCAGCCTTCGTTGTCGATGTAGATCTTGCCGCGACAACTCTTGGTCATCCGCCCTGCGTATCCCTTGAGCCCTTGAGCTGCCCTTCAAGAACTCAAATCCACCGTGCGCTGGCCCCACGGTGGGCGCCAACTGTCGTGGAATTGTCACGGCAGATGTCCTCTTGCAAGGACTTAATCGTGGAGCCATCACAACTAGGAAGCTTAAAGGGGTTAATCGGGACAAAGGACACGAGAGGTTTATACTAGTTCGGCCTTATGGGCCATTGGCGAGAAGAGGGGATAGCCCACAAAGGGGAGGTGCGCCCCCTCCCCCCCAAGTGGAGTTCGAATAGCAAGGGGAGGGGGCGCGGCCCCCCTTTCCCTCTTCCCCTCCTCTCCTTCCCCCTTTTCCCCCTCCGTAGAAAGGAAGTAGGGGGGGGGGGTGAATCCTACTTGGACCGGAAGTCCAAGTAGAACTCCCCCCCTTTGCGCACCCCTCTAGGGCCGGCCTCCTCCTCCCCCCTCCTTTATATACGTGCGAGGGGGGCACCCCAAAGGCACACCAAGTCTTCTCTTAGCCATGTGCGGTGCCCCCCTCCACAATTACACACCTCCTTCATATCGTCGTAGTGCTTAGGGAAGCCCTGCGCCGGTAACTTCATCATCACCGTTGCCACGCCGTCGTGCTGACGAAACTCTCCCTCGTCCTCAACTGGATCAAGAGCTCGAGGGACGTCATCGTGCTGAACATGTGCTGAACATGGAGGTGTTGTACGTTCGGTGCTTGGATCGGTTGAATCGCAAAGACGTTCGACTACATCAACCGCGTTACTAAACGCTCCTGCTTTTGGTCTACGAGGGTACGTGGACACACTCTCCCCGCTCGTTGCTATGCTTCTTCTAGATAGATCTTGCGTGATCGTAGGGATTTTTTTGAAATACTACGTTACCCAACACATTCAAGCTATTTCCTCGAATGAGGAGGAAAGAGAAGGAGAAGGAGAAGAAGGGGAGGAAGGTGTCTCTTCCCCAAAGAGAAAGAGAGCGTCATCCGAGGATGCCGCGGGGGCCAATGGCACCCGCACCCGAAGGTGCCTTGTGAAGGCTGCCGACATCCAACCCCTCAAGGTCCCGGGTGCGGCTTAGGACGTCTTCTCCGAATCAGATGACGACCTCACCAAGCCCCGCAGGCAGAGACTGCCGCCGAGGAGGTATTTCCTTCGTACGTTTTATTTCTGTATGCGTCTCATGCGTGCTAGTGCCTCCTTCCCATAAGTTTAATTTAGTCATTCATCCTTCACAGCCCGCAGCGTTCCCGAATCAGTGATAAGGATTTGTTGAGTGGGCTTCCTCCAGCTAGTGCGTCAGAGGAGCGTCACCCTTCCCCTCCTGCCCATGACGGATTTGGGGAGGCGACTTCTCAGCATGCCTCGCCCGTGCTCACCATGGGGGACAGCGCCGACGTCCCCATGGCCGAGGCAGAGACCTCGACCTTCGAGGACCCACTGGGGAAGGACCCTTCAACCAAGGAAGGGGAAAAGCTGGGGCAACCGATGTCTTCAACCCCCGTCAATCCAGCACCACCATGGAAGCCGAACATGATGGCGGTTCCTCCTATGACGGAGAGGGCCGACGTGACGCGTCCACCCCTTCCTGCCGGTGCGGAGGCAAATCTCGGCATACTATATGGTCTTTTACAACTATATTTTTATATCTTAGGTCTCGGGTTCTGACAAACTAGGGTTATGGTTGGGGAACCACACGTGTCTTTACGGGTTTGCGAGGAGGCGGGGGTGCAGTGGTTGACGACTGATGTCGGCGATGATGACATGCCTCATGGGCTCTGCGTGCATCTGTCGAAGGAAGACGACAACAAAGACATTAGGTGAGTTGGGTCACGTCGTTGTGGGCTAGGGGAGCTGGGTGAGGATGTGCGTGTGGGTGAGGCTTTGCTAAGCTGCGCCCAATTGGGTTGCACCAAGAGAGAGCGAGAGAAAGAGGTCAGATGGTCCAAGAAATTGAAAAGATGCTTTTGAAAAACGTTTGAGGGACAAAAAGAAACCAAAATGGTTGGAAAATTCAAATAGGGCCTCTTTAGTATACATCAATGCCATACGTAAACACTCAGAATTTTTGGGCATGGGTTGGCAATTGTTTGGGGGAAAGTGTAAAAAAATTGCATAAAGGGGGCTAGAACTCGGCTAAGTCAAATGCTTGGGCTAAAATTGCGAAATAATTTGGATAATCCCCAAATGTGACAATGGCAGGTTTGAGAGTCAATTTCATGTTAGAACATTAAAATTTTGGAAATATATGCTGTATCTCCCTAATAATATTGAAAGAATAATTATATAGCTCTAAAGAGAACAAATCCTGTCTAATCCATCAATTTGTAAATAGATTAGAAATCTATGCATTTTAACTAGGGTTGGTATTTTAATTCAACCTCATTTTCAAGATTAAAGCATGATAAGATGATGGCATGATGCAATGATGAAGAAACTGACACGCTCACATTTAGATTGTTCACAATGTCCCAATCTTTTCTTAAACTTTGAGGGGGAGAGAATTTTCCGCTCCTTTTCCTCCGGGGGAGGAGAAAACTCGGCCATGAATACATGCACCGAGACCGGGTGCACCCATATTAGCTAAAGCATCTTTATTATATTCGCAACAGTGAGCTGCGCCCGCCCGTGACAACGTCGACTTCAGAATGCGAGAGCAAGCATCCGATCCCTCCCTCCCCCGTCCACTGCGTTCAACGCACCGGGGTGGACGCCATGGTGATTATCTTTCCTCCTCCTTTGATAGTGCTGTGCTAATCGCGTGGTTAGTGGCGGTAACTTTTCCGCGGAGAAAACGTGTCTCGGTGCTCCCCTCGGCACCTACCTGTGCCCCCCCTCCCCCCTAGCAGCCAAAATAAGCACTCCCGTAGAGCGGCATTGGTGGAGCAAAGCGAGTGACGAACGAGGAAAGAAGCCGCACGAAGCACCACGCATATAAACAAAAACAAACCGAGCGGAGCAAGCATCAGCAAGCGAGGACACGTAGTCGGCCGGACTGTTATCGGATGGCAACGCGACCCGACCCGCACCCGGCCACGCCCGACGTCAGTGCTGATGGCCTCCGTCCTGCACCGCCGCTGCCGCTGCCACCAATGGCCTGCCGCAACTGTTGCACCGGTGCGAGCTCCTCTCGACAGGACAACACGGCCGAGCCACTCGGTGAGTCGCCACGAAGCAATGGAGCAGAGGAGGGCCCAAAAGTCCATGCCGGGTTGGCCGGCGATGCCACGGACCCGGACCCGGGTGGGCGGGAGCGGATAAGCACGGGCGCTACGGAACAAACGCGCCCCTGAAAGCATCCTCCCCTGCTGGTTTGGTTTACCACCACCACCACTGTCTACCCAGTGCTGTGACCTTTCTCTCCTCCCGGTCTACAAAGGCCTCCTCGGCTTTCCTCCGCCTCCACTTCCTCCCTCCAAAGCCCCCTCTCCCCTTTCCCTCTTTCCCTCCCAAGCAAATCCTCTCCCCGCGCCTTCTTCTTCCTCTGCGCCTTGCTCTGTCTGGTTCGGGACTGAAATGGCATTCCACGACGAGGCGCCGCTGCTGCTCAGGATCAACACCGCCAGAGGCGGCCACATGGTAGCGTCCAAATCTCTGCTTCCTCTGCTCTCTTTTACTTTTCTGTGCGGTTAAATGCTATGTTCGTCGGTTTTATTGGTCGGTTCTCTGGCTAATGGCTTGGTTTCGGATGGAATGCGGCAGGGCGGAGGCGAGTGCGACGAGGCCGAGAACCAGCGGTGGCCGCCGTGGCTCAAGCCGCTGCTGGCGACCAGCTTCTTCGGGCAATGCAAGATGCACGCGGACGCGCACAAGTGCGAGTGCAACATGTACTGCCTCGACTGCGTCAACGGCGCGCTCTGCTCCCAGTGCCTCGCCTACCACCACGGCCACCACGCCATCCAGGTACCATACCATTTCTTTCCTCTCTCCGCATTGGATTCGGCGGAGCCGGAGAAGAAGAAGATGCTCCCTTCCCTTCCCTCCCCTGTTCCGTTTCCGTTGGAACTTGGAGGAGCGCACAACCGAAAGAGTCCCTCTCCGAGCTGCTAGATTTGCAGTTGGTGCTGTGTCCTCCAGCCCCCAACGGCCTCTCTTCCCCCACACGCATCCAAGAACCCTCCTAACTAACTTCCTTCCTTGAGCCGCCGCCCCCTGTTCCATCTCATCTCATTCCTAGCTTCTCTCTGACGATTTTTGTTGGTATATTGTTCCATTGCAGATAAGGAGGTCCTCGTACCACGACGTGATCCGCGTGTCGGAGATCCAGAAGGTGCTGGACATCACCGGCGTGCAGACCTACATCATCAACAGCGCGCGCGTCGTCTTCCTCAACGAGCGCCCGCAGCCCAGGCCCGGCAAGGGCGTCACCAACACCTGCGACGTCTGCGAGCGCAGCCTCCTCGACACCTTCCGCTTCTGCTCCCTCGGATGCAAGGTACGTAGTAGCTTCCACTAATGGTGCTCTGTGCCGCCGGGTCGGTCAACGCCTCTACTAGATTCCTTCAGTTCAGCTCGCCTGGACGGGGCGTGCTCTGGAGCGGCATTGTGATTTGGTTGTTTATACGTATGGACGCGCAGATCGTAGGCACCTCCGGCGAGTTCCGCGGCCGGAAGAGGCACGCCGGCGGCAAGAAGATGAAGCTGAAGCTGAAGAAGGCGGCGGCGTCGGACTCGGACGACTCGTCCACCATCACCAGCGGCGGGAGCGACAAGAGCAGCGTTGTGCAGAGCTTCTCCCCGTCCACCCCGCCGGCCACCGCCAACAGCTACCGCTCCACCAAGCGGCGCAAGGGCATCCCGCACCGCTCGCCCTTCGGCAGCCTCATCGTGGAGTTCTAGAGCAGAGCAGCGCAACGACCGCCCCCTCGCCGAGCCACCGGTACCACTGTAGCATACACGTTCATCCATCCATATCTACCTCTAGAGTTTTTCTCTTCTATTCCGTTCCGTTCTATACACCAAGGAGAAGGAGAAGGAGCTTAAGCAAAAAAAAATAACGAGCCGCCATTGCCGCACCTCTGCGCTTCTGGACGAGGAGGCCGGTGCAACGCAATGCGGGATCTTACTACTACTACGTACTTCATAGTCACTACAACAAAACACAGTTACTGTGCTGGTAACAGGAAGGAAGGGTTTGAGTGTTGTGTCTCCCCGGAACGGCGGGAGGTAGTAGCCGTAGTTTTTACTCTTGTAGTAGCTTAGCAGTACTAAGTTTTGCAACTTTCTTTCCTTATAGGCGTTGGTTGTTCTTAGCTTGTGTTTGATATGGTAGATGTACATATATGTATACTATCACAGATGGGAAATGGTAGCGAGACTGGTGTTGATATTCGTCGTCCTGTAATAACGCTCAGAATGCTTGCTGCTCCTGACGGCCTTCTTCAATGTCACCATGCTTGTTTGCTTGCTTGAATTCTTCTTCTTCTTCTTCTTCCCCGTTTCCTTCCCGTAGCATCAGCAAATGCTTGAATTGACTGCAATGCAGGGAGACCTGTGAGCGCCTGAGAGGGCACTGTGCCGGTGCTAGAAAAATCTCTGCGGATTTGGAGGAGACGGTGGCGAGGCAGTGGGAGCACTGTGGCACCGTCAGCAGCACCGGGCCGGCGGGCTGCCGCCTAACTTGCTTGACCCGCCATTGATGAAAGCGGCCGGCCGATGCCGACGTTGTCGCCATCGTCGTCGCTGGACCGGTTCGCTCGTCCGTTGCTCCCGTCCATACGGAAGAGCCAGGAACCCTCTGCCCAGCCCAACCCCCGCCCGCCATTCAACGCGGGCGGCAGGCCTGCCTCCCCTCTGTGTGCCCCTGTCTGTGGCAGTAGCAATAAATACGATGGGTGGATCGATCTAGGGTTGAGATCGGTCGTACGAAAATACCAATGATGCTGTACTACGTGTACTGGCAGGGCCACGTGCGTGGAGTCGAGCGAGCTCGTAGATATCTTCGTCGCGTCTCCCATGCATACGCATCTAGGGAAAGGTCGGCCTACGACGCCGGCCGGGGCGGATGCGGTGCATGTGGGCCGTCCGTTTTCTCTTGGCATGTGTGCGGCACGGCGCGCCACACGACGGCGGAGCGTGGGGCTCGCGAGCTCGCTCTCTCTGGATCTCGTCTAGGCTCCCGTACCGTACGTGTAGGCCATCCTCCTCGTCCTCGACCTAGATCGATCCAACGCTCTTGTTTCTTCACTGTACGCAAGTGGTACAAGGGCTGGTCTATGGGCGAATCATGGCCGGAAGACCTAGCCGTGCGGTGCCGTGGCACAGGCATGCAGGCACGCGCCGCGCACTCGCGGCGACGCCTGGAAAATTGAAAATGTGGCGATCCCGCCGCCCCACGCGTGACTGACGTCGCCAGCACCACCCACCACTCACCGATCACCGCCCCGCCGCGCGTGCCCATCGCACGCACGCACGCACGGACATGGACGAGGACGATCTGGTTGATCTGGTTGCCCCACGCGTGCCATTGCCATCTGCCTCTCTCGTCTCGCCGCCGGCCCGTCCGTGCGCGCCGTCCACGGCGGCGTGGGTTGTCCCGGCGTCTTCATCGGACGGCCGCTTCGGGTAGCAAATCTAGTCGCCTGCGGCGGCGGCGGCGGTCACCGTGGGGTTAGGTTAGGATCTACTGGTCCACCCACGGACGTGGATTGGGTCTGGATTGCTCTCACGCCCGGATATTTCTCGAGTTGCCATTGGCTTTTTCCACGGCGAAAGCAACATGGCCGCCGTACTCGGTTCGTTTCTCTACCATACCTAACTGCTCGGCGTACGCGCGGCCTCGTACCGAAATTCCATGACTAAGCCGATGACACATGGACCCCACGACGTTTACGTCCAGTGAAGCGAGATTACTTATACTTTTCCAAAGCAACGAGTCATTGGCACACCACTGCCAGTGCTCATGTGTTCGACTGTTGTGAATGGTTTCAACCAGCTTTTGAGGGTGCATTTCTCCCCCCTTTATTACTTTGTGACGGGGCTGGATCGGCGAGTGAGTGGGTGGGTGGACTGCTGCCGGGGTTCACGGTCACCATTGCATCTGCGTCGTGTGTGACAGTATTATATATCTCCACATGAGCGCGAATGAAATCCAGGAGGAGTCTAGTGGCGACGGCCGGTTCTGTCCCACTCCTTGATCAGATAAGTTCAGACGAAGACCCAACGACACGATTCATCCATGATTCATCCACACGATTGATAATAACCAAGAAAAAGGCAACAGATCCAAGAGTCAATCTCAGTGACGGAGAGGCCATGTGCGTACGAATCAACGAACTGTTTCGTTAGTAGGATGATAGGATCAGATGGAACCCTAAACTCCTATCTGAAACCCTTTTATTTCGGGCAACGCCTTTTGCTTCCGCAAGTGACCCGTCAGGTCTCTTCCCCCCTCCCCCCACCCCAGCAGGACTCACAGGGCGCGGGTGGTTTTTTCCTCGCTAGCTCTGAAGTCCAGCGGAGAAAAATTCAGAAAGTCACTGACTTTGGCCGTTGGGGGGCGGCAAGTGGTGCTTCGTTCAAAAAGGAGACGCTGAAAGGTTCAGGCCAGGTCCCAGGAATCGGGAGGGGTCGTCAGCACTCAGCAGGTTCCTTCCTTAGGAAACCAGCAAAGATGGAAATAATGCGCCGGCCCTACGCAATTAGGCCTGAATCAGACGAGAAAAACATCATTGGCTGCGTTCTTATCATGTGGTTATCAGGCGGTTCAGGACGGGAACACACTGTGTGTGTGCAGTTTTTGTGCACCGGCGTCTGCATAGTGCTAGCTCACTGACTGCACGGCACGAGTCACGTCTTGACTTGTGACCTTGGGGGTCATGAGTGGAGCGGCACCGCGTTGCTTTGGGCGAGGCACTGTGTCATGTGGGCTTGCTTCGGGTTATATTCGTCCGGCAACGGATCTTGTTGACCTCTTTGCCGGTCTGCCCCCGACGGGTCCTGCACGCTCGCACCATTAGCATCACTCACTCACTATGGACTGAAAGTTGCCGCGAAGCATCGCCAGGAGTGCGCAGTGTTACTGTGAGCGTGTGAGTTGATAAATCTTGTGGTGTGCTTTAGCTCTGATGCTAGAGAATGAGATGCTGACAAGAAAAGAGAGAGAGGCGATGGATCATTCATCCAAGCCGCGGCCAGTCTCCGTGTTGAGTTCTCGAGAGGCTTTGCAGGATGAGTGGATGAAATGAACTCCATTTTGGCCCCAGGCAAAGATGGCTAATCCGTTGTCGGTCGGGCAAAATAAAATAGTGCAATCTCGTGACCGCCGCAAGCAGAGCAGCAAGAACTGCTCGATTTGCTTGTGATATCCTACTAGACTACTAGAGGGTGCACTGAATCTGGAGGAGTTCGTACGTTTGGATGCTAGCAAGTAGCATGCCCGAAATTTATTAGGGTTCGACGGTGACACGTACGACGCCTTCGTGTCTCTAGTTGTACGCATCTGTGCCTTGCGATATCCGCCATTGCTGACCAGCCTCTCTCGCCATTACTCTAGTGAGGAAGAAAGAGCCGTCTCGTTCGAATAGTCTGGCCAGCCTTTTTGTTGTTAGTGAAGGAGTAGTCTAATCTGGTGATCGTCATGTCATCTCATAAACAAAATGAGCGGTTTGTAATGTTCTGCCGAGGAATCATCTCTGGAATACTCAACTTGTTTTTCTTTCTTGTTTTGAGGAAAGAAATATATAGGCAAGATAAAACCAGAAAACTGATAAAAAGAGGGAAAATCGAAAACCAATAGAAAATCAGAGGAAACTGGTAGAAGACAGAGAAAAGAAATCAAAACCCGATGAAACATACAATTTTTTTAGGATCCGATGAAACATACCTAAACCCGTTAGGAAGGTTTCCAAAACCAGCCCAAAAACCGCCCCGAGGGAGCGCAGTAGGTGCTAGTGAACGAGCAAGCACACACACTAATACACCCCTCCCCTTCGCACTCTTTTGATTTTAAGCGCTAGGCGGGGCAGGATGTCCTTTATTTTTTCCTTTTTTAGTTTTGAAATAATGAGGCATTTGAAAAAGATTTAAATTTTCAAAAATTTAAAAATTCTAAAAGTGTACAAGAAACCATAGAATGTTCGTGGATTCAAAGACAATGTGTTGCGATTTTGAAAACTTCAAAATACAAACATTTTAGTTTCAAATTTTCTGAAAAATACAAATGGAGACATGATGTATATGTGTGTAAATTTTCAAATCAAAATACTAAATTGAGAGCTACAAAATTTTTCTGTCTTTTTAGCATATGTACTGTTCATTATCAAAGTCCATGATTTTGTTTTTGTGTATGCAGCTCGCAATTTAATGTATTTTATCCTAAATTTTTACACATACACATTACATCCCACTATACATGTGTATTTTTTTAGAATTTTTTGAAATGAAAAGGTTTGTATTTTGAATTTTTCAATATTAAGGTCTCCAAGGAGTTCGGTCTACAAAATGTACTACTTGAAGAACTGGTCCAACCAATCGTGATGTCATTTCATAAACAAAATTGAGTGTCGTTGAAGCATAGCACGCTCTTCGCCCCGGAAGGTGGGCAGTATCGCACTTTGCAACATGGGTCGGGCCCAACGCATACCGACAGCCACGAGCAAGCGTGACTCGCGCGCACTAATTTGAATATTCATGAAGTTGAAAAAATATTCATGAAACTGAACATTGTTCATGGATTTAAAAAAAAATCATGAATTGTAAGAACAAACAAGTAAAGAAAATAAATGAAAAAGCAAACAGGAGAAACACATATGAAAAAGGCAAGATAAAACCAGGAAACCAATAAAAAAGAGGGGAAAATGAAAACCAATAGAAAATCAAAGAAAACTGGTAGAAAACGGAGAAAAGAAAAGAAAAAACCGATGGAGCATACCCTTTTTTAGGCGAAATCACTAACTAAGGAGTACTCGTTGCAAAGAACGCTCCACCTTCGCAGGTCACGAGAAGTGGCGCACATGCAGCGCGCCACTTGTCGCGACCTGAGAGTTTTCCCTTTTTTCGTAGATTCGTTTTCACTTGTCACAACGGGGAAGTTTTTCATTTTTTTGGGTCTTAGATTCGTTTATTCAAAATATTTTATCCCATGAATCACGTGTCCAAATACCGAACCATTTTCATCATTGGATGTCTCGCATCAAGATATTCAAAACTAGATCCCGGTTAATAGGTGTCAAAGAACTTTTTCATGAAAAAACCTGAAACATAAAAAAACATAAATTGGAAAATAAAAATATTGGAAAAATAGAAACCAAACCAGAGAAAAGAAGAAAAAACCAAAGCCCAATAACACGGTTCCGGCTTTCATTTTTGTGAAGCACAAGCTGTGCTTCTCATAGAATCACGTACACATGGATGATTTTCCCTTTTCGAGTAGAAGCACATATTTGCTTTCTTGAGAAGCACATATGTGCTTCCACAAGAAATACAATTGTTCTTCTCGTGAAAACACATACTTTTTTAAGAAGCATAGATGTACTTCCAAAAAAACCATTCCTCCCCTTCAAACCTAGGAAAAACTAGGCACAAACCGAAAATAGAAAACCCAAAAAAACTGATTAAAACCCAAAAACCATACGGATAAAATAAAAATAATAAAATCCTGAGAAAGCAACCAACATGCGAGACGTGATGGCGCCTGGACGCACCACTTGACGTGCTCTTAGACCACAAAGCTCTCGCAAGAGGTAACGTTGGTTTTTTAGGTTTAAGTAACCGTTGGTTAGTTGGTCTCGAATTCTCTTGGGTTCTAAGGCCGAAAGCTAAAAAAGAAGTTGGCCATCATGAGCCGGAAAACCTCTTTTGTAAGCCGGCTTGATCAAATTGGCCACAATCGTGCTTATTGTGAAAACACATTTTTTTTAAGAAGCACAGATGTGCTTCACAAAAAAAACCATTCCTCCCCTCCAAACCTAGAAAAAATCAGGCAAAGACCGAAAAGCAAAAATAAAACCCAAGGAAACTCATTAGAGCCCCAAAACACACATATATAAAAAGAAATCCCGAGGGAAAACCCAGCATGCGAGACGTGGCACCGCTGGACGCGCCATTCGGCGTGTTCTTAGACCACAAAAATGATCTTTGCCGAGCTCTCACGAGTGGTAACCATTGGTTAGTGGGTCTCGAATTCTCTTAGGTTTTAAGGCCGAAGAAAGTAAATAAAAAATAGTTAGCCACAATGGGCCGGAAAATCTCTTTTGTAAGCAGGCCTGATCAAGAGCACGGGGCAAGCGCGGCCGCGACCACAAACAAACGAACCATCGCCGTCGTCCCTTATCCCGCCAGCCGCGCTCGCTTATCCGAACACAAAAACCAGGCGGAAAATTTCCAGTCCCTCTCCCTCCGCCGCCCCCTCCAATCCCAAACCCCGGGACACAAACCGCCCGCGTCGCAGCCTCCTCTCCTCTCCTCCGGTGGGCGAAGCCAATGGCGCTCTCCCTCGCGCGCAGCCCGCAACCCGCCGCCGCGGCGCCCTCGGCCCCCCGCATTCAGGGGCGCATTTCCCAGTACGCCCCGCTCCTCCACTCCCCTCGCCGCGCCTACCCCGGCCTCCGCCTCCGCCTCCCGGCCGCCGCCGTCGCGGCCTCTTCGCCCCCGGAGGCGCCGGCCGCCGAGCCTGCGGCCGCCGCGGAGGGGGACGAGGAGCTGGGGGAGACGCGGCGGAAGCTCTTCGTCGGCAACATGCCGTTTACCTTCTCCGCCGCGGAGACGGAGAAGCTCTTCGCCGAGTGCGGCGTCGTCAAGGACGTCGAGGTGACAGACACACGATGCCACTACACGCTTAGTTCTTCAATCCTTTGCTTCTGCGCGCGTTCTCTGATTGACGCGGGCTAGTTTTGTTTGTTTCGCGAAGGTTATCAAGATGAAGGACGGGAGGAAGAGGGGCTTCGCCTTTGTCACCATGGCCACCGCCGAAGAGGCCGCCGCCGCAGCGGAGAAGTTCGACGGCCACGTGAGTCTATATGCGCATACGCTGGCTGCATATCAGTACACAACGTGGATGAATGCTGCCTTATAACAAAATGTGCTAAATGTTGTTTTGACCTCTGAAGTGAAATTAATTAAGATGACTTCAACCTTCGTTTCCATGTGTTTACTGCTATCACACATCCTTGGACCGAAAAAATCGCTGTAAATTCCTCAAGGTCAAGGGCGACGACGCTAGAACTTACCATTCGTTGAATATGCATGGACATGTTCACATTTGATGATTGCATTATATATTATTATTGGAATGTTCTTGCTGAATAGATGCCTTAAAATACATGGATGAGTTAAATAATGTTAGCAACTTTGTGAATATTATTTCATACGGACAGAAAAGTTTACTACGACCTTTTTTTTGAATGAAAAAAGTTTACTGCGATCTTACTTCATGTTTGAATTCAGCACAAAATATCAGTCTGCTGTCCAGTGTGTTACAGAGTTCAGCGGAGCTTATCATTAAAATACTGACATCTTGAGGTTCCCACGAAATAAGATGCTGGCATTCCCGGCAAAAATAATACTCCCTCTGTAACTTAATATAAGGCTTATTTTGACACTGTCATGGACTCTAAAAACGTCTTATAAAAAGTTACGGAGGGAGTATATCTTAGCTTTGGAAAATTTTCATGGATCTCTTATGCTAAATTCTGCATCACAATCATTTGTAGGATGTCATGGGAAGGATCATCAAGGTGGAATTTTCAAAGAGCTTCAGAAAACCAGCTCCACCACCATCTCCGGACACCATTGTCGCGAAGTACAAGCTTTATGTTTCCAATCTTGCATGGAAAGCAAGGTCTGCTGATCTGAAGGAGTTCTTTTTACAGTTTAACCCAGTTTCTGCCAATATAGTCTTTGAAGATAGAAAATCAGCTGGGTATGGTTTTGTTTCTTTTGGAACAAAAGAGGAAGCAGAGGCTGCTCTCACTGAACTCAATGGAAAGGTGAAATTTTGATGAACACTTAATTATCAGTTTTACAATTTAGCCAAGGACCGAGATCGATCATTCATAAATTAACCCTGCGGGATATTAAACTTTCATGCTTGATGCACACACTTGTTATTATGTACAGTTCAGAAATCTTTGCTGGTCTTATGTTCATTTATTTTTTGATGAGCAATCAGTATGCCTCTTTTGACTTAATTAAATGTATTGTTCTTTTCCATATTATGATGCATTTGTTGAAGTTGTGCACTGGAGGATAAAATTGCTCTGGAGCAGCAGTGAAATGCTTGACGAGATATCTATTTACGAAAAACACTACAAGGTCTCTTGCTTGAGTGACCAATTTTTTTATCTCAACGTTATATGATAAAACGTGTCTTCTGGGTTATTTCCTTACATGCTTCATCTAAAATCAAATGAAACAGATGTTGGACTATAAGCACATTAATGAGCATGGTGTTTAAGTTTCTATTTCTTTGTTTGATAGGAACTTATGGAAAGGCCTGTTATCCTAAGATGGCGGGAGGACAAAGAAACTGTGAAGGCTGATAGTGAAGTTGAAGACGTGAAGGTTAATGATCAGGCAGAAGGTGTGACGGTTGATGACAGTGGTGAGGTTGAAGGTGAAGATAAACAGGAGTAGTCTAATAGTAATGTGCTGGGAGAAAGTTGCAGTAGCTTATTGATAAAAGTGCAGATGCGGAAACTCATTGTACAGGTAGAAGTTTTTTTTATACTACTTGATTCCTTCTAATGTATTTATCATTTCACTTAGTCATAGTATTTGGCAGAAATTCAGAAATGGTGCCTTTTTCTTGTAGATACAGAATAGAGGCGATAATTGTAATCGAAGACTTCAGCAAAGGTTTCTGTCATGATGCTGCTAAGAAAAATGGAAACAGAGGGCATTAGCCGTGATCAAGGTTAAACATCATCCTTGAGCAGCTGGCTTCAGTATTTAATACGAGTCATGTGCTTATTGTAGTAATCAGTACTCATTTGTACTCCATTGTGACCATGAACTGTGTCGTTCCGAGATACTTGTAGTTTTCTGATTCTGGACCCAGTTCACTGTAATATCTCTTAGCTTGCTGATGAGCTTTCGGCGATGAGGCAATCTCAAGCAGCAACTTAATATTTTTCTGTTAGTTTCTCTCCTTTTTTTTTCTGTCTGGAAGGGGAAACCCTTCTGATTTGTTTTATTAGAAACTGAGAACCAGTTGCCCAGGTCTTAAAAAGGAAACAAAAACAGACAACCTGGGTTGTGTACATCCCTGAAGCATTGACTGGTAGCAAGAGAATTCTTCCGTTGTATAAAAAGAGAAACGCCAGCAACCAACGGCATCAGGCAAAACATGGAAAACATCAAGGCATGTCAAATGAAAATGAAATCCGTATATGAAGTAACTACTGGATCACCCTTTACAAAAGCCACAGCTAAATTTCCTTTTTCTATCTCCTAAGGGTACTTCATTTGTGGAATGGAAAACACAGATGCCAGATTTGCTCGTCTTGGATCTTGTGCCTTCCTTAACAAGTTAATCTGGTACTTTGTTGCAAACATACTATTTCAGATGATCTGTCCTTTTGATGTAATATCAGCCATATGTTTCCCTATCAGTTGCAACAATCATAATAGTAATCAATGATTTGAAATAAAAGGAAATCTGAAACACTGATTAACAGTTTGAAACCCCTCAAAAGTCAAGAGAATACACTGAACTACTTCACTGTTTCTTCCGCTTATGCACAGTACAGCGTAGCTGAACAATTGTTTAGTGTTCGCTAATATATTTACACTTGCGGTAGTCAGTAAATAACTCAATTATAGTCATTAGTGTGAATTAGGACACCAAATAGTCAAGAACTCAAGATCCCAGTTCCATTGCTTGCTAATGATGCTATTGCCTGCTTCATTGTAAGCCCAATGAAGGCAGCAAATTGCAAGCTGCCTAGACTAAGAAAAAATCTTGCTCAATATGTTTTGAATCTTTACTCTCCACCTTAAGCTCCCTATGGACTGTTTTCAGACAGTCAGGTGCTTTCAACTTACTATAACAATTATATCTCAGGTTGTAGCATACTTCTATTCTCAGGTGGTACTGTCATGTAATGTTCTCCAAAGGAGGAACTCATCATTTGTAGTTACATTTATTGAATAGACCACTGGGCCAGTCTAATTTTGTTATGGTATCTCTCTAACAACTTTGGTAATAATAATAAAGCACCCAATCACTAATTACATGCATCTGTGTTGATTTATGTTTATGGTAATTGTATAATCACTAGATAGGGTATGCTGCAAAGAAAATATTGGAACCAAAGTATTATTTTTCTCTTACTGTGCCCAAATGAAGTTGTCTAGGAACGATCTTCATGCATAACTGTAGGCTATATTCATGATACCGTTTAAAAAGGTAACCGAGTAGTATAAACTGAATACAGCCTAGCCCCTTTCATAAGAAGTTGTGAGTTGTTGGCAGGCTGATTGCTGCAAAAGAAGTACCTCAAACCCAACTTTCTATGATGTCTGTTCAAGGAGGAATTCAATAACTCGGCATAGTTCAGTCGTTAAAGCATCCGAGCAGATTTAAGGCCAAAGTTAACGAGAACGATAGAAATTGATATCTTTCATTTCCCAAACGTGACAAGGATGTTTCTTTTGAAAAATAACCTTGTAAAAGCGAAAGAATAGTTCGCTTTGTGCTCACCACGCAGCTGCTGCAAACCGTGCATCTCAGGCATGCAATTGCCACAGTACAAAGAGATGAGTTGGCGGATGACAAGTTCACGTGGCCCCATGACAAATCCGGAGAATACACAACAAAATCCACTTACAAGCAACTTTGTCAAGGTGGGATTCGTGCCCCGATGGCCGATGCGATCTGGAGAAGTTGGGCACCTCTGAAATGTAAGATCTTCGCTTGGTTGGCCGGGCAGCATCGGTTGTGGACCTCTGACAGACGTGCACGCCACGGCCTACGGGATGAGACGGCGGAGTGCTACACATGCTTGCATGAGGAGGATAATGTAGAGCATATCTTGGTGCAATGTGTCTATGCGAGGGAAGTGTGGCATGCATGCTTTGACACACTACAGCTGAACAGTCATGCACCGGGTACTGAGGATACATGGGAGGCGTGGTGGCTCACCACGAGAACAGGATATCAGGGGAAGGATAGGCGAGGTTTTGACTCTCTAGTCATCGGAGTGGCTTGGTCTCTATGGAAGCAGAGGAATGCGAGAGTGTTTAACCGACCAGAGCAATGCAAAGGACCACAAGAGCTAGTCAGATGGATCCTAGAGGACATTCTTGATTGGAGATGAGCTGGTGTGGGTGTAGGTGGACTAGATAGGTTTGTGAGACATTGACCCATGTGTATTGGTTGGTGTGGGTGTTCCGACGGTTGATATTCGCATCGACTATCGGATTCTTGTAATTATTTTGCTCTCTTCTATAAAATATGATACGCCATTGGCGTACTCTAGAAAAAAATGACCTTGTGAGAGTCCTAGTTGTGATACTCATCTTTATTAGTGTGACCTTGCTTTAGGGAAAGAGAAGGATGATCATAGGACCCAGATATCCTGGGAACATCAAATTTTTAGGCATGGAAAATCGAAAGATTTTGCATCGCAAGTTGTGTTCGCTGAGCATGGCAAATTTAGTTGATGAGCATGGCAAATCTGTCTCAGTTCATTTTTTTGCTAGGAAAATTGCCGTGCTTGCAGACTAAAATTGCCATTCTTACACCAATATAAATTGCCATGAAAAGCGTTCGATTTGTGTAAGTGCATCTAGTGCTACCCCTAGTTAGTTTTGGAGTATTGACAAAAAACTTGGTAGAGGGACTAATGTGTTTGTGAGATTCACAGGAGAACACAGGTAGAAGTCCCTTGATTCGGTTTACCTATAGAAGATGACCCCTAAAAATGTATGAAGATATTGAAGACATTGGTGGTTCGCGAAGACATTCACGTTGAAGATAATGACGTGTGAAGACATTCGCTTGAAGACAATGGAGTGCGAAGACATAGTTTCTTTCATAGTTTCATTTTCTTCTTTCTTGAGTCATAGGAACCACCGAACTGTTAAGTGGGGTCCAGGTGAACAAAGTCAGAAAACTGACGTGATGCTCAACCCAAATCCTATGTCTTCGAGCAAAGACAAATGAGAGTAAATCTTGTCCTGAGTAGGATAAGTTAGCTTTGTTTGTAGCCCAAGCCAAGCTGTCGCGTGTGTTTGAAATCCGACCGTTGGACACGTGTCGGTTCTCCAATGACCCAGGGTCATTTAGGACAAATCATGTCGGGTTGCCCCTGGCTATAAATAGCCACCCTCTTCCACCATAAATTGGTGGCTGGTAACCCACAAGTATAAGGGATCGTTTGTAGCCTTCTTCGATAAATAAGAGTGTCGAACCCAACGAGGAGCTAAAGATAGAACAAAATTTCCCTCAAGTTCTATAGACCACCGATACAACTCTACGCACACTTTAGCGTTTGCTTTACCTAGAACAAGTATGAAACTATTTTGCAAGAATAAAATTAGGAGAACCTTTGCAAGAATAAAACTACAAATAAATTGCAAGGTAATAAAAGTGGATAGCTTTTGTCAACAAGAAAGTCATTTGTCCCTAGGCAAATCAATAACAAGTACTGGTAATCATTCTTGCAATTTTATATGAGGGAGATGCATGAGCTAACATACTTTCTTTACTTGGATCATATGCACTTATGATTGGACCCCTAGCAAGCATCCGCAACTACTAAAGATCATTAAGGTCGTGAAACCCAACCATAGCATTAAGTATCAAGTCTTCTTTATCGCATACGCCATAACCCACTTATCCGCGTTTGGGCTGCTGTCATCCCCCGCAACACTGACAATAAGCAAACCATGAACATATTGCAACATCCTACATCAGGGGCCCCTCACATTTGCGCGAGATGGAGGGCACCGTATGACAACACCATAAATAAAATATACAATCATACCAACCAAGATCACGATTAACCCATAGGACAAAACGGATCTACTCAAACATCATAGGATAACCATAGATCATTGGGAAATAATATATGAAGTTGAGCACCATGTTTAAGTAGAGATTACAGCGGGGAGAAGAGGTGTTACACCGCTGCATAGAGGGGGAGAGAGTTGTTGTTGACGGTAGAAAGATTGTTGATGTAGATCGCCGTCACGATCCTAGCCCCGACGGCACTCCGGCGCCACCGGGAGAGAGGGGGAGAGAGCCCCCCTCCTTCTTCTTCTTCCTTGGCCTCCCCCCTAGATGGGAGGAGAGTTTCCCCTATGGTCCATGGCCTCCATGGAGGCAGAGGGGCGGGAGCCCCTCCGAGATTTGATCTCCCTCTATGTTCTCTTCTGTTTCGCGTTCCCCAGATCAGGCCCTTGACGGTTTCTTAAATTTCCGGAGATCCGTAACTCCGATTGCGCTGAAATTTTTACACGATTTTTTCCATAAATTATCTTTCTTGCGCCAGAAGAAGGGCTCCAACCGACGTTCGAGGAGGGCACAAGACACCAGGGCGCGCCTGGGCCCTGGTGGCGCGCCCTGGTGGGTTGCAGCCACTGTGGGCCCCCGTTTGCGTTGATTCCACCTCCTAAAAATCACATATATTCCAAAATAATTCTCCATAAATTTTTATCACATTTGGACTTTGTTTTGTATGAATTTTCTGTGAAACAAAAACATGCAACAAACAGGAACTGACACTGGGCACTGAATAAGTAAGTTAGTCCAAATAAATCATATAAAAAGTTGCCAAAAGTATGTAAAAGTTGAATAATATTGGCATGAAACAATCAAAAATTATAGATACGACGGAGACGTATCAGCATCCCCAAGCTTAATTCCTGCTCGTCCTTAAGTAGGTAAATGATAATTTTTGATGTGAAATGCTACCTAGCATAAACTTGATCATATATCTAGTCATGGCATGAATATTAAGACATAAGTGATTCAAAGCAATAGTCTATAATTTGACATAAAGACATCAATAGTCAGACATCCCAACAAACAATCATGTCTTTCAAAATATCAACGCTAAAGAAAGCTATCCCTACAAAATCATATAGTCTTGTCATGCTCTGTCTTCTTAACACAAAGTATTTATCATGCACAATCCCGATGACAAGCCGAGCAATTGGTTCATACTTTTTAACGCGCTTCAGCCTTTTCAACCCTCACGCAATACATGAGCGCTAGCCATGGATATAACACTACGGGTGGAATAAAGTATGATGATAGGGGTAAATATAGAGAAGAAAAAAAAAAGAAAGTCTCACATCGACGCGGCTAACCAACGGGCTATGGAGATGCCCATCAATTGATATCAACGTGAGGAGTAGGGATTGCCATGCAACGGATGCACTAAGAGCTATAAGTGTATGAAAGCTCAATATGAAAACTAAGTGGGTGTGCATCTATCCTATAATGAAAAATTCCCACTAGTATATGAAAGTGACAACATAGGAGACTCTCCATATGAAAAACATGGTGCTACTTTGAAGCACAAGTGTGGTAAAGGATACTAACAATGCCCCTTCTCTCTTTGTTTATTTTTTCTTTTTCCTTTTTTTTCTTTATTTTTTTCCTTCTTTTTTCTTTCTTTTTCTTTTTCTCTCATTGTCTGGAGTCTCATCCCGACTTGTGGGGGAATCATAGTCTCCATCATCCTTTCCTCACTGGGGCACTGCTCTAAAATGAATAATGATGATCATCACACTTATATTTACTTATAACTCAAAAGAAATAAAAATTACAACTCGATACCTATGACAAAGTATGACTCTATATGAATGCCTCTGGCAATGTACCAGGATGTGCAATGATCTAGCGTAACATGTATGAAAAATGATGAACGGTGGCTGAGCCACAACTACTATGTCAGCTATATGATCATGCAAAGCAATATGACAATGAATGCTCAAGTCATCAAAAGGAAGCGGTGGAAGTTGCATGGCAATAAATCTCGGAATGGCCATGGAAACGCCATAATAGGTAGGCATGGTGGCTGTTTTGAGGAAGATATAATAAGGCTTATGTGTGATAGAGTGTATCATATCACGGGGTTTGGATGCACCTGCGAAGTTTGCACCACGTCTCGAGGTGAGAAAGGGCAATGCACGGTACCGTAGAGGCTAGCAAATTGCAGAAAGGTAAGAGTGAGTATAATCCATGGACTCACATTAATCATAAAGAACCCATATACTTATTGCAAAAGTTTATTAGCCCTCGAAGCAAAGTACTACTACGTATGCCCCTAGGGGGGTAGATTGGTAGGAAACGACCATCGCTCGTCCCCGACCGCCACTCATAAGGAAGACAATCAATAATAAATCATGCTCCAACTTCATAGCATAATGAGAGACTATACGTGCATGCTTCGGGAATCACAAACCTTAACACAAATATTCCTACTAACAACAACCGTTTACTAGTACCTCCCACATATTAGCATCTCTATATCACAAAACTATTGCAAGGAATCAAACATATCATATTCAGTGATCCATAAGTTTTATGTAGGATTTTATGACTAACCATGCAATTGACCAATTCCTTTTGACTCTCTAAATAGATATAAGTGAAGCATGAGAGTTTAATTCTTTCTACAAAAGACCATGCTCTAATAAGTATAAGTGAAGCAAAAGAGCATTCTACAAACAATGGTTTTCTATGTGAAGAGAAACAGGCAATCCAAACTTCAAATGATATAAGTGAAGCACATGAAGCATTCTATAAAGCCATACTCAAAAGATATAAGTGAAGCACATGAAGCATTCTATAAAGCCATACTCAAAAGATATAAGTGAAGTGCAATGAGCATTCTATAAATCAACCATGGACTATCTCATATCAGCATGGTGCATAAAAGAAAAATGAAAAATAAATTCAAAAGATGCTCCAAGATTTGCACATATCACGTGAACGAAACAAAAACGAAAACATATCGATACTTTTTGAAGAAAGATGGGATACCTTCCAGGGCATCCCCAAGCTTAGACGATTGAGTCTCCTTGGATATTTACTTGGGGTGCCTTGGGCATCCCCAAGCTTGAGCTCTTGCCTCTCCTCCTTCTCCTCATATCAAGACCTCCTCGATCTTTGATCACTTCATCCACACAAAACTCAACAAAAAATTTGGTAAGATCCGTTAGTATAATAAAGCAAATCACTACTCTGAGTAATGTTGCAAACCAATTCATTGTAGCTACTGTAATATAACTTTTCCATGGCTTATACCACCGGTAGA
Source organism: Aegilops longissima (assembly GCA_021605205.1). Taxonomy (NCBI): domain Eukaryota; kingdom Viridiplantae; phylum Streptophyta; class Magnoliopsida; order Poales; family Poaceae; genus Aegilops; species Aegilops longissima. The sequence continues at coordinate 720,011,658 of CM038677.1, forward strand.
ATTGATAATTTCATCAAAACAAGCAAAACGATGCATCAAAAACAGAATCTGTCTTAAACAGGACAGTATGTAGAAATCTAAACATCTACCATACTTCTGGTACTCCAAATTTTTTGAAAAAATAGGACGAAATAAACAATTTGTATAGTAATATTGTGCAAAAAGTTTCAGAACCTTTTGACATTCCAGTAAAAAATGAAAATTCACGTGCTACAACCAAAGTTTCTGTTTCTGCACCGCACATACCAACAAGCAATCTAATCATCCTAAAGGCAAATCTTGGCACATTATTTTTGTAATACAATGGAATTGTACAAGGGGATAATTATTTTTGTTGAATTTTTTTTGTAATTCAAGATTCACAAAGTTTCCATGGGCATGAACAAAGTTCAAGGCATGCTCCCACTTCCACGGTGCTCGTCCTTCTCACTATCACTTTTCTTTTTGTGAAGTTTTAAGTTCCCCTATATATTTTTTTGTTTTTAAACTATATAAAAGCACTCAACAGAAATAAATGACTCTCTAAAACTTCCGGGTTGTCTCCCTGGCAGCGCTTTCTTTAAAGCCATTAAGCTAGGCATAAAGTGCTCAAGTAATGGATCCACCCGGATCCCAAGGTATATCAAAGCCAATTTGAATTAGCAATGATTTGACATTTATTAGTGAGCACAAAGTGATGTGTGTCATGTAACAACGATGTCTAACTCTCTTCTTATGCATAGGCATGTCATACAAGAACAATTCATGCACATCAAGTAAATGCCAATACATAGTATAAGCAATTTCTTGCAATTTTATCGTGTTGGAAACATAGAGAGGCGGAGATATAGTTCCTCTCTCATAATAATTGCAAGTAGGAGCAGCAAGCACATGCATATCATATTCATCAAAATCATCATGTGCAACGGTAAAAGGCAACCCATCAATATAATCCTTAATAAGAACAAACTTCACCGACAGAGTGTAGTTTGGAGAATTCAAAAAGATAATAGGACTATCATGTCTGGGTGCAATAGCAACAATTTCATTCTTAACAAAAGGAACTATAGCAAGTTCATCTCCATAAGCATAATTTAAATTGACATCATGGCCACAAGCATAGCAAGCATCATCAAAAAGGGATATTTCAAATGAATCAACGAGATCATAGCAATTATCAACGAAGGGACATTAAACAATGTATGAGTTGAAGAGTTACTCTCATTAGAAGGTGGGCACGGGTGATCAATCCGCTCTTCCTCCTTTTGTTCTTCGCTCTCCTCATCATCTTTTTCATCCAATGAGCTCACAGTATCATCAATCTCTTCTTCCATAGACTCTTGCAAAATATTAATCTCTTCCAAGGCAGCAGACATTCTCTCCATAAATACATCAATATCATAATTGCATTTATAATTATCATGACAATATTTAAGGATAGCAAAATTTTCAGGTCTATAAATGAAGGAAATATGCCCTAGAGGCAATAATAAAGTTATTATTTATTTCCTTATATCATGATAAATGTTTATTATTCATGCTAGAATTGTATTAACCGGAAACATAATACATGTGTGAATACATGGACAAACATAGTGTCACTAGTATGCCTCTACTTGACTAGCTCGTTTATCAAAGATGGTTATGTTTCCTAGCCATGGACAAAAGAGTTGTCATTTGATTAACGGGATCACATCATTAGGAGAATGATGTGATTGACTTGACCCATTCCGTTAGCCTTAGCACTTGATCGTTTAGTATATTGCTACTGCTTTCTTCATGACTTATACATGTTCCTATGACTATGAGATTATGCAACTCCGCTTACGGAGGAACACTTTGTGTGCTACCAAACGTCACAACGAATCGGGTGATTATAAAGGAGCTCTACAGGTGTCTCCGAAGGTACATGTTGGGTTGGCGTATTTCGAGATTAGGATTTGTCACTCCGATTGTCAGAGAGGTATCTCTGGGCCCTCTCGGTAATGCACATCACTATAAGCCTTGCAAGCAATGTGACTAATGAGTTAGTTGCGGAATGGTGCATTACATAACGAGTAAAGAGACTTGCCGGTAACGAGATTGAACCAGGTATTGAGATACCGACGATCGAATCTCGGGCAAGTAACATACCGATGACAAAGGGAACAACGTATGTTGTTATGCGGTCTGACCGATAAAGATCTTCGTAGAATATGTGGGAGCCAATATGAGCATCCAGGTTCCGCTATTGGTTATTGACCGGAGACGTGTCTCGGTCATGTCTACATAGTTCTTGAACCCGTAGGGTCCGCACGCTTAAGGTTTTGATGACAGTTATATTATGAGTTTTGATGTACCGAAGGAGTTCGGAGTCCCGGATGAGATCGGGGACATAACGAGGAGTTTCGAAATGGTCGAGACGCAAAGATCGATATATTGGACGACTATATTCGGACATCGGAAAGGTTTCGAGTGATTCGGGTATTTTTCGGAGTACCGGAGAGTTACGGGAATACGTTTTGGGCCTTATTGGGCCATACAGGAAAGAAGGAAAAGGGCCTCAAGGGTGGCCGCACCCCTCCCCTTGGTCTGGTCCGAATTGGACTAGGGAAGGGGGGCGCCCCCTTCCTTCCTTCTCCTTTTCTCTTCCCTTTCCTTCTCTCCTACTCCTACTACATGGAAGGGCTCCTAGTTCTACTAGGAAAGGGGGAATCCTACTCCCGGTGGGAGTAGGACTCCCCTAGGGCGCGCCATAGAGAGGGCCGGCCCTCCCCCTTCTCCACTCCTTTATATACGAGGGCAGGGGGCACCCCATAGACACACAAGTTGATCTTCATGATCGTTCCTTAGCCGTGTGCGGTGCCCCCCTCCACCATATTCCACCTCGGTCATATCGTTGAGGTGCTTAGGCGAAGCCCTGCGTTGGTAGAACATCATCATCGTCACCACGCCGTTGTGCTGATGGAACTCATCCCCGACACCCTGCTGGATCGAAGTCCGGGGATCGTCATCGAGCTAAACGTGTGCTGAACTCGGAGGTGCCGTACGTTCGGTACTTGGATCGGTCGGATCGTGAAGACGTACGACTACATCAATCGCGTTGTCATAACGCTTCCGCTTACGGTCTAAGAGGGTACGTAGACAACACTCTCCCCTCTCGTTGCTATGCATCACCATGATCTTGCGTGTGCGTAGGATTTTTTTTGAAATTACTACGTTACCCAACAGTGGCATCCGAGCCTGGTTTTATGCGTAGATGTTATATGCACGAGTAGAACACAAGTGAGTTGTGGGCGATACAAGTCATACTGCTTACCAGCATGTCATACTTTGGTTCGGCGGTATTGTTGGATGAAGCGGCCCGGACCGACATTACGCGTACGCTTACGTGAGACTGGTTCTACCGACGTGCTTTGCACATAGGTGGCTGGCGAGTGTCAGTTTCTCCAACTTTAGTTGAACCGAGTGTGGCTACGCCCGGTCCTTGCGAAGGTTAAAACAACACTAACTTGACGAACTATCGTTGTGGTTTTGATGCGTAGGTAAGAACGGTTCTTGCTCAGCCCGTACCAGCCACGTAAAACTTGCAACAACAAAGTAGAGGACGTCTAACTTGTTTTTGCAGGGCATGTTGTGATGTGATATGGTCAAGACGTGATGCTATATTTTATTGTATGAGATGATCATGTTTTGTAACCGAGTTATCGGCAACTGGAAGGAGCCATATGGTTGTCGCTTTATTGTATGAAATGCAAACGCCCTGTAATTGCTTTACTTTATCACTAAGCGGTAGCGATAGTCGTAGAAGCAATAGTTGGCGAGACGACAACGATGCTACGATGGAGATCAAGGTGTCGCGCCGGTGACGGTGGTGATCATGATGGTGCTTTGGAGATGGAGATCACAAGCACAAGATGATGATGGCCATATCATATCACTTATATTGATTGCATGTGATGTTTATCCTTTATGCATCTTATCTTGCTTTGATTAACGGTAGCATTTTAAGATGATCTCTCACTAATTATCAAGAAGTGTTCTCCCGAGTATGCACCGCTGCCAAAGTTCGTCGTGCCCGCACACCACGTGATGATCGGGTGTGATAAGCTCTCGTCCATCTACAACGGGTGCAAGCCAGTTTTGCACACGCGAATACTCAAAGTTAAACTTGACGAGCCTAGCATATGCAGATATGGCCTCGGAACACGGAGACCGAAAGGTCAAGCGTGAATCATATAGTCGATATGATCAACATAGTGATGTTCACCATTGAAAACTACTCCATCTCACGTGATGATCGGTTATGGTTTAGTTGATTTGGATCACATAATCACTTAGATGACTAGAGAGATGTCTGTCTAAGTGGGAGTTCTTAAGTAATATGATTAATTGAACTTAAATTTATCATGAACTTAGTCCTGGTAGTATTTTGCAAATTATATTGTAGATCAATAGCTCGCGTTGTTGCTTTCATATGTTTATTTTGATATGTTCCTAGAGAAAAAATTATGTTGAAAAATGTTAGTAGCAATGATGCGGATTGGATTCGTGATCTGAGGTTTATCCTCATTGCTGCACAGAAGAATTATGTCCTTGATGCACCGCTAGGTGACAGACCTATTGCAGGAGCAGATGCAGACGTTATGAACATTTGGCTAGCTCAATATGATGACTACTTGATAGTTTAGTGCACCATGCTTAACGGCTTAGAATCGGGACTTCAAAGACGTTTTGAACGTCATGGACCATATGAGATGTTCCAGGAATTGAAGTTAATATTTCAAGCAAATACCCGAGTTGAGAGATATGAAGTCTCCAACAAGTTCTATAGCTAAAAGATGGAGGAGAATCGCTCAACTAGTGAGCATGTGCTCAGATTGTCTGGGTACTTCAATCGCTTGAATCAAGTGGGAGTTAATCTTCCAGATAAGATAGTGATTGACAGAATTCTCTAGTCACCATCACTAAGTTACAAGAACTTCGTGATGAACTATAGTATGCAAGGGATGACGAAAACGATTCCCGAGCTCTTCGTGATGCTAAAATCGACGAAGGTAGAAATCAAGAAAAGAGCATCAAGTGTTGATGATTGACAAGATCACTAGTTTCAAGAAAAGGGCAACGGGAAAGAAAGGGAAGTTCAAGTAGAATGACAAGCAAGTTGTCACTCCCGCGAAGAAGCCCAAAGCTGGACCAAAGCCTGAAACCGAGTGCTTACAATCGCAAAGGAAATGGTCACCGAAGCGGAAATACCCTGAATATTTGGTGGATAAGAAGGATGGCAAAGTGAACAAGGGTATATTTGATATACAGAGTTATTGATATGTGCCTTACTAGTGTTTATGGTAGCCCCGAGTATTTGATACTTGTTCGGTTGCTAAGATTAGTAACTCAAACAGGAGTTGCGAATAAACAGAGACTAGTTGAAGGGGAAGTGACGATGAGTGTTGGAAGTAGTTCCAAGATTGATATGATCATCATCGCACACTCCCTATACTTTCGGGATTAGTGTTAAACCTAAATAAATGTTATTTGGTGTTTGCGTTGAGCATGAATATGATTTGATCATGTTTATTGCAATACGGTTATTCATTTAAAGTCAGAGAATAATTGTTGTTCTATTTACATGAATAAAACCTTCAAATGGTCAGACACCCAATGAAAATAGTTTGTTGGATCTCGATCGTAGTGATACACATATTCATAATGTTGATGCCAAAAGATGCAAAGTTAATAATGATAGTGCAACTCATTTGTGGCACTGCCGTTTGGGTCATATCGGTGTAAAGCGCATGAAGAAACTCCATAAAGATGGATCTTCGGAATCACTTGGTTATGAATCATTTGATGCTTGCGAACCGTGCCTTTTGGGCAAGATGACTAAAACTCCGCTCCCGGAACAATGGAACGAAGCATCGACTTATTGGAAATAATACATACCGATGTATGCGATCCGATGAGTGTTAAGGCTCATGGCGTGTATCGTTATTTTCGACCTTCACAGATGATTTGAGCAGATATGGGTATATCTACTTGATGAAACATAAGTCTGAAACATTTGAAAAGTTCAAAGAATTTCAGAGTGAAGTGGAAAATCATCGTAACAAGAAAAATAAAGTTTCTACGATCTGATCGTGGAGATGAATATTTGAGTTACGAGTTTGGTCTTCATTTGAAACAATGTGAAATAGTTTCGCAACTCACGCCATATGGAACAACACAACATAATGGTGTGTCCGAACGTCGTAACTGCACTTTATTGGATATGGTGCGATCTATGATGTATCTTACCGATTTACGACTATCGTTTTTGGGTTATGCATTAGAGACAGCTGCATTCACTTTAAATAGGGCACCATCAAAATCCGTCGAGACGACGCCTTATGAACTGTGGTTTGGCAAGAAACCAAAGTTGTCGTTTGTTAAAGTTTGGGGCTGCGATGCTTATGTGAAAAGTTTCAACCTGATAAGCTTGAACCCAAATCAGAGAAGTGCATCTTCATAGAATACCCAAAGGAAACTGTTGGGTACACCTTCTATCTCAGATCCAAAGGCAAGATATTCGTTGCTAAAATGGATCCTTTCTAGAGAAGGAGTTTCTCCCGAAAGAAGTGAGTGGGAGGAAAGTAGAACTTGATGAGGTAATTGTACCTTCTCCCTTATTGGAAAGTAGTTTATCACAGAAATCAGTTCCAGTGATTCCTACACCAATTAGTGAGGAAGTTAATGATGATGATCATGAAACTTCAAATCAAGTTGCTACCAAACCTCATAGGTCTTCCAGAGTAAAGATCCGCACCGGAGTGGTACAGTAATCATGTTCTGGAAGTCATGTTACTAGACCATGATGAACCTACGAACTATGAGGAAGCGATGATGAGCCCAGATTCCGCGAAATGGCTTGAGGCCATGAAATCTGAGATGGGATCCATGTATGAGAACAAAGTGTGGACTTTGGTGGAGTTGCTCGATGATCGGCAAGCCATAGAAAATAAATGGATCTTCAAGAGGAAGGCGGACACTGATAGTAGTGTTACTATCTACAAAGCTCGACTTGTTGTGAAAGGTTTTTCGACAAGTTCAAGGTGTTGACTACAATGAGATTTTCTCAACTGTAGCGATGCTTAAATCTATCCGAATCATGTTAGCAATTGCCACATTTTATGAAATCTGGCAAATAGATGTCAAAACTGCATTCTTTAATGATTTTCTTAAAGAAGAGTTGTATATGATGCAACCAGAAGGTTTTGTCAATCCTAAAGGTGCTAACAAAATGTGCAAGCTCCAGCAATCCATCTATGGACTGGTGCAAGCATCTCAGAGTTGGAATATACGCTTTGATAAGTTGATCAAAGCATATAGTTCTATACAGACTTACGGTGAAGCCTGTATTTACAATAAAGTGAGTGGGAGCACTACCGCCTTTCTGATAAATATATGTGAGTAACATGTTGTTGATCAGAAATGATGTAGAATTTTTCTGGAAAGCATAAAGGAGTATTTGAAAGGAGTTCTTTAAAAGAAAGACCTCAGTAAAGCTACTTACGTATTGAGCATCAAGATTTATTCAGATAGATCAAGACGCTTGATAAGTTTTTCAATAAGTACATACCTTGTCAAGATTTTGAAATAGTTCAAAATGGAACAGTCAAAGAAAGAGTTCTTGCCTGTGTTGCAAATGTGTGAAATTGAGTAAAACTCAAATCCCGACCACGGCAGAAAATAGAAAAGAGAATGAAAGTCATTCCCTATGCCTCAGTCATAGGTTCTATAAAGTATGCTATGTACCAGACCTATTGTATACCTTGCTCTGAATTTGACATGGGAGTACAATAGTGATCTAGAAGTAGATCACTGGACATTGGTCAAAATTATCCTTAGAGAAATAAGGAGATGTTTCTCGATTATGGAGGTGATAAAAGAGCCCGTCGTAAAAAGTTACAACAATGCAAGCTTTTACACCAATCCAGATGACTCTAAGTCTCAATCTGGATACATACTGAAAGTGGGAGCAATTAGCTAGAGTAGCTCCGTGCAGAGCATTGTGGACATAGAATATTTGCAAAATACATACGGCTCTGTATGTGACAGACCTGTTGACTAAATTTCTCTCACGAGCAAAACATGATCATACCTTAGTACTCTTGGGTGTTAATCACATAACGATGTGAACTAGATTATTGACTCTAGTAAACCCTTTGGGTGTTGGTCACATGACGATGTGAACTATGAGTGTTAATCGTATACAGATATGAATATTGATGTTAAATCACTTGATGATGTGAACTAGATTATTGACTCTAGTGCAAGTGGGAAATATGCCCTAGAGGCAATAATAAAGTTATTATTTATTTCCTTATATCATGATAAATGTTTATTATTCATGCTAGAATTGTATTAATCGGAAACATAATACATGTGTGAATACATAGACAAATATAGTGTCACTAGTATGCCTCTACTTGACTAGCTCGTTTATCAAAGATGGTTATGTTTCCTAGCCATGGACAAAAGAGTTGTCATTTGATTAACGGGATCACATCATTAGGAGAATGATGTGATTGACTTGACCCATTCCGTTAGCCTTAGCACTTGATCGTTTAGTATATTGCTACTGCTTTCTTCATGACTTATACATGTTCCTATGACTATGAGATTATGCAACTCTCGTTTACCAGAGGAACACTTTGTGTGCTACAAAACGTCACAACGTAACTGGGTGATTATAAAGGAGCTCTACAGGTGTCTCCGAAGGTACATGTTGGGTTGGCGTATTTCGAGATTAGGATTTGTCACTCCGATTGTCGGAGAGGTATCTCTGGGCCCTCTCGGTAATGCACATCACTATAAGCCTTGCAAGCAATGTGACTAATGAGTTAGTTGCGGAATGATGCATTACACAACGAGTAAAGAGACTTGCCGGTATCGAGATTGAACTAGTTATTGAGATACGGACGATCGAATCTCGGGCAAGTACCGATGACAAAGGGAACAACGTATGTTGTTATGCGGTCTGACCGATAAAGATCTTCGTAGAATATGTGGGAGCCAATATGAGCATCCAGGTTCTGCTATTGGTTATTGACCGGAGACGTGTCTCGGTCATGTCTACATAGTTCTCGAACCCGTAGGGTCCGCACGCTTAAGGTTTTGATGACAGTTATATTATGAGTTTTGATGTACCAAAGGATTTCGGAGTCCCGGATGAGATCGGGGACATGACGAGGAGTCTCAAAATGGTTGAGACGTAAAGATCGATATATTGGACGACTATATTCGGACATCGGAAAGGTTCCGAGTGATTCGGTATTTTTCGAGTACCGAGAGTTACGGAATACGTATTGGGCCTTATTGGGCCATACGGAAAGAAGGAAAAGGGCCTCAAGGGTGGCCGCACCCTCCCTTGGTCTGGTCCGATTGACTAGGGAAGGGGCCCCTTCCTTCCTTCTCCTTTCTCTTCCTTTCCTTCTCTCCTACTCCTACTACATGGAAGGGCTCCTAGTTCTACTAGGAAAGGGGGAATCCTACTCCCGGTGGGAGTAGGACTCCCCTAGGGTGCGCCATAGAGAGGGCCGGCCCTCCCCCTTCTCCACTCCTTTATATACGAGGGCAGGGGGCACCCCATAGACACACAAGTTGATCTTCGTGATCGTTCCTTAGCCGTGTGCGGTGCCCCCCTCCACCATATTCCACCTCGGTCATATCGTTGCGGTGCTTAGGCGAAGCCCTGCGTCGGTAGAACATCATCATCGTCACCACGCTGTCGTGCTGACGGAACTCATCCCCGACACCCTGCTGGATCGGAGTCCGGGGATCGTCATCGAGCTGAACGTGTGCTGAACTCGGAGGTGCCGTACGTTCGGTACTTGGATCGGTCGGATCGTGAAGACGTACAACACATCAACCGCGTTGTCATAGCGCTTCCGCTTACGGTCTACGAGGGTACGTAGACAACACTCTCCCCTCTCGTTGCTATGCATCACCATGATCTTGCGTGTGCGTAGGATTTTTTTTGAAATTACTACGTTACCCAACAATAAACTGAATCATCAAAATCTTCAAACTTATCAAACAAAGATCCAATTTCATAAGCACCCTTAAAAGCAACAAATTCTTCTATTCGTTCCACATCATAGTAATCATATATACCATTAGCATAAGAAGCCAAGGTTTCATTATCATTAAATTTGCATGAAAAGGGAAGATGTGGAGCATTCATCCTAGAGCAACAAGTATAATCATATCTCAAGCATAGCTCCCGAGCATACCAATGCAACATATAAATTTGATCCCATAAAAGTTTCCCTTTTTGTGTCAAGCGATAATCCCTAAAGTATTCACGTTGATCCAACATTACTCCCATTATCAAGTTGAATGGGGTTTTCTCAGGATTATCAAAGTAATGCATAATATTTTTCACATAAAGAGCATCGAGGGTTTTAGGAGGTTCCCCATCTCCATGAGTAGCAAGTACCACTATTTTTTTTGGTGTTTCGTGTTCCATATCTATAAGTAAAGATAGAGAACACCTTAGAACAGAAAATAAAAACGACTTAGTGATAAAGCAACCAAGCACACACGAGAATATTCACCCCACGCTATCGCTCCCCGACAACGGCGCCAGAAAAAGGTCTTGATAACCCACAAGTATAGGGGATCATTTGTAGCCTTCTTCAATAAATAAGAGTGTCAAACCTAACGAGGAGCTAAAGGTAGAACAAATATTCCCTCAAGTTCTATCGACCACCGATACAACTCTACACACACTTTAACGTTTGCTTTACCTAGAACAAGTATGAAACTATTTTGCAAGAATAAAACTACGAGCACCTTTGCGAGAATAAAATTACGAATAAATTGCAAGGTAATAAAAGTGGATAGCTTTTGTCAATAAGAAAGTAATCTGTCCCTAGGAAAATCGATAGCAAGTACCGGTAATCATTCTTGCAATTTTATATGAGGGAGAGGCATGAGCTAACATACTTTCTCTACTTGGATCATATGCACTTATGATTGGACCCCTAGCAAGCATCCGCAACTACTGAAGATCATTAAGGTCGTTAAACCCAACCATAGCATTAAGTATCAAGTCCTCTTTATCCCATACGCCATAACCCACTTATCCGCATTTGGGCTGCTGTCATCCCCCAAAACACTGACAATAAGCAAACCATGAACATATTGCAACACCCTACAGCGGGGGCCCCTCATGTTTGCGCGAGACGGAGGGCACCGCAGGACAACACAATAAATAAAATATACAATCATACCAACCAAGATCACGATTAACCCATAGGACAAAATGGATCTACTCAAACATCATAGGATAACCATAGATCATTGGGAAATAATATATGGAGTTGAGCACCATGTTTAAGTAGAGATTACAGCGGGGAGAAGAGGTGTTACACCGCTGCATAGAGGGGGAGAGAGTTGGTGTTGACGGTAGCAAGATTGTTGATGTAGATCACCGTCACGATCCTAGCCCCGGCGGCACTCCGACTCCACCGGGAGAGAGGGGGAGAGAGCCCCCCTCCTTATTCTTCTTCCTTGGCCTCCCCCTAGATGGGAGGAGGGTTCCCCTCTGGTCCATGGCCTCCATGGCGGTGGAGGGCGGGAGCCCCTCCGAGATTGGATCTCCCTCTTTGTTCTCTTCTGTTTCGTGTTCCCCAGATGTGGCCCTTCACGGTTTCTTAAATTCCCGGAGATCCGTAACTCCGATTGCGCTAAAATTTTTACACGATTTTTTCCATAAATTATCTTTCTTGCGCCAGAAGAAGGGCTCCAACCGACGTTCGAGGAGGGCACAAGACACCAGGGCGCGCCTGGGCCCTGGTGGGTTGTGGGCACTATGGGCCCCTGTTTGCATTGATTCCACCTCCTAAAAAATCACATATTTTCCAAAATAATTCTCCGTAAATTTTTATCACGTTTGGACTTCGTTTGATATGGATTTTCTGCGAAACAAAAACAGGCAACAAACATGAACTGGTACTGGGCACTACATAAGTGAGTTAGTCCAAATAAATCATATAAAAAGTTGCCAAAAGTATGTAAAAGTTGAATAATATTGGTATGAAACAATCAAATACTATAGATACGACGGAGACGTATCAGTGGCTGCTCAGAGTTAGTGCACGGCTTTTGTCGTTTGAGAGCAACCCACCTCTGAAGCCTTTGAGAGAGAATTCTTGCGAGGACAAAACCCAAAACACCCAGAGCCCGAAGAGTGTTTGGCATCACTGAAGTCTTTCTATTCCGCGTGATCCGAAGACTTATTACACTTGAAGACTGTGATCTTCCAGTCGGTTAGGCGTCACGTTCTGAGCATCCAAGAGTCATTGTGGATTGTCAGTGAACGAAGTCTGTGAAGGTTTGGAAGTTTACCTTGAAGACTTACCAGAGTGATTGGGCGAGATCTGTGGGTCTTAGCTCAAGGGGAATAAGGTGAAGACATGGTCTTCTGAGTTCAATCTCAGCCTCCCTAACCAGACGTACAATTGTCATTGCAACTGTAACTGGTCTACCAAATCGCTCTCTCCATCGAGCAACTGGCTCTATCACTTCACACAATTACTTTCTTTTTAGCTTCGCGAAGTCTTTGCTTGTCTGCTCTGGTTGAAGACATTGTGTGATCACTCTGATTGCATATTTGTCTTCACACTATTCTTTATCCCGATCTACTTTACCTAGCTGCTATCTGTCTTCGTGCTTTATCTGTATTGTACTTAACTCTCATGCATGGCTAGTGTAGTTTATCTTCCGCTGTGGCCTGTTTGATTACTGCTTGAACTGCCTGTCTTTGAAGAAAATGATTGTTCTGAATACTTTCATACAAATTGCCTGTTCACCCCCCTCTAGTCGATAACTAGCACTTTCAATTGGTATCAGGGCAAGGTGCTCCCTTGTTCTGTGTGATTCAGTTTAACCACCTGGAGTTTTAGCTATGTCGACTGCAGGGATAATCAAAGTCTCCGCTGCATGGCCTATCTTCGATGGCACTGATTAGTGATTACCCCTACTAGAAAAATAAGATGCGCATGCATCTTGAAGCCATTAATAACGACCTCTGGTATGTTGTCAAGACTGGCGTTCCCAAAGTCGGTGAATCTGTCACCGCTGCTGATGTCAAGAGATTCGCGCAACTGGACTCAACTGCCAAGAACATCATCTGTGGTCATCTGACCAAAGGGCAGTATGGCCGTGTGAGTGCTATGGAATCTGCGAACTAGTCTAGGACCGGCTGTCCAAGGTCAACGAAGGCGTCTCAATTCAGAGAGACTCAAGAATCGATGTGCTTCGCAATCTCTTCAACCGCTTCAAGAGGCTTGACAATGAGAACGTCCAGCTCACCTTCGACCGTCTTACTGATATCACAAATGAGCTTTGTGCACTTGGCGCCACTGAGATCACTAAGGATGAAGTCATGAAGAAGCTATTGAGATCACTTGACAGCTCATTTGACACGCTTTCACTAATGATCCAAGAACGCCCAGACTTCAAGGATCTTGACCCTTTTGTATACTTGAGAGACTCAGTACACAAGAATTCCAACTATCTGAGAAGAGAGATATCTATGGCCCTAACTATGGGTGATCCTGTGCTTTGAAGGCAAAGATTGTTTCCTCATCTGAAGACTCTGACTGCAATTCTGGTGATCCTGAAGACTTAGGCAAAGAGTTTGCAATCCTTGTGAGAAAATTCCAAAAGTTCTCCATGAAGAATCTCTTCAGAAAGTCTTCAAGATCCAGCTCCAAGAATGCTGAGGCTTCCAATCGTGACTACAAGAAGAGAACCTGTCACAAATGCAAGAAACCAGACCATTACATATCTGAATGTCCTCAATGGGAAAAGGAAGCCAAGAAGAAGAAGACACTACTAGGGAAAACCCTAGTAGTAGCGCTGGTTTTATAGCTACTAGTAGCGCTTGCACAAGCGTTACCAGTAAGGCGCTACAGCTAACTTGTAGCAGTAGCGCTCGTGGTGGAAAAGCATTGCTGATAGTAGTAAGTAGCAGTAGCATTTCTTTTGAAAAGCGCTACTGCTTATTTTTCCTGTATTTTTGAAATTGCAGCTTATTTTTGCTGTATTTGTATAGGTTTTATATACAGTACTTTCATCATATGATTTTATGACCATGATTAGTTAGTATATACAATAGTGGGTGAAATGAACATGGATTAGTGTACTACTAATCCAAACTAGTTTGGATTAGTAGTACACTTTCTAATCCACCACATGTTGCCTCCACTTGAACCTAATCCACATTCATTTCACCCACTGATATATATATATATATAATAACTCATCATTCTCATATAACAACTTAGCATCATGCATCATCGTAATAATAAATAACTCATCATTGGTATCATAATAACAAGTCATACTCATCATCATCATACAACTTCTAATCATTATCATAATAACAAGTCATACTCATCATCATCATAGTCATAAAACCAACCCTACTTACACTACAAAAAAATACACTTCCGTGATGATACGCGTTTGTCACAGTAGGTCACATTTTCTGTCATGCATGTACATCCATGACGATTTATGACAGAATCAAGATAGTCATATCTGTGCTGTCGTAGAAGTGTTCCATGACATTACCAAAATTATCATCACGGAAGTGTCCACTTCCATGACGATAAATCGCGCGTCATAGAAGTGCTTTCGTCAAGGGTGACCGACATGTGGCATCGGCCGTAACGGGTCGCTGTTAAGCTATCGAGTCCGGTTTTGGATCCGATAACCCATTAACAGCCTAGACCAATGGGGATTTTCCACGTGTAAAATTCTCATTGGCCGGAGGAAACACGTGTTGGCTCATCGTTGGGACAGATGTCATCCACTCATTGGACAGGAGGCGACTATGATACGTCGACATGTGGCACGGCCCAACAGAGGCCCATTTCAGTGAAAAGGTGAAAGCACAAGTGCTCCCTAGGTGGTTTTGGTAATTAATGCCAACATATCTCTTGTTGGACTAACACTTTTACCTAGTATGTTTGAGATAAGTTCAACAATGAAGTGGCATGGACTAGAGGATGTGGAACCCCTTCAAGATGCTAAGGACAAAGGATTGGCTCAAGATCCAAGCTCAAGACTCTACATTTTCCATTTTAGTGATCCAAGATCACATTGAGTCTATAGGAAAAGCCAATACTATCAATGAGGGATGAGGTGTTGCTTAATGAGGCTCTTGCTCAAAATGCTTAGTGATATGCTCCAAAGCCCTCAACTACTTCCTCACATCAACATATGACCTAAACCAAAAGTCAAACTCGGCCCCACCGATTCTTTCTATACGGCGCCACCGAGTTCAAATGTCATAGCCACTGCCACAAACCCTAGGCAAATCGGTCTCAACGATAGGGATCTCGGTCTCACCGAGATGGGGTTGCAATCTCTCTGTATGGAACCATCACCAAAATCGGTCTCACCAAGTTTGCATAATCGGTCCTACCAAGATTGCAATGTAAACTCTCTGTTTCCCTTTTGTAACATTTCGGTCTCACTGAAATGAGCGAATCGGTCCCACCGAGTTTACCTGACCAACTCTCTGGTTAGCTTATTACCAAAATCGGTTTCACCGAGTTTGTGTAATCGGTCTCACCGAGATTACGTTATGCCCTAACCCTAACCATATCGGTCCTACCGAGTTGCATGTCGGTCCCACCGAAAATCCTAACGGTCACTAGATTTGTTGAATTGGTCCGACCGAGTTTACCAATTCGGTCCCACCGAGTTTGGCAAATTGTGTGTAACGGTTAGATTTTGTGTGGAGGCTATAAATATCCCTCCACCTCCTCTTCATTCGTGGAGAGAGCCATCAGAACGAACCTACACTTCCAACCTACATTTTCTGAGAGAGAACCACCTACACTTGTGTTGAGGCCAAGATATTCCATTCCTACCATATGATTCTTGATCTCTAGCCTTCCCCAAGTTGCTTTCCACTCAAATCTTCTTTCCACCAAATCCAAATCCTGTGAGAGAGAGTTCAGTGTTGGGGAGACTATCATTTGAAGAACAAGAGCAAGGAGTTCATCATCAACACACCATTTGTTACTTCTTGGAGAGTGGTGTCTCCTAGAATGGCTAGGTGTCACTTGGGAGACTCCTACAAGATTGTGGAGTTGAACCAAGGAGTTTGTAAGGGCAAGGAGATCGCCTACTTCATGAAGATCTACCGCTAGTGAGGCAAGTCCTTCATGGGCGACGACCATGGTGGGATAGACAAGGTTGCTTCTTCGTGGACCCTTCGTGGGTGGAGCCCTCCATGGACTCGCGAAACCGTTACCCTTTGTGGGTTGAAGTCTCCATCAACGTGGATGTACGATAGCACCACCTATCGGAACCACGACAAAAACATCCATGTCTCCAATTGCGTTTGAATCCTCCAAACCCTTCCCTTTACATTCTTGCAAGTTGCATGCTTTACTTTCCGCTGCTCATATACTCTTTGCATGCTTGCTTGATATGTATTGTGTTTGTTAAACTTGTGCCAAAACTCCACTTTAACATAAAGAATTTAAAAACTGCAACTTTTTGTACTTAGTGTCTAATCACCCCCCTCTAGACACCTCTTCTCGATCCTTTCAAAAGGCCGGCCCAGCTAAAGGCCCACCATGTTTTTCAGACACTAGTGGGCTGGCCCATTAACAACCTGGCATGTTTTGGGTCAAATTGAGGCCCATACCAGATCAGGCCCATTCACAGCCTGCCATGTTTTGGGCCAAATTATGGCCCATATCGGATCAGGCCCGTTAACAGGCCACTATTTTTTTGGGCCCATTCTAAGACATGTTTGTATTTCAGCCTGTTAAATGCCCGTTTACCAGTTCGACCTGATAATAGTTTCGGCCTGATAATAGTTTCGGCCTGTTAGCGGCCCGTGGTGTATCTAGGACGTTGTCGGTCCGGTTTAACTTCAGGCCATCTAACGGCCCATGCAGAAACTGGGCTATTTCTTGTCCGAAGTAACTTTAGGCCTCTTAACGGCCCGTAGTCTTCGTGGATAAATTTCAGCCCAACTGGCCTATCGGCCTGTTAATGGACCGTGTATCAGTTGGGCCTAATTACAGCCCACGTTGAATCCGGCCTTCTTACAACCCATCTGATAATGGCCCGTGACACTTTTGGGCCTATGGCCCGCGTGGATACCGGCCTGCTTAAAGCCCATAATTTTTATTGGGCCAAACAGGCCCGAGATATATTTTGGCCTGTTAACTACTCGTCCTATTTGGGCCCAACATGGGCCTTAGGCAGTTTCGGCCTGTATTGGCCCGTGAATTTTTCGGCTCAACACTAGCCCAATCTAGGTTTTAGCCTGTTAAAAGCCAATGGTATTCTCTGGCCCAGCTGGTCAGAACTTTACGCGGCCTGTTAAAGGCGGGAAACTACTATTGGTTTAGACCTGCTAATGGCCCAAGATGATTATAGGCCCACGTTTTGGACCATATGAGTAAAGGGCCGGCCTGAAGACCGACAACACTGAGATCCACTGAACCTTCCGGCCTAAATTACAGCATACCGACCAAAGAATAAACCTAGACTATACAATAAAGAAATTACGGCATATTACATCCATTGGGAATCAAAGTTCGCTACCGGTGATAATAAAGCGCAACGTGACCGCGGATTACATACACTGGGCATCAAAGGTCGCCACGAGTGCATATAAACGCGTCGACAAAAGAATATACTCCTACAAAACTGAGAGCACTTCAGAAGGCACTAGGCCTGGCCAGGACGGGCCCCGCAAGTAGCCGAACAAGCTGATGAGACCTCAGTTGTGTCAACGATAGATGCTCCATCCCTAGCTGTATGGCACCATAGTGCACAAGGCAGTCCTCGAACATCTTCATTGCATCTTTGACTTCAAGTCGGAGCTGAGCTGAAGCAAGCCTGTCCTCTTTAAGTTCAGACACAAGAAGTCGAACTGATTGAGGCAACGACTGCACAGAGGTTGTCTCACAGCTGCTGGTGAGTAGCTTCAACTCACTGTCTTCATAAAGACAGGACCTTGGGGTCTTCTCGCTGTCCTCAAGATGGTTTGGCTCACTATCTTCCCTAAAGTTCTGCCTGGCATAAGAGATACGACTCTACAAGGAGACACGTAACAGGTTTCACAATTATATAAGCAAATAAATGGATCTGTTCTACATAAGGAACATGTTTTTACAACTACAATTTAAAACTGGTAGTTGTTGCAAACATCCAATCAGATGTAAACAGCAAAGTAAACAGCAGTGGAGGAAATGATGCCTATCCAAATCTATACTAGAACAAAGTTTGAAGGCTTGAGAAGGATGAACTCACATTACATGTTAACACAGGCTGGACAAAGCCCTTCTCCATGTTGATGGAAGGATAATTCAATAAATTCCCCAAAGAAAATTCTTTATAAGCATTGCCATTATTCTACATTTTGCAAAGAGTAAATATAGATCAAATAATATTGGAAGAAACAGAGGATAATGAAGCTCAGGTGCAGACTGATGATACATAATAAAATAGAAATTAATTAAGTACAAGGTTTCAAGGCAAAAGGTACTGACAAGAGGAATGCATACATCAATGTGTGCAGTGGCATTGGCTGTATTCAACATTTTGGTAAGAGTAAATGTAGATATGATAATTTGGAGAAAGTGGAGGGCAGGGCAGATAAGATGCAGAGTAATGCTAGACAGTCAACTATCTCGCGATGTAAGTACAGTAATACCTACCACCGTCCGTTATTACTTGTCGCTCAAATGGATGTATCTAGCACTATTAAGTTCTAAATACATCCAATTGATCAACAATTAATTCGATACAGAGGGAGTACATGACAACAGGTACTTACATGAGCAATCCAAAACTTCATAACAATTGTGTTAATTCTACATTTATCTAACAGTAAATATAGATCTTATAATTTCAAGCAAAGGGAGGATAAAGAAGCGAACATTTACAGTTATGCTACATAATCAAACAGAAATGAGTGTAAGTATGCTGAAAAAGGGCAAGAGGTACTGACAAGAGCAATGCAGAGCCCAGTATTGTTGTGAGATCCTATGATCCTTTGAGCAAGGAGATTCATCTGAAATTAGTTTTCATACAAGAGAGAAGGTAAGGCACATGCAGAAATTTAGGAGTTCAAATTTTGAATTGATATCATAGACAGTACCTGACGCTGGGCTCTCAGCAGTTCTAATAGGGGTTTGGCCAGTGGAGTAGGGGTAAAGTGTGGTACAGTTGGGCCTGTGTTTTCTGTGGCTGCTGATCTATCTGATTTAACATGTATCACTACCTTTTCCAAATACCTAGTTTGTACTCCTTGAGGATCTGCACTCACCCTCTTCCTTTTGGACATCTATTACGAAAGAACAACAATTGACTGGAAAAACATAGTATGAAGACACATGGAATAGGTATAGAAAATGGATAGGTATGGCATATACTCATATATGATTCTTAACCTAAGCAGATGGTGTAACAAAGTAAAAGTAATGCAAGAGGTCAGATGCAAAATATGTGCGACCAATAGAACCTTGCCAAGTTAGAGCAAGCACCTTGATGGGTGAATAAGATAGGCCATCCTCCACCATGCCAAGTTTGTTAGCCAGTGGATTGTTCCACAATATTCCTCTCGTGCACCCATTATCAAATTCGTTTTGATAATGTTCAATACCTGACATGCATGAAAACATAAAAACAAGTGAGATTATCTTTGTAATGCAGAAGTGATTCTAATCCAATAATGCCTCCCTGTAAACCCCTTTGTGCTATCTCTGCAATACTTCTGAGAGATGCCATGCATGCTGTAATTTGGTGTGTGCATTAATATAATGTGGCCTACTACTCAAAATATGAGAGCTCCAGAAGTGATGATGCTTCGCACATGACAGCTTCAACATATAGTAAAGAAGAACAAGTCGACCTGACCTGACAGATTCAAAATATACTAAGGGATAACAACTCGACCTGACTAGTCGACCGCAAGAGAAGAGGATCATCTTAAAGAAGAGCAGAAGAGCAAGCAGATTGAAGATATTAAAAGTCTTTCTATACAATGTCGGTTTGCCACCCATGATGAACCATAGCGCACAGAGAAATACTATTCCTTCTGGTCTCTCCATATGTGGCTCACATGCATTTCGAAACTAAAGTAGGAACATTTAGCCGACCAATTAAACATCTCTCAGTTTTACTAATATCAACATAATATCAGATTTGAATTTGTACAACTAAGCTTGTTTAGCTCGATGGGTGGAGCAGTGCTATTACGACACGAACCACGTAGGCTGATCATGGTCATCATAAAATGGGGAAACCGTAAGCATGATGAGTATAGTGTTGACCGTGGCAGTGGTATGGCAGATCTGAAGCTGCAAACCGCGCAAAGGGTAGTTAGCAACCGATGTTTGCTTTGAAATAACAACTAAGATTTGGTATGGATAAGAAAGTACAGTCAACAAGTGACAAAGAAATGCAATTCTGCTGTCTCTCTATATGCCGCGACATGCATTTGGAAACTCAAGTGGGACCTTTAGCTAACCAATTAAATGTGTGTGTGTGTGTGTTAACTAATATCAGTATCATATCACAATCATATTTTAACAACTAAGCTTTGGAATTTTGAGTGTTGTGTTGTTTAGCTTGAAGGGTGGAGTAATGCTAGTACGACAGAAAGCACCTACTCAGATCATAGTAGAGTAGATAAAAGGGGAAAACCCTAAGCATCAAGAGTAAAATCAAGAAAGTGGAACTAGCTGGACAGTGGGTGGCGCACATGCTTTTCGAAACGAATATAGGAACATTAGGTGACCAATTAAACGTTCTCTGTTTTAGTGATATGAGCATCATATCAGATTCATATTTCAACACGTAAGCTTTGGAATTATGAGTGGCATGTTGTTTTGCTTGATGGGTTGAGGTCTTGAGGAGCAGTGCTAGCACAACACGAAGCACCTACGATGATGGTAGTGAATATAAAGGGGGGAAACCATAAGCTTTACGAGTATAGTGACCGTGCCATGGCGGATCTGAAGGTGCAAACCGGACAAAGCTACTTCGCAACCAATGTTTGCTTTCAACTAGACACTTCGATTTGGTACGGACAAGAAAAGTACAGTAAACAATTTAAGATCTATTTTCCGGGTGAGATCAATAACTTAAGCACATATGGAAGAGTACCACCTCTCTTGCGACGCCATGTAGGCCCCTACTGATACGTTGTCAGTGCGAAACGACACCTATGGGATCACAAGAATCCCTACTACGGTTGCCGGGGCGCAGGGTTGCGAGGAGAGCAGTGCTAGTAGACAGCACAAGGATCGTTTACCCAGGTTCGGGCCGTGAGGATGCGTAAAACCCTAGTCCTGCTTTGGTGGGTGTATTTCTGAGAGTTCTTGAGCTCTCGAACTAGCTATGGTCTGTGCGTGGTTCGAAAGAGCCGAATGCTTCTCCAGTATGCCATGGGCCTCCTTTTATAGTTGAAAGGGGCTGCCACAAAGACACACGGGGAGGTGGAAAGGCGACAAGATGCCTTGAGCTTATCGCTAAGTAGACATGGACATGATGCATTTAATGCGTGGCTTAGGTGTCCCTTGCTTTATCGGGACGGGCGAGGCCCGTCCCGTCCGTCGCCGCTCCTCCTTGCTTCGACACGCGCCCCGGCCAGTGATGCGTGCGGTGCCATGTAGGCAGGCAGGCAGCTGGGTGGCATGGTGGTGGATCCTTCACGAAGATCTGCATGCCACCACACAGGCGCTTGATGAGTTGGCCTAGGAGCTGCATGTTGCCACACAGGTGCCTGCCCAGCTGGTTGGGCTGGCAGCAGTATGGGAACGGCGGTGGAAGCTTGGTTGGCGCGGGCCTGGTGGTGGTCCCACTGGCGTCCTTGGTGAGGGCCTTGCCGGGTGGCCCGACAAGGGTCTTGCCGTGTGGCCCGGCAAGGGTCTTGCCGTGGCGCGCTGTCATCCCCGGCAAAGGGTTTGCCGGGGGTCTGGTAGCCTTCCTCGACAAGGATCTTGCCGAGGATCATCGTCTTCTAATCCTCATATGATCTTGAATATGTCTTCACAAAGATCTACATGCCACCACGGAGGTGCCTCCCGAGCCCTGGCCCCACGTGGCTCAAGGGTGGCTCGCTCTGTTGGTGTGGGGCGAGCTGTCCCGGCAAGGGTCTTGCCGGGGCCGCTGTGGCCGCTCGGCAAGGGTCTTGCGGGGGGAACCTGCTTCGTCCCTCTGCTCCTTGTGGTCTTGGCCTTGGCATTGCTTTGATTGTCTTGGGCTTCGGCCTTACCTTGGCTCACCTCCCCTGTTCTGCTTGGTGTGGTCGTGGGCGCAACTCTGACTGCCCGTGCACAGGTAAAGGGGTACAAAAGCGTGTGCCTCTTTTTGTACACCGACAGGAGCCCCCGGGCCTGGGCCACACATAAGCGCGACACGTTGTTGGGCCAGACCCAAAACGGGGCGCGGGCAGGAGGGGCGGTTTTTACCGTGGTAAGACTCTTCGCACGCTCCGCTTCCCACGACCCGCGCACGCGGCGCGGCGTGGAGGAGCGTGCGTGACGTGGGCGGCATGCATGGGGCGGTTCCTGCACGCATGCGTCACATCGCAGTAAATGGGCAGCGCGACCCGTGGCTTTCCCATAAAAAGGGATAACCGCGGGCGCACTGTTCCCTTTACCCTTCGCGCAACCCCAATCTCGGAAGCCTCCGTCTGCCTTCCTCTTCTTCTTCGTTCCCACTTGCCACCGTTGCGCTTCCGCCGCCCTCTGTCCTGCCCTTCTCTCCCAGCCGCTATGGAGCCAAAATCCACCAAGGGCAAGGGAGTGGCCAAGGACGCCGAAGCCGCGGAGCCGCCGGAGAGTGCGCTGGCGGTGCAGCGGACGCAGTCCGCCTTCTTCCCCTCGACGGTCACGCGTGTCATCCCCGCCGACTGCGCCGAGGCTGCCCCAAATCGGTACCCCTTCTTTGTTGATTATTTTTCTTGTGGGCTCTGTCCTCCCTTCTCCAATTTCTTCAGTGACATCATGCACACCTTCGGCTTCCGCCTCCTGGATTTTACTCCGAATGCGGTGGCGTGCATGGCCCTTTTCGTGCACCTCTGCGAAGGCTTTGCCGGGGTGCACCCCAACACAGTGCTCTTCCGCCATTACTTCTTCCCTCGGATCCAGACGGGAGGTGCCATCTCAGGGTGCATCTCCTGTATCCCAAAATCCAAGGGAGCGTACCCGGATGGCGCCATGAAGGAGAGGTGGAAGGAATGGCGGGGCCGGTGGTGCTGGATCGAAGAGGAGGACCCGCCGGTGTTCTGCAGAGTTCACCGGGCGCCGCCGGTTCACGGGAGTGATTGGAACGACGTCGACGCCGACGATGGAAAGCTCACGGTTGCCACCACCAGGATTCTCCGGCTTACCCAGGCTGGGCTCACCCTTGAGATGATCGGGGCAGACTTCATCCGTCGCCGACGCTCCTCTGCATAACAAGGGGAGGCCAGCCTGGCTCTTCATGAACCCCACCGACATCATGCGGCTCCGCCCCGGCCTCGACCACAACTTCACAGTGATGGGACACGCCCATTTCTGCCAGCGGATCTTCCAGCTCGACGTGGGCCACGACGGCGAGGTCGAGCGGATCGGAAAGGTCGCGAGGGCTGCCGCGAAGGCCAGCAAGGTCCTCAAGGGGCCTCTGTTCAAGCTGCCGGCGGGGGTGGTCCCGTTGTGCAACAACTCACGTCGGTCCGAAATCATTGCCATGATGCCGGACTGCAACGTGCATGGCCCCGACCCGAGTTGGAAGGAGCCGGAGGACGCCAAAGTGCAGCAGTTCTTTGATACCATGCATGAGGGGTATGTCAACACCGACGCCGAGCGGCTACTTGTCCAGGACACCACCCAGGCGGAGCTGGACTACATCGCCACCATGGCGAAGGAGGCACAACTTGCCAGGGAGGCCGGAAGCGCCGGTGGTGTGGAGGACAAGGCCGCGATGGCCGCGGAGGAGGAGGAGCTCGCCCGGTGGGCGGCAGCCGCCGGGGGAGACAACAACGCCGGCACCAAGGCTCCTCTGGTTGAGGATGTGACCGGCAAGTCGTCGTCGGAGGAGGCTGTGACCGCAGGCCCGACGCCGACTATGGGGAGAGAGCGAGTCCTGCGGCAGGCCAGCTCTGGTGAGCCGGTCCGGCCCGGCAGGGCTGCGCAGCCACAGCTGACCTTGGAGGGGTCCGGGCGCCACACGAGGGCCGCGGTGGCAAAGAAGCCGACGAAGGTCGCGGTGAAGAAGAAGACAGCCGCCCCTTCTTCGTCCGCATGTGCCCAGACACCACATCCTTCTCCTCCTCCGGCGGATGTTGATACGGAGGTCACCTTTGATTATGGATCCCTCAGCCCGAGGAGAAAGAGGAAGACGACAGATGAGGAGGCGGACGACGAGTAAGTATCTGATTTCTTTTTGTTATCTCTGCCTCCTCAACTCATGTTGCTCGTCTTGATTTGTCTTCATCTTTGCAGGGATGGGGAGACGCTGGCCCAGAGAGCGAAGAGGGCCAAAGTCTCGGCAGGTGGCCAGCCCCCAGTTGGTACTTCGGGGGTGCCTCTGGTGGTGTTGAGCAGCCCGGACAGCAGCCCCCGGCACAACCCCCAGCATAAGTTCATTACTCTTCCCTCATCGACATGTGTCAGGGGCACGACACTTTGGCGCTGTCCTTGCCAGGTATGCAGGAGGAGAGCAGCAGGAGGAGGAGCCACAGAGGGCTACTCCCAACATGCCGCCCCCATTGACCACGCCACCCCGAGGGGCGTCCCCGGCAAGGGCGCCAGGCATCGGGCCCACGCACATGGAGGAGGAGGAGAACTTGGGCGCCGGCGGCTTTGCCTCGACGCCAAATGTTGGCGGGGAGGGGACTTCCGTTTCCCAGCCGAGTACTGGCATAGGTAAGTCGTCCGCCGTTTGTCCCTGCTTCTCTTTCTTTCCGGCTCTTGGTTCTGGCCTTGCCTCATCCCCTTCTTCGGTGTCCAGATTTCTCCTCGGTGAACCCAGAGGACGTGGACGCCGTCATCGAGGACGTCGCCAAGGCCGCCGAGGCGGACGCCGAGGAGGCCGCCAAGGATGCTGCCGAGGATGCCGCCAAGGGGCCTACTGGGGAGGCCGGCAAGGCTGCCGCTGAGGAGACCGGCAAGGGTCCTACCGGAGAGGCCGGCGGGGCCACTGCCGAAGAGGAGGAGAAGGTCGCTGATGACCAGCCTTCCTCTTCTGCTGCTTCCGGCTCCGGCAAGTACCTGAGGGTGAGCGATGACCTGTTCGTCCACCTTCCAGGCGCGTCGAGCACTAGGACACCCGTTGAGGGAGAGGTGTTCGACGACGAGGTGCTTGCCGCTGCCGGCCTTGAAGTCGTCGATGAGCCGATTGTCGGCGGCGACTGTTCGCAGAAAGAGCGGCTCCCGGAAGCTCCAGGCGCCAGCTTCCGGAAGCTCCAGGCGCTCCACCGCGCCCGCCTGGACAAGGCTAAGTCCAGGACGGCGGTGGTGGAGAAGGCGGAGGCGGACCTCCAGAAGCGCGTTGCCGAGGCGCAAGACTGGTTCCGCGAGGCCCACAAGGAGCTCAAGGCTGCCCAGGGTGAGCAGGACAAGCGCGATGTGGAGCTCACCATGAAGCTCGCCGACGTCGAGAAAGCTCAGGAGACGGTGAAGAACTTGGCCGCGGCCGCTGAAGCCGTTTGGACCCAGCGTGAGGCCGCGCTGAACTCCTAGGAGGAGGACCTCGCCACATGCGAGGCGAAGCTCGCCGCCATGCTTCGCGGCAAGGACGCCGATGTGGAGAAGCTTGTCTTGCAGCGGACCAGTGAGCTGGAGCAGAGGCATGAAGGGGCACTCAATGCCCAAGCCCAGGTTCACCCCGGCAAGGTGGAGGAGCTGGAGGTGGAGCGCGACGGGCTGAAGGAGCAGGCCCTGAAGCTGTCCCAGAAGAGGGACACGCTTAACAGTGCCCTAACAGAGGCGCAGGACGCGGTCGTCAGCAAGGCCGGGGAGCTCTCCGAGGCTAACAACTCCATCAAAGACCTCCAGCTGAAGCTGGAGGGTCTCAAGAAGGTGCTGTCGGAGGCCAAAACCCGAGAGGGGACCCTAGCCAAGGAGCTGGAGGATGAGAAGCAGTTGCGGACGAACGAGGGCCTCAACTTCGCGGATCACGTGGCGGGCAAGAACCGTTGGCTCGATCGCCTCGCCACGGTCGCCAACCAGGCCGCCGCGCAGCTAGCCATCATGGGGATGCTGGACGTGAAGTATGTCCCGGAGCGGAGCGTGAGCGCCAATTGCAGCCTGACCATGTTCTTTGAGAGGGTCGTCGGTGCTCTGGAGCGGCTCCACGCCAACCGGGTAGCCTCACTGGCCGAGGAGTCCCGGAGGCTTTGCCAGGGTGCCATGACCAAGGTTCTCACCAAGGTGTCGCACTGGTACCCCGACCTCGACTTCGATGCCGCGCTGGAGAGCTTGCCGGAGGGTACTGACCTCGCGCCGCTCAGGGAGCGCATCAAGCCCATCATCAGCCGTGTCGGCGGAATTCTGAGGGTGGAGGGCCAGCGCCGGGATTAGGCATCCCGTTCTTTATCGCCGCTGCAGGTCCACAACCAAGACAACCACTATCTCTAGTTAGAACCACAACAACAATTTGATGTAATATAACTCTGCAACACTTTCAGTATTATGCATGTTATTTTCCTGTTTGATTTTCCTTTGTATGTCCTCCCTACGTTACTGGGTAGGTTCGCCGGCGCGTAAACCCAAGGCGTCGTCTTGGGGATAGATCCCCATTGGCCTGCCGGGTGTGCTTGCTGCCGGGCGAACCACCTTGCCGCCCTTAGCGCGGCCTCCCAAACTGTCGAGCTTGACTCGAGTCAGAGTTGGGATCATTGCCAGGTGCAGAAGGCTACCCCGCCACTTTTGATGCGGCCGCTTTGAGCTGTTGAGCGGACTCGAAACAGAACAAGGGCATTGCCAATTGCGGGAGGGCCCCTTTGCGTGCAGGTCTCCCATACATAGGCCAGATCTCTGAGGACGATAACCTCAAGTGTAAAAAGGAAATAATCCAAGGCTCTGAATGGCTTAGCTTTTCTGTCGCCGAGCCGGCGTTGTTCCTCCAGCCGCCTTCTTCTCAGAAACCGAAAGCGATGAAGAACCGCTAGGCTAACTATCAGACCAGATTCTCACAATTGCGCCCCTACCTGGCGCGCCAAAGATGTCGGTGCGGAACAACACCTATGGGATCACAAGAATCCCTACTACGGTTGCCGGGGCGCAGGGTTGCGAGGAGAGCAGGGCTGGTAGACAACACAAGGATCGTTTACCCAGGTTCGGGCCGCGAGGATGCGTAAAACCCTAGTCCTGCTTTGGTGGGTGTATTTCTGAGAGTTCTTGAGCCCTCGAACTAGCTGTGGTTCGTGCATGGTTCGAAAGAGCCGAATCCTTCTCCAGTATGCCATGGGCCTCCTTTTATAGTTGAAAGGGGCTGCCACAGTGACACACAGGAGGTGGAAAGGTGTATAAAGGCGCTGAGCTTACCGCTCAGACATGTGGACAAGACGCATTTAATGAGTGGCTTAGGTGTCCCCTTGCTTTATCGGGGACGGGGCAAGGCCCGTCCCGTCCGTCGCAGCTCCTCCTCGCTTCAACATGCGCCCCGGCCAGTGATGCATGCAGTGCCATGTAGGTAGGAAGGCAGCTGGGTGGCACGGTGGTGGAGCCTTCACGAAGATCTGCATGCCGCCATGCAGGCGCTTGATGAGTTGGCCTGGGAGCTGCATGTTGCCACGCAGGTGCCCGCCCAGCTGGTTGGGCTGGCAGCTGCATGGGAACGGTGGTGGAAGCTTGGTTGACGCGGGCCTGGCGGTGGTCCCGCTGGCGTCCTTGGTGAGGGCCTTGCCGGGTGGCCCAGCAAGGGTCTTGTCGTGTGGCCCGGCAAGGGTCTTGCCGTGGCGCGCTGTCGTCTGTGGCAAAGGTCTTGCCGGGGGTCTGGTAGCCTTCCCCGGCAAGGATCTTGCCGAGGATCGTCGTCTTCTAATCGTCATCCGATCTTGAATATGTCTTCACAAAGATCTGCATGCCACCACGGAGGTGCCTCCCGAGCCCTGGCCCCACGTGGATGATGGTGTTGGGGATCGTGGGCTCAAGGGTGGCTAGCTTTGTTGGTGTGGGGCGAGCTGTCCCGGCAAGGGTCTTGCCAGGGCCGCTGAGGCCGCCCGACAAGGGTCTTGCTGGGGGAACCTGCTTTGTCCCTCTGCTCTTTGTGGTCTTGGCCTTGGCATTGCTTTGATTGTCTTGGGCTTCGGCCTTACCTTGGCTCACCTCCCCTGTTCTGCTTGGTGTGGTCGTGGGCGGCGGCTCACCTGCCGTGCAGTAAAGGGGTACAAAAGCGTGCCCCTCTTTTTGTACACCGACATACGTTGAGGGTGCTGCGAGTGCGATGGTGCTCGGCGGCGGGGAAGAAGACTTTAGACGGCAGACGACTGGGTCGGGGGATAAGTCTTGTTGGCGTGGACGAGGCAGTCGTAGGAGCGACAACTGCAAGGTGGACGACGGCGCTGATGAAACGAGAGGATGCGATGAAAGGATCCTGGTCCGGCGCCGTGGATGAGAGACGTCTGATACATCTCCAACGTATCTATAATTTTTGATTGTTCCATGCTATTATATTATGTGTTTTGGATGTTTATGGGCTTTATTATCCACTTTTATATTACTTTTGGGACTAACCTATTGACCCAGAGCCCAGTGCCAGTTCCTGTTTTTTCCCTTGTTTCAGTGTTTCGAAGAAAAGGAATATCAAACGGAGTCGAAAGGGAATGAAATCTTCTAGAGAAGTTATTTTTGGAAGGAAAGCAACCGGGGAGACTTGGAGTCCACGTCAAAGAAGCAACGAGGAAGCCACGAGGTAGGGGGGCGCGCCCTCCACCCTCGTGGGCCCCTCGTGGCCCCCCTGACGTATTTCTTCTGCCTATATATATCCATATACCCTAAAACCATCGGGGAATAGAATAGATCTTGAGTTCCGCCGCCGCAAGCCTCTGTAGCCACCAAAAGTCAATTGGGACCCTATTCCGGCACCTTGCCGGAGGGTGGGGGGGGGAACCCTCACCGGTGGCCATCTTTATCATCCCGACGATCTCCATGACGAGGAGGGAGTAGTTCACCCTCGGGGCTGAGGGTATGTACCAGTAGCTATGTGTTTGATCTCTCTCTCGTGTTCTTGATTTGGCACGATCTTGATGTATCATGAGCTTTGCTATTATAGTTGGATCTTATGTTGCTTCTCCCCCTCTACTCTCTTGTAATGGATTGAGTTTTCCCTTTGAAGTAATCTTATCAGATTGAGTCTTTAAAGATTTGAGAACACTTGATGTATGTCTTGCCGTGCGTATCTGTGGTGACAATGGGATATCACGTGATTCACTTGATGTATGTTTTGGTGATCAACTTGCGGGTTCCGCCCATGAACTTATGCATAGGGGTTGGCACATGTTTTCATCGTGATTCTCCGGTAGAAACTTTGGGGCACTCTTTGAGGTTCTATGTGTTGGTTGAATAGATGAATCTGAGATTGTGTGATGCATATCGTATAATCATACCCACGGATACTTGAGGTGACATTGGAGTATCTAGGTGACATTAGGGTTTTGGATGATTTGTGTCTTAAGGTGTTATTCTAGTACGAACTCTAGGGCTGTTTGTGACACTTATAGGAATATCCCAACGGATTGATTGGAAAGAATAACTTTGAGGTGGTTTCGTACCCTACCATAATATCATCGTTTGTTCTCCGCTATTAGTGACTTTGGAGTGACTCTTTGTTGCATGTTGAGGGATAGTTATATGATCCAATTATGTTATTATTGTTGAGAGAACTTGCACTAGTGAAAGTATGAACCCTAGGCATTGTTTCCTAGCATTGCAATACCGTTTACGCTCACTTTTATCATTAGTTACCTTGCTGTTTTTATATTTTCAGATTACAAAAACCTTTATCTACCATCCATATTGCACTTGTATCACCATCTCTTCGCCGAACTAGTGCACCTATACAATTTACCATTGTATTGGGTGTGTTGGGGACACAAGAGACTCTTTGTTATTTGGTTGCAGGGTTGCTTGAGAGAGACCATCTTCATCCTACGCCTCCCACGGATTGATAAACCTTAGGTCATCCACTTGAGGGAAATTTGCTACTGTCCTACAAACCTCTGCACTTGGAGGCCCAACAACATCTACAAGAAGAAGCAGGTTGCGTAGTAGACATCAATGCCCATCTCTTGCAGTGGACGACGGGGTAGGGGTAGCGGCTCTAGCAAGGTGGAGGATGGGGTGGCGGACGCAGGAGGCTGGCCGCAGTGGGGAGGTTGTCGTGGCGCTGATGGTGTATGAATGGGGAAATTGAGGGGGAGGGGGGATGTCAAACTTTGGGACGCGCTTGTCTGAAATGTGGGAAAGTTACGAACTTATCCCCCGTTTAAAATTTCGGACATCACATCGGTTGGGGATAGGACGGTAATCTCGCATCTCCCAAATATTTGCCGGTAACGATTTCGGGCGAGGAGAGGGTGTTTTTCCGCCCACGGTTGGCGCCCACGGTGTATGAATGGGGCTGATATGTAGGGCGGTTGTGTCACGTCTGAGGGAAGTTACACATTTACCCCTATTTAAAATATTAGCCTACATCGATTTTGGACGAGGAGAGCTTGTTTTGCCGCCCACCGAGTATGAATGGGGAAATGGAGGGAGAGACACATGTCTTTCGGACGAGCTTGAATCGAATGTGTTTTGCCGCCCATGTTTGGCGCCCACTGTGTCTGAATGGTCTCAGAGGCGGCTGTGTCACCTCTGATTGAAGTTACTAGTCTACTCCTATCGACAGCAGTGTAAATCCGGTCGATAAGGATGTCAAGTGTCAGGGGTAGACAATAATTTCCATCTTGCAAACACTTGCTTTGGGCAGCCCACGAATGATATTGGGTGTTTAGCCGCTTCGTTCAAAACTTGGGAGAATTAGCATTCCAGTTTGCCCTGGGCCCTGGCAACTAAATTCAAATCCAATTTGTATTCGATTACGAATATCCACAGATAATTCTATGTTTTGTTATTTATTTCTTCAAAACCACAACAAAGATTTATTCCACCTTTATATATGATTATGATTTAGAAATGCCGTGATCTTTGAATTCAGTAGGTTGGATACACTTTGAGTCAAACAATTATTTCATCCAATACAATATGCTCACACGAAAAACAGTTCACCTTATGTCAATCATACAAGTACTGAGGATTACCTTGCCTAAAAATTTGGATCATTACAACACATGGACAATATAGGGGATCTTACAACATAATCCATTCAGAGACATGACACAACATGCAAGTACAATAATCTAATGACAATTTCAACTGGTATCTAAAGAAGAACTGGGATTACCACGGCTTGGATAAGCGTAAACAGAGACCTCCTCCGTCTTCAAATGCAACATTCTTACTTCCTCCAATTCTTGGGTTGCTTGCATAATGCATGCTGCTAATTGCATAATTTCCAGCCTCAAGATCAAGATTACCTCATTCATGGCAGCCACACCATCTCTTTTTGCCTCTAGTAGAGCCTCAAGAACTATAATATCTGTGCTCAGACTGCTCTTCGGCGGTGTTGCCTATGAACTGCTACCATCTGGTAACATGGATGGCGCACTGCTTCCACAAATAGATTCTGGGGTTGTAGATTGTTTCCTTGTGTGAATGGCATCCTGAAAGGTTTCCGCTGGACATAAGTAAGATATAGTTATTGCATGATCCAGGCAGTAAGCTTACATGGTAAACGACATACGAATTATTGCCGAGGATGGCAAGCTATAATTAAATGGTTCGAAGAAGCATCAGCCGAAAAGAAATTAAAATGGTAAGATGAAACTAGGGATGTAAGTGGCAAATAAACGACATCCGCCAGTCCCATCTAGTTAGTTTTTGCTAGCTCCCTAGTTCATTTTCCTCAAAAAACAAAAACTCTTTTGAACTATCATACCACTAGTGGACTTTAATTCGGATTAAACGGGACCTAGTTGACATCCCTAGTTAAAAGGGAGTGTACCACCGCTATATTTAAGTTGCCAAGGCATCTAAGCAGTGGAAATAATCTGAGAAAGCACTTAAGAGTGTGGCCTCATATAAACTATGAAGAAAGTCTTGTGATGAAGTTCAGAGGAAAAGTTAAGGACTCAAATGAACTACGCATGCATTTCTTTACGATAGTACAACAGGCACTGCTGACATATTGGCCAACTCAGGTATAGCCTAACAAGTAACAAACGAGCATTCGAATCAAGCAATACAGCAAATCAGACAACTGAACTATTTGTAATTTTGTAGGATTACAGGTTGAGGGCACAAGCCAAGAAAGCAGCCCACATGCATTACATTTCACATGTACTATAACACACTGGCTTACCATATGTTGCTGTGAAGCCTCGCTCCTGTTGCAATGTTCTTTGAAGATATCGTCAACATCCCGTGGTTGCAAATATAGTTGTTGTAGTTTATTCTGCACCCTCTATTTAGGTAAAATTAATTTTAATCGCATGCACTGGTTCGAATTGATCATCAATGGTTCATCTAAACTAATGATAGAAGGGTGTGTGCTTACACGACAATATATGCGCTTCACTCTATTTTTATGCTTGTTCGAGGTGCCAGCCCCAAAAGAACAAATATTTTGCTTGATGGGGTTGGCAGCTCCATAATTAATAGAAGCATCAAATTAGTCAAGCAACTTGGGAAGATCAAGAACACACAAAAAGTAATGAACAGAGGCTTGGAGCAGTGATGTAATAGCTAGCATCAGAAAATGTAGGGTAAAACGAACAAAAAGCAGCGGAACCACATGCTAGTTTGCTGATGTGTAATTAAGCATAGAGAACATGAAGCTGTCTGATGGAACCAACAGGTGGCATTAGAACAACACCATTATCATAAATATCGCATGCAAGAAGTAAAATAGTAGGCAGTGATATCTAGGAAGTACAGTAATACTTAGGACAAAACTAAAGCGTATTAACTATATGTGCATTGGTATGTAATTTAGCACATGTAACATGTTCACAACCAGAAGTATGGCCCTACAGGTGCAAGCAGAATAACACGTGTCATGAGAAACTGAATGATGCCCTGAATAAATTCAAAGGTGCGGTGCTTATGCTAAGAAAGTGAACGCAGGCGCCGGCTGTAGGATAATAATACCTGATTCTCGACGGCGTATGGGTATCGTTGTCATACTTGATAGCTAAGGATCGTTGATGGTGCTCGTGTCGCGGTTGAGTTTGGGCTGGCTGTCGCCGTCGCTGAAGCGGCTCTGGTGCTTCGGTTGCGGCGCCTGTCGACATACAAGAAAGCTCATCTGTGGTAAGTGAACAGTTGCACGATAAAGAAGAGAAAAACTAAAGGAGTACAAATCAAAATAACCTGATGAAGCTGCAGCGTCAGTAAAGCAGGGCCGGTGGAGTTGAATATGGCGTCCATGGAGCGCGTCGTCCAAAGGGGCGAAGGCTTGGCGGCGCGGTGTCTGATGCTTTTGGTGAGGCGGATCTGTTGCGGCGGACGAGGGCTTGTATGAAGGGCCAGCGATGGGGCGGACGAGGGAGTCAGTGAAGGGCCTACACTGTGGTGGATGAGCGCGCCGGTTAAGCAGATCCAGTGTGGTGGGCCATGATGGCGGTCAAGGAGATCTGAAGCGGTGGACAAGCCAGTCGCTGAAGCGGCTCCGGTGAAGTGGTGAGTTGGCAGTTGGGGGTTCCAAGGTGCGGAAGGTAGATCCGGCGAGGTGTGGGGTCCATCGCTGGGGCGGAGGACTAGATTCAGCGGCTTGCCGTGGTTGGGGGGGAGGGGAGGGGAAGGGAAAGGGCTCTGGGGAAGAATGTTGGGGGCAAAGAGGGGAAAACAATGGAGTTACCAAAGCAGCCCTTTTCCATTCATGTGGCAGGGGTAAAACAGAAATATCGCAGGGCTAAACTTTCGGGCGCGAGATATTTCTATGTGAGCGGGAAGTTTGAAAGCTTTTGGCGCCTGAAATTATAAGTGTTCTGCTGTTGTACGGCCGACTATGATATCATAGCCGAGAATTTATTTGTTTTGCACGCAAAAAAGTGCAAGTTTTGGGAATCAATGTCTCCAACTTGAAACTTAGATTGTCCATTCAATTCAAATATGGATCATTGAGCTAGTACAAGAAAATACCATCATACGATCCAATTCAAATGAAATTCCAAATGTGTTTATCCTAAAGATGATGACAAAAGCAAAAATGTGTATGTGTAGAAATAAAGTGGATGATTATAAAGTTTGGACATGCCCGTATGTGTATATCTCTAGGTTTGATATATGAATTTGAAATCACGAAATCCCAGCTTAAAAAATGTACCTCTATTTAAATGAATTACAAAAGCTAATGATGGAGTCGAATTCCAAAATTCCAATCTTAGGTTTGTAATTCTGGTACATCAAGGTATATCATGCATGTTCAAAAGTATCGTTATATCATAGTCCAAACTGTGAAACAAATTGATCAACCATGAGTGCACACACTATTGACCATATATATCTCAATTACGCTAAAGTCCCTCAAATAAAGACACCTCACTCTTTATCTGAAGCCAACCCCACCCCCTGGCTCCACCCCCCACACTACAAAAAAGACACATCCGTGACATTTTGGGCCGAGCAATTTTTTTTCATCATACAGATGACACTTCTATGACGATAATTGTGACAAAACCGGTATCATCATAGATGTGGTGGGGTCCTACTTCTATGACAAAAATCATGACGAAAATGGGCTTTTCATCCTGGGCGGGCCGGAGATGCAACTGCATGACATTCTTTGGGCCGTCCATGACGGAAAAACCGTGGTAGAAGCGAGGGGAGGAAAATTTCAGGAGTTGCCGTTACGGTGGGAGGTCGGGGTCGGCGATGCACGCTTCTCTCATACGTGCGCTGCGTGTGTGCGGCGTTGGCTCTAATCAACCCGGCGAGGCGTTGGGCTCTAATCAACCCGGCGATTGCCTGCAGCTACGCGTTCTCGAACCCGGCGGTCGATCGATGGCTGTTAGCTGAACCCGATGGGCGATTCGCCGCTGCTGTTGCTAAATGAAGCTGATCGATTGGATGAGCGATGGCGTTGCGGGGGGTTGGATGAGCGGAGGCGGTGGCGTTGCCTCTGGATGAACAAGACCCGTGGTGTGGAGGGCTGGATGAGCATGAGACGGTGAAGGGTTGGGCGTGGAGGGTGGTTGAACATGACCCGTGGTGTGGAGGGCTGGATGAGCAGTGAAGCGGTGGAGGGTGCCCGTGGAGGGTGGTTGAGCGATGGCGGTGGAGTAGCACGCGGTGGAGGCTGGATGAGCAGGAGCCCGTGGAGGCCGGAGGAGGTCGATGGTAGCCCGTGGAGGCTGGAGGAGGTCGACGGTGGAGATGAACGGTATCCGTGGAGTCCTGTTTTGCGATGCGCCACACCCTCCCGATGAACAGGACCCCGTTTCTAGCACTCCAACACAGGTCCGTTTAAATCCGTTTTGCGATACGCCACACCCTCCCGATCAACGGGACCCCCGTTTCGACCGTAGGAGGTCCGTTTCCTCCGTTTTGCGGTACGCCACACCCCTCCTGATCAATAGGACCCCGTTCCGAACGTGGCCGGTCGAACACAAGGCCGTTTTCTCCGTTCTGCGGTACGCCATGCCTCGTTTCCATCGCCTGTTCTGTCCAAGCCGGTTGGCTCCCACGCGTTCCGTTGCCTCCCGTTGAACACGACGCATTCCGTTGCCTCCCCATGAACAGGACGCATTCCGTTGCCTCCCCATGAACACGAGGACGATGCTGTTTCTCCATTCCGACCCAGCCATGTACATATGCGCGAGTAGGCGTTCGAGAAACTGCCCGTATGTACGTCCGTGGCCGTATTTTCTTTCTTGCACCCTTGCCGCTGTACGTACGTGTACATGCTACGTGCGCGCCTCTACATCCACTAGTATATATATACGTACACGTTCGCGACCAGAATGACAACGCTACGTACGCTTCGACCAGGTGGGTCCCGACTGTCTGGCACTTCCTTGCGTGCGAAGATGTAGCTGGTGGGTCCCAGCAGTCAGGGGGGCGAATCGTTTTGTTTTTTTGCCCGGATGCACTTCCTTGGGTGCGAAGATGTAGCTGGTGGGTCCCAGCAGTCAGGGGGGCGAATCGTTTTGTTTTTTTTTCCGGACGCACTTCCTTGCGTGAGAAGGTGTAGCTGGTGGGTCCCAGCAGTCAGGGGGGAAACATTTTTTCACGAAATATGGTGGCCCGTCCAGTGGGTCCCCGCTGTCAGGTGGAGGAATAATTATTTTGCGCGTAATAAGGAGGCACTTCCTTGCTGCGGCCGTGGACCCAGTATCGGCCTCTCCGTATAGTCCACGTCCGATGGAAGCCGTTCCTTGACCATGTTGACCATGCCTAGCCGAGAGCACCAGGGCGGTGGACGGCGGCGAGGCCTAGGAAGGGGACGACACGGGCCGGGAAGACGCGCGGTGGATGCCCACGCGTGAGGAGTATGAGGTTCACTCATTCGGTGCGGTGTGAGGCTGCCGTCGCCATGAGAATAACGGGGGTGTGGGTGAGTAGAGGGATGGCACGGCCAGCGGTGGGAGTAGTAGAAGCGGTGAGGCCTCCGCCGTTTAGCAGCCGGGCCATGGGAGGCAGGAGCACGAGGCACGACCGACGCTGGTTTGGGCGGCCGGAGCAAGAAGACCAGAGGTTGAAGAAGCACTACGGCCGTTGGATGGACATCGTCGGTCCTTTGGAGCTAGAATCGTGCATATTGACTAAGTTGACAAAGCCCTCCGTCCCGTCAACTTAGTAGGCCCTAAGTCAGCCTGCCACTATCTTTGGGTCCCAGCTAACGGTAGAGTATTCATTTTTGTGCGTAATAAGGAGGCACTTCCTTGCGTGCGAAGATATAGCTGGTGGGTCCGAGCTGTCGGTGGCGATAACGTTTTTTCGCGAAATCTGAGGCCCTTCGGTGGGTCCCGATGTCGGTGGAGGAATCATTATTTTGCGCATAATAAGGAGGCATTTCCTTGCGTGCGGCCGTGGACCCAGCTGTCGGCCTCTCCACGTACAGTCCACTTTAGATGCATGTTGGTTGTTGACCGCGTTGACCAGGCCGTGCCGAGAGCACTAGGGCGGTGGATGATGGCGAGGCCTAGGAAGGGAACGACACGGAGGCAGGGAAGACTTAGCGCTTGTTTCCCACGCAGAGGAGTCTGTTGAACGAGGGTTTACCGTTAAATCTGCCGTCGCGGAGAATAACAACAGGTGTGGGTGAGTAGAGGGATGGCTAGGCCAGCAATGGGAGTCTGATGGGGCGGTGAGGCTGCTGCGGCAAGACAACCGGCCCAGCGAGGAGGAGGAGCAGCAGTCCACGGGCGCTTGTTTGAGCGATCGGAGCAGGAAGAGCAGAGATTGAAGAAGACGACGGCCGTTGGATGGCCATCCAACGATCCTTGCTTGTCGTCAACCTTTTTTAGGAAAGCCTCAAATCTGGGAAAACAGCATACAACCCATCTGCCATTATTTCTAATAATTTCCAGCCCATTTGTTAATTCTTAAGGTTTTTGGAGCCCATATTCTTTTTGTTAGCATTACAGCCCATCTTGTGGCCACGATTAAAAATTATCTGAAATTTTGCATATTTGGTGCAGTCCGACTGTTTTTAATCCGAAATTCCGACTCACATTCAAACTAATTTTAAAATAAATGTATATCAATATAAAATCAACAAATTCTCCACGCATAAAAATTAATGTAATTTAAAATCTCGAAATGGAAAAAGATATTTGAAACTAATTGCCGGTTTGATGTGTTTTAAAAATGTACAACCCATTTCTCATTACTGATGGGCCATTTTCTCGGCCAGCCGAATGAAAGCTCTCCTCGTCTTGAAAGATTTGCAGCCCAACAGGCCCGACAAAGCGACTTACTTGGCAAATAACAAAAAAACTGGGTTGTGGCCGTGGACCCAGCTGTCATCCTCTCCACGTACAGTACTCTTCCGATGGAAGTCGTTCCTTGACCATGTTGACCACGCCGCGCGGAGAGCACCATGGTGGTGGACGACGGCGAGGCCTAGGAAGGGGCGGCGAGCCGGGAAGACACGGCGGTGGAAGCCCTTGCGGAGAGAATCTGAGGTTCACTGGTTGGCTGCGGTGTGAGGCTGCCGTCGCCGCAGGCCTGCCAGCCGGTGGGAATAGTAGGGGCGGTGAGGCCTCGCGGCAACCTGACCGACCATGGGAGGCAGGAGCTTGAGGCACGACCGGTGCTGGTTTGGGCGGCTGGAGCAAGAAGACCAGAGGTTGAAGAAGTACTACGACCGTTGGATGGACGTCGTACGGTCACTGGAGCTAGAATCGTTCATATTGACTAAGTTGACAAAGCCCTTCGTCCCCGTCAACTTAGTAGGCCCACAAGTCAGCCTCCCACCAAGGTGGGTCCCAGCTAGCAGTGGGAGTATTCATTTTTTGTGCGTAATAAGGAGGCACTTCCGGTGGGTCCGAGCTGACAGCGGGGGGCGTTTTTTCGCGGCGGTGGCCCATCAGGTGGGTCCCAGCAGTCTGGGGGCAAAAGTTTTTTCGCAAAATACGGTGGCCCGTCCAGTGGGTCCCTGCTGTCAGTTGGGGGAATCATTATTTTCCGCGTAATAAGGAGGCACTTACTTGCTGCGGCCGTGGACCCAGCTGAGACTCTCCACATACAGTATACTTCCGATGGAAGTCGTTCCTTGACCACGTTGACCTCGCCGCGTTCCGTTGCATGCATGCGTCCATGGGCGTGGTGCGTCCCCACCGTCGCCTCTCACGTCTGAGTCATCTTCCGATGACTCTCGGTTGTTGACCACGTTGACCACACCGTGCGAAGCGCACCAGATGGAACGACCGGAGATGGGGAACGGGCGGTGGAGTCGCAGATGGAGAGGAGTGGAAACTTCATCGGTTGGTCTTGCGCGGCAGCAGCCATGTGCACGGGAGACAGGAGCAAGAACGGAGGTTGAAGAAGGAGCATGACTGTTGGATTAACATCCAACGGTCCAGCTGCTAGAATCATTTGTTGATTAAGTTGACAAAGCCGTGCGTACCGTCCGCTTAGCAGGCCCACAAGTCGATCCACCAAATCGACGGGTCCCAGTATCAATGGGATGAATATTTTTTCGCCAAAACAAGGAGGCACTTCCTTCCGTGCGAAGATATAGCCGTGGGTCCCAGCTGTCAGGTGGAGGAAACATTTTTTTCAGCTTAATAAGGAGGAACTTTCCTTGCGTGCGACCATGGACCTCGCGGGTCCCAGCCGTCAGGCTCTCCACGTACAGTCCTCTTTCGATGACTTGTTTGTTGACCACGCCGCACCGAACACAGTGAGGCGCTGGACGACGTCGAGGCCCCGGACGGGAACGAATCAGAGATGGGAAAACGCGGCAGTGGAGTCGCAGATTGAGAGGAGGAGAAGGGTTATAACTGGTTATGTTGCGGCGTGGGGCTGTAGTCTGTGGAGAATGACATGTCGGCGTTCTGGGAACGGGGGTACCCAAACTTGCCTGCCTGCGGCCTGCGGCGTGGCTCAAGGGGTGGCCCAGTACGGCCCATCTTCATCAGCACAAGCTCAAGACCCTCGCGTGGGACCAAGCCTCGCGGGGCGGAAGACAGGAAGCTTCCTTAGGCACGGCCTCATCAGGCTGGCTCGCGAGGAGGCGGAGAGATCAAGGCGGGGTACCTCACGAGGTGCCCATGACGCAAGCCATGACGACCAAGGGCACCAGGCGGGCGCCACTCAAGCGATGTCCTCGTTTCCTCTTTGGTGCAAAGGAGGCAAGCACAGGCGAGAGCATCAAGCAAAGGCAGCCATTTCGGTGCAACAAGACCAAGACCAACACAACGACAGGAAGGAGGTCATAGTGGAGCCCAAGCCGGCGTCATCGTCAGAGCCTTTGGCAGGCGAGGACCAACTTTAGTCAGGATAAGTGTAGTAGATATTCCCCTTCAAAATGGCCAATTGTTTGCGCCCTTCCCGCTCAATATTTGGGAAGAGGCCCAGGGCCTTTCCCTATAAATAGGGCTAGCCACCCACAGGGTAGAGAGGTAGAGGTTGATCTTGAACTCAGAGAGAGAGAGAGAGAGAGAGAGAGAGAGAGAGAGAGCGACCGAACTCCCCCTAGCAGTTCATCGCACCGGCCAAGAACAGACCCTCGCGAGGCTGTTCTTCCTTGTACTGTTCATCATCAGCCCCTGAGGCAATCCACCACACCACACACTGGAGTAGGGTATTACACCACAATGGTGGCCCGAACCAGTATAAACATTGTGTCCCTTGTGTTGCTCTTTGTGTAGTTTAGATCCTTGCGAGGCGATGAGGTGCAGGTTGGTAGGGGGTGAGATCTCCGTGCGCACCCCAGAGTTCGAACCTAGAGGGTCCGCCGAAACCCGAAATCCGACATAACAGGAGGTGACGAGGGGTGGAGGGATAGCCTGGCTGGCGGCGGGGTAGTGCTTCGCAGCGATGCGTGCTAAGCAGAGCCGCTAGCCACCGGAGGCCGGACCAGGTGGTCCCGGTGACGCTGGAGGAAGAAGACGAGAGATTGAAGGTGCATGCCGGTCGTTGGATATAAATTCAATGGCTGTGGATGACACAATCATTTGTTTACCAAGTTGACAACGCCCTGCGTAGGCTTCAACCTATTGGCCCACATGTCAGCCTGCAAAAATGTGGCATATATTTAACCCACGTTTTCTAGAATGTACAACCCATTTGCTGGGCTGGGTGAACAAATAATTTCTCGTCAATCAGGCCCATTTATATTTTCTAAGAAATCCCAGCCCATTTGCACTTCCTTGAAATATACGTATTAGGTGGGCTCGTTATATATATAATGTTATGTTAGAAGGAGCAATTAATATCAAAGAATAAACCGGAGAGGCACATTATATATATATATATAATTAAGAAATTAGCGAGTTATTGCTCAAAATAAAAATGAGCGCGTTATTATTAAATTGGTCATTAAAATCTTCGCAAGCTTTTGTACGCAATCACCAGGATTTTCCTTGCGTGTGAGTAAAAAACAACCAGGATTTTCCGTTAAACATTTACTTTTATAAGTTAATAACACGTGGGATGTTTTTATAATGTATATATAAGTCTCTATAAAATATACGATAATAGTAATAATATAAATATATATAATGTGGTTAGAAGGAAAACATAAATTGACACAGCATTACTTTTATAAGAGACTGCGTTTTATACCCGACAAAGAGGCATACTAACAAGTTCACACACAAATACAACGTAAAAGGTAAACATTCATATCAAACTCAGGTTCACAGGACACGCTCATATTCATAGCCAACATTCACTATCAACAACTCAAAAGATTCATATATACACAAGCTCAGCATATCTATGCATCCAAATGATTGATAGATCACACGACAATATTCATACATAATTCACAAAAAGATTCAGATATACACATGTTCAGTATGTTTATGCATCCAAATGATCGAGATCACATCCAATATGATCCATGGACGAACTTTAATTACCTAGGGTACAGACTGGTAAATGGTGTTCAATCGGAGGTACTTCTTGCTAAAATTAGTTCTTGTACGAGTAAACTTTTGAGTAATAAGAGGCAGCACAGACAATCTAAACTTTGCTTGTAGGTTTATCCTCAAATAGTGGCCTCGTGCCGAGGGAGATTTGAGCAACTTGGCCACTACTTTCATCCAACTAGTTTACTGGCTCATCTTGGTCCTGTATCTCGCCAAAATTCTACATTGGAGACGAGAAAGGAGGCGGTTGAGAAAATGAACCACCCAAATTTTTTGTGCAGTTCAGCTGAAATAGAGCATCCTTGGCGTGCAGAGTGATTAAGTGCCAGATGAATATATGTGTCAACCAACTTGTCTGGAATCTTTAGACTCCATGCCATATAGTTCGCTACCATATGTGCCGATAACCAAAAGGCACAAGTTGGGACCAAAGACTGGACTGCGTTTTTCTGGGCTATGCACCAAGCAATACTTTTGGCGTTCACTCTCCTAATACTTGGAGTTTGACAATTGGTTGACGCTGGTTTATACTCGAATGAATATAGGCACTTCTTGTCAACATCGTCCGTGATAGCCCTTTCGTAAAAGGGTCTGCCAGATTCTTAGCCGTCTGGATATAATCCAACGCTATTACTTCGGAGTTTCTTGATTTTCTGACAGATTTCAATCTTCTTCTTATGTGCTTTGTGGATTTCATGTTGTCCTTTGAACTCTTAGACTTGGCAATCATTGTTTGATTGTCACAGTTCATAAGGACAGCCGGCACTGGTTTATCAACCACCGGCAAATCTATCAAAAGCTCTCGAAGCCATTCTGCTTCGACGCATGATGTGTCTAATGCTGTGAGTTCTGCTTCCATAGTCGATCTGGTTGTCTGAGTGAACTTTGGAGTACATAGCAGCAACATAAGTACCTGTCCATCTGATCATTTTGTGCAGTTCTACTAAAATCACCCGATGTAATGATTTGCCTGCGAGTTCAGGCTCCAAATTACTCCTTTATGAAATCGGCAAACAGTAGCACAATACCAAATTACCAATACATATGACAGGCACAATAATCAGGATAAAGACCAGTACCAACCTGTGTGAGGTAGCATATCAATTACTATTTCCTTTGAGTGGAAGCCGAGATAAGCCAAGTGACTGACAGCAAAGGAAGAAAGCAAGCGGAGATTAGCGACTGACAGGAAAGGACGGAACCTGTCGAGGCAATGAAGCACCCAAAGTTTTTGTGCAGTTCCACCAAAATCGAGCATCCCTGTTGGCACATATATTGAGAGAGTGAGGTTACTGTAATAGTGGGACTTGTTGATGAAACATACACTAACAAATAGAAGCACCCTCATTATCTTAATGGGTAAAGTTAGCAACATAGTAGTCTTGCTTAAATATAGGTATTAGTTTATTTAATCAGTCCCAATTAGCTCAACTCAACACTCAAAGCATTTCCATTTATCATAGGTTGCAAAACTTTAACGTGCAAAGATAAATGAGTTTCTCATGACAGTAGCACGATACAAATAGAGATGACAACAAACTAATATGGATGAAGGCCTTAGGCCCGTACCAACCTAAGAAAAAAAGCTTATTCATGTAGTCCCATAAGAGATGATAAAGCACTCACCGGAATCACACAATAGTTTATATTTTGTGCACTTCAAATGTATGGTTGAAATCACTCTTGTTTACCAAAGGCTAGGATTATATCGAAGATTATCAAGAACTTCCAATGAGTTAAAGCAATCGGCTGGGATACAGCTTCATTGTATTGTCTTGTGTAGTTCCACTAAAATGTATGATTGGCACAACATGATCTCTGTTTGCACAAGTAGGAACAAGGTGAAACCTTCATTAGCTTAGTGAGAAAGGATAGGAAGACATTAGCATATTACTCAAACAGTAGCATCAAATTCATGATGGACAATATCTGTCATAAAACATTGCCTCATTGAACCAATGGCAATAAATAGACATGCAAAACAATAGCACTATTATGTCATGACACTAATAATATTCCTCCCTGCTCCACCACATGATTCACCTCCATAGACAAACATACACATGTACATGATTCAGCATGGGGTCCTACTAAAGATTTGTTTAACTCCAACAGAAAATTAGGCAGAATAAATTAGTGGTACTTAAGTACTCCTAATTAATTAAGTGAGACATCAGAAGTGGAAGGGCTCCCTGGAGGATCGTCTCACATGTAAGGTAGTCGTTGCCGGAGCCCTTGAATGGCCTCGACTGAGGCCTCTGGCTTCAACAAGATCGCCTTGGCACTATTTATTCTTCTTCTTCTTCCTCCTCTTCATGCTCTGTTTCTCTTTCTCCTCACCAGTTGGTGAAACCAAGTACATGTTGGCCTTCTAATTCAGAATTGGTTTTGTCAGTGAGGGAGTACAAGTGTACTAGTAAAAACAACATTATTTTCTCATGGCAGTCGGAAAATAGAGATGAACACATGCATTAAATATCATTCTTACCTATAGGAAGGTTATGGCGCCAATATGGATGATGAGGATTGGAACACAGATCTCCCTTTGTGCAGTTCCACCAAAATGAACCAACTATTCCATTCTGACATTCCAGTTAAACAACACAAAAGTCACTTCTTTTAAGAAGAGTTTTGTGCAAAGCACCAAAAGGTCACAACAACAACTGTGTGAATTGGATATCCTGTTTGCACAAAAAGGCACAGAGGAAACAGTCAGAGTCTCAAACAATTACAGGCAAAAACATTTGGCTAAACTTGTCATGGCCTATAATAGTGGCATGGCTTCATTTTTACCAGGGACATTAGATT
This sequence comes from Aegilops longissima, assembly GCA_021605205.1. Classification (NCBI taxonomy): domain Eukaryota; kingdom Viridiplantae; phylum Streptophyta; class Magnoliopsida; order Poales; family Poaceae; genus Aegilops; species Aegilops longissima. The sequence continues at coordinate 720,056,086 of CM038677.1, forward strand.
AAGAACAGCTGGGACAGTGGGTGCACCAGCAGTCCAGCACCATGTACGTAAACAGGGGCATAAAGTGGTGATTCATAGTTTGTTGCCCCGAGAAACAAACATCGAAGAAACATATCTGGGTTGGTCCCATTTTTGTTCACTCTAGCCACCTACTCCTATGTGTGGATAGCAAATCTAGTCCTGGTCATACCACTGTGTACAACGTTACCCCTATATTTCCTTTTTCACCAAGAGACCGTTGGATGACCAGTCTGTACTACTTTCACCCCCTTTCCTTCCTGTTTGTACCAAGTCCGATGTACATACTAAATTCCCCCACCCCCACTTTATTTCTTGTTTGAACCAAGTACAAGATTCGACTCCATGAAGTAGCTTTACCTCTAACAATAGAAGAAAAAATATGTGACGTTGGACCATCCGATCGAGAGGGGCTGAGAGGTAGAAAATGATGCACATGCAGCGACGTAGCGAGCTGGGGAAGTAGAGCTAAGGCGGTTTAGAACGAAGATATACCTGAAGGTCGTCGGGATGTGGATAGGTGGGCGGCGGGAGGCCGGATCCGCCCATAGGCAACGACGAAGGGATCGGAGGACCTCCCGCGCCGGCGCTCGACCAGATATAATGGTGCGGCCGGCAGTGGGTCTCCTCCCTTGCTGTCGTAGATGGCCTAAACGCTGCCCCTCCCCCCCTTCACCGGCGGAGGGGGATACGTCCGGATCTGTAACCAGCGGTGAGGATAGAAAGCCAGTGTTTTTTGAAGGGAGAAAGACAGTGTTACTACCCCTATCTTGTTTAGATCTGGAGAGGATGAGAGTGTGTGAATAGAGCAGCCCTAGCAAGCAAGCGCGGAGGCTCCGGCCTATATATAAGTAGTGGGGTAGTTTTCATTTTTCACTCCATCAAAACAATCGTTTAAAATTGTGTACTACTACATGCCAGGTCGCGGTTTTTTTAGTTGTTGATTGTTTTTTGAGATAGCTACCTGCTTGTTCCAAGTGGTGTTACGGTGTGCCAGTCGCACTTTGTATCGCTCAAGTCCGTACTACAAGTCCCTCCATTAAATGAACAACCACCCCTCGTAAAATTGTGAACAAGCCCACGGCTAAAATTAGCGGAAACGTGGGTTGCCCCAACATGCATTATTATTTATATTTTCTAGTCCCTCCGCTCCTAAATATAAGTCTTTTTATTAGCCACACCTAAGACAAGAATTTTTTATTAGCAGTGAACCCCACATGTCATAGACACAAAAATTGTGGCAAGATTCCCTTAGGCAGGCCAAACTGTGTCTAACAATTTGAGCAACTCAGGTTAGGGAAGTGTGGCAAGTGTGGGAAAAATAATGTGGCAACATAAGACAAACATAGTCACAATCCAAACAGCCGCGTAATTTTTTGTGACATGCATGAAAATTTGGTTAGTTAAATTTATAGTCAAAATTTGGCAAGGTGCATCAAATCAACACATGCAAGTATCAAAAGGAAAGTCACGGCATGCATGCATGCATTGTACTCCCTCCGTTTCCAAATATAAGTCTTTTTAGAGATTGCAACAAGTGACTACATACGAAGCAGAATATGTCTACTCCTACATACGAAGTAGCCCATTTGAAATGTGTAAAAAGACTTTTATCGAGTGCAGTGCTTTGATGTGTCGCGTCAACTCGTACAAGACCGAGAAATTTGATTACTACGATGCCCTCTCCCTCTCGGACGAGCTCCGGTGCCTTAACTGCACCTGCCTTTGGCTGCATGACAGGTGGGCCAACCACTTGTTGGGCCCACCTGTCATAGACGCAAAGGCAGGAGCAGTAAGTAGAAGCTTTCGCTACACGCTATCTCTCCTGCACGAGGTGGACGGACATGCTGCAGTGGATTCGATACTGTAGAAGTAGGAGTAACATCATTGTTCGTCTTCTCGAAGAGGCGAAGAGCCAAGCGCAAACCGAACGTGGCAGTTGCGAACGCTCGCGTGGTGCGGTTCCTTGGAGTACTAGCCAGGCTCTTGCATGAGACAAAATTGCTATTGTTTAACAATTAAACTCCATTATCCATTGGTTGATACTCATTCTGCGTAGGTCCACGCGCTTAGCACCGTTTCCTCCTGGGGTCACCAATGTTTATTTGCTAATTAATAGCATTCCATGCAATGAACTAGCCATTGCAAGTCATTAAAAGCATGCACACCTCTCATCTCTTATTGGTTGATACGTATGTCAAGAAACAAGAAACAAGGTAGAAATTAATGCACCGCGCCTAAGTGTTTTGGGACTATTTGGTTTTCGTAAGATGACTTACACACCTAGACGGAGGGAGTAGTATAGACCTGTAAACCGGAAAGGAGTATTTGCCTTTCTAGAGATTTCAACAAGTGACTAGACTACACCGTGTGCAGTACCCCCTCCCTTCCGGTTTATAGGGCTCAAATCTCAAATCTCATGAACCAAGGCATTTTGCAATTGGAGGAATGTACTGTATCTCATACTTTACAAAACTACCCTAATTAAATTCATGCATTAGTTACGTAGTTCTCTCGTTTTCCTCTCCGCCTTGGTCGCGGTGCACAATATTGAGCACTCCTATATGACTAGCCGCTCTATCTACATGCGGGACATTTCAAAGCATCTAGGCCCGCGTGCCATCCACCAAATCACAGCGAGGTGCTACAGTCGAGACTCACCTGTCACCCCGGTGTGGCCGTCATGACCCGTCATATCACAAAACCCACACCTTTACCAGCAGTGGTAAGGTGGCCTCCAAGTTGGACTGGACGAAGCAACCATCATTTCATCGAAACGCTAGTTCAAGCCCTTTCTTCCCTTTCTTGAAGAAAACCTCACTCCCGGCTACTCACTTCTGCCATTTTTCTTCTCTACCGACGAAGGAAAGGTGGGCGAATCAGTTATGCTGCTATATTTTTATTCCAATAATCTCCTTTTTGCGAAGCACCGACTGATTCTCACATCCTATTCTTTTCCCGTTTTCATTGCGATTGTGGTTTCCTTTAGATTGCTTTTTGTTCGTCAGTTCATTGATGGATCCTGGAGCACTAGGCAAAGAGTTGCCGGCGGACAACCCACTGGAGACAGCGATCTCCAGGAAGCGAGCACCGACCAACGAGTTTCTTGAAGAAGCGGAATTCAACGGAGTCATGATGGTTCCTTCATCCGAACAACTTACAGTGGGAAAGGTTGGGCCTGCGATACAACCGGGGTAGACTAGGATAATTTTGTGCATGGAAGGTGGACCAGGATGGTCGACGTCCCACATGTCGGCGAATGAAAGTATTCTTTCCAATATAGAGGACGAGCAACGAGTATCCATTGTTTATTTTTGATGAAAGCTATTGTCTCCACTGTTACTCCTTGACTTTGTCAATGCCTCTCTCTCCTCCACATAAGCGGGGACTACTTGCTATGCATGCAGCGGCAATCCTGGGCGTCTTGAGGGCGAGGCGGTGAGGCGGGCTCGAAGCGATACGGACTCCGGCATGGCTGTGGATGAAATTCATTACATATTTCGCACAAACCGTACTAAAACCTCATCAAACCTAATCTAAGCGATCGCGGGCCCCGACCACCATGTCCGCCATGAACCCGAGAAAGCAGGCCATTACCTTTGCCTCCTCCTTATCCGCCTCGATAACCTCCTCCTCACGGAGCACAAGGTTATGAAGATTTCCGCCTCCGCCGCCATCAAGCGGCTAATCGGCCCGATTTTTATCCCACCAAGCTTGGCGTCGACCGAGTGGAGGAGCGGTGGCCTTCCTAGGACCAGAGCGGTGGCGACCTACCGTGTACTACTTTTCCTCGCTGCCAATAGTCCACGACACGCAGCCTCATTTGGCTTCATGGTCGTCTTGGCGGAGGGCGGCTGGGGGGAGCCGGTAATCTCTTCGTTTGCTCCTCGCGACAAGACGTCGAGAGAGCTTTGGAGCGCGCCCGGAGCGGAGCTGCCGATGTCCCTCGTCTGCTCCTGCGACAGTACGTCCAAGAGAGCTTCGGAGCGCCAGGAGGCCATGGTTGAAGTGGTGCCGACAGAAGGAAGGGACCGGAGGAGAATAAGTGTGGGTCTTTGGCTATGGCTGGGAGCTGGGGCTCAAGTTAATATAGCGGGCGGATGGAAATAAGCCGTGGCAGACGGATGGACAACTGGCGCCGGAGTAGGTTCGTCGGGCGTGAATGGGGACGCTGCTTCAGTGACTTAACTGCATATGCGTTTGGGTTACTGACATGTGGGCAGAACGGGCGTCTAGCCCGCATGTCAGTGACACACCAATTGCACCTGCAGTTAAGTCCGGTGAATGCGGCATTGACATTCTGGAGAGATGGTGACTGTTTCAGGCGGGAAGCACGCGCTAGCGATGGAAGGGGTTTCGGTGTGTAGTGGCACTAAGATCGGTCGCTCACGATAGTACATACTCCGTACCATACTACCATAGTACCCTCTCTAGCTTAGGCTGTTTTATAGATTGTCGTTGATGGACGATCTACATGAGCAAGGCGGTCCGAGTATGACCGTTGGTGTTGAGCCAGGTGAATACATGCTCGACGTTCGCGTAGGCCTTCATCAAACGTCTAAACAGTAATGTCAGGCAATGCCGGGGCGCGCAGGTGATGAGCTCGCCGTTTGCGTTGCGCCATGAGCAGGACTTTGATTTAGAGGGCGACGTGCATGCATTAGCATGCTTTGACAGCGTGAGCGTGAGTGTCTGACGCGAAGTATTTCATTTTCATTTGGCTGACGAGGGTGCGTTGCAGCGACGAGTCCGTGGTTTGATTCCCCACATACGCATAATTTTGGTTTTTACAATATTTCTTTCTCCATTCACAGGTAGGCCCCCGTAGATAGATAAAGAACACGAGCTGATGAGGCGCATGCGGACTGCTTGACTGGTCAACCATACAAATACGGAGCTATACGCTGAGCCAGTGATCGTATAATCACCATATCTCGTATACAATGATCAAAGTGAGCTATCAAGACAAGTTCGATGACCGCCAATGCATTTTACTCGGTAATAAATGACCAGGATTGAAGGGGAATCCTAATTTGCTTCGTCTTTTGTCCTTGAGCTCTTGACAAACCAATGCACTATACGGTTATCCGGCCACTCCACCCCAGAGCTCTCACCAAGCGTCGTTCATGCCACCGCGCCGCACACTAACCGGTAAGGCAGTGATGGCATCTCGCCGTGCCGAGTTCCTCGCCGCCCACGAACGGACACAAAATGGTAGGGAAGCGATGGCATCCCGCCGTGCCGAGTTCATCGCCGCTCGCGACCTCACAACTATGTGGGAGGAATTTGAAGATGCCAAGGCCAAATGGGCGGTAGAGAAAGAGGCGGCCAAAGCCGCACAGAGGGAGTGGAAAAGTCAGAAAGCACTCAAGAAAAGAGATGCCCGCCACCGCAAGAAAGAAAAGGACGCAAGTGCTGCTGCGGAGAGGTCGACGGAGATCCAAGCACGGTGGGGTGTCGCCGACAAAGCCGAGAAGGAGAACGACGGCGTCTGGCCAGCATGTGAGAAGTAGTAGTACTAGTAGTTAGTGTGTGTGTCTGTGTCTGAGTACGAGCATGTACCAGTACTAGTACTAGTTACTATTGTAGTTTTTAGAGCAAATTACCAGTACATTAGCCTAGACTAAATGGAAACATTCCTATCCTATGCATCAAATGTCATCTCTTTCTCTATAGGAATTGAGATGCATGTCATCTCACTTCCTATGATTTTCATATTCCTATCCTATGAACGAAAGGAGGCCTCTGTTGGAGTAAATCGTAGCTAGCAAGATCTTCTGGTACAGTAGTTTTCTTCAAGAAGCGGAATTCAAAGAAGTCATGATGGTTCCTTCGTCCGAGCAACTTCAAAGTGGGAAGTGGGCCTGTGATTTGATGGCTCATTAGTCATTGTTACTGCGGCGCGACGACCTGGGTGACTCTCCCTTGGAGTTCTGCATGCATGGCAAGTGGACCAGGATGGTCGACGTCCCACATGTTGGCAAACGGAAGTATTCTTTCCGATATCGAGGAGCAAGGAAACCGCGTGGTATAGTATCACTGCTGATTGGTTCGCAAAAAAATAGTATCACTGCCGATTTATAATTATTTTTATTTCGATGAATGCTAGCATTTCAACTCTTATGACGAAGGGTGCCAAACACGGCGCGTCTTGGATGTCCCACACGCCGTGAAAGGAGGGGACATGAACAGCGTGGTAGAGCCCAAATAAAAAAACAGCGTGGTAGAGCGCCTCTACCTCTTCCACTTCGGGTCGGAGACCACACGTAGTAGTACTTAGTGGTATGAACGATACAAAGTGCGACCTGGAGAGAAAGACACGTCTAGTTGGAAGGTCTCGGGACATACACTTAAACAAATATAAAAGTTAATATGCGCCTCCAACTAATATAGTAGTAGTAGAGTACTTAGGCACGTACTACATAACATCACCGTGCATTGCACGTACAACATTTAGTGGTACTACGTAGTAAGAGACAAATGCCGCCCAAGATTTCCCTTCTCAACCTACTTTGGGTGTTTGGTAGAGTGTATGGAGGGTGCATGAGTCCACACTAGTTTAGCACAAATACACTAGAAGCATGCATGAAGAGAGCATGCATGAAGAGGGGTGTTGAGTTGAGCATGCATGAAGGGGGAACAACTATGCTGAGACGAGAACGCAACCAAACACACCCTGTATTCCACACATGTTCATACCATTTGTGCCTTTCTACTTCACTTACTACGCTACATTACTCAGGTTCGTACGTCCACTCCTGGGTACATCTCCGTCTCGTAGTTCTAGTCCCACATGTTCTTCATATAGATGGAACGATCGTTGCATAAAACGTGCACCTTGATGCTAGATGTCTCGCGTGTTGGCAAAAGGATGAACAAAGCTCACGTAAAAAAATAGAGTGGAAGAACAATAGATTCCGAACGACCGAGAAGGAGCAAGGAACCTTGTGGTGGAGCGTCTGCACTCATACTATTTAATATTATTCAGCGATATAAAATTAACCAATCATCTCCATAGTGGTCTGGAAGAGTAAGAAACACGGCAGCCAAGTGTAGTTACATCATACTAGTACATGGCTAACCCACGCTATCACCATATTTCTTGGCTTCCGTGCGACACCTATCTCTAGTAATCCAGCAGCCTGTATCGCTTCTCCCTCCTCGTCTCTATCAAAGTGCGGCGGGCTGGCGTTTCTGCCGTCTATTGAGGTCGGTTAACTATCACATGTTAGCGACATGCCAAGAGCATTCTAAAAAAAATTCCTTTCACGTTCCATTTTCAAAAAGAAAAAATTCCTTTCACGTCTTAATTTGCTCGTATGCTTTGAGCAACTTGCATGTCCTATACTGCTCTTGTTTGATACTCTAACTTAGCTAGAGGTTAGACTAACTCATGACTAACCCTGAACTAACTGTAGCCAAAGAGGTGTTTGGGTGACAGGGTTAGATTGACAATAAATGCACTTCATGGAGAGAGAAAAGTGATTTTTCAGTGGTCCCAATGAGAACTATCTCCAGTTAGCACCTCTTGGGTGGGATAGTTTTTTTGGTGGGTTCGGTGCAACCTGCTCCAATTTAAACCCTCATGCTTGGATACTTTAGGGCTATTTGAGCCCCAACTAGCTCAAACTAACTCTAACCCATGGATCCAAACAGAGCCTATGGCCAGTCTCGGCGCGGAGCAGTCGCGTGCACCGGTAAGCGGTGCTCTCTCGGCCGTCGCGCTACTTCAAAGCCGGCGCTAGTGAGAGGTCGCCTTCGCTCTGGCCGGGCATTAATGCGGCACTAACGCTCCAGGGCGACGCTGACTGTTTCACGCGGGAAGCGCACGCTGGCAAGGGAGTATAGGTTTTGAACCGTTTCACGTGTAGTAGTAATGGTAGTTTGCAAAACTACTCAATTATTGCACTCAGTTTCCTAAGAAATTGTGGTAAAAACGTTACTCCACAGGCCGCTTCCCTTCTCCTTCCTGCTCGTGATTTACGTGGCCATGTTAACATGGTTGTGTCAAAAAAAATGTCATTTCCTACTCGTGATTTGCGTTATATAATTACAAGCAAGATTCTCGTGCATTGCACGGAACATCAATATGCATTCTTTTACAAAACACCTGTTGTGATTGACCCATGCAGGAGTAATCCCATGTGTAAAAACTAATGATATCATGAGAATTTTATCAAAAAACTGATATCTCGAGAATGTCATCGAAAAAATGAAAGATGAGAGATAAGGCGAGGAGGAGTGGAGCGTGGTGGTGACTGGTGATCGGAATGGGCGGAGGCATGGGGATGGACGACGCCGGCAGGGGGCAGCGGCCACCATGCATGCTAGATTGTTCCAGAGACTTATTCCTTTTTTAATTGCTGAGCAATGAGGTTGCGGGAGATAATGATGTGGAGAGAGTTGCGGGTATCTTTTGTAAAATTATCATAGTTTTCTTTCTATCCGTCAGATATAGATCATACGGTCTGTATTACAAGATGGCATGCATACCATCATCGCCAACTCGTTTTTTATAAGGGTACAGATGATAAGTTTGCTGACTACTAAAGTAAAGTGGAATCTGTCCATGTTATGCAAGTAAATAAAGGTGATTGTTTATCATACGGGTAAGGTTGGATGAAGGGTGGTAGGAACAAATGCTCCGCCTAGAGCATGTGTGTGTGAGATGGAGTCTTAGTGTGTGTGTGGGGTGTGTGTGTGTGTGAGAGAGAGAGAGAGAGAGAGAGAGGAGAGAGAGATGGAGTCTTAGTTTGTGTGTGTGTGTGTGTGTATGAGAGAGAGAGAGATGGAGTCTAAGTTGTGTGGGGGGAGGGGTGCGTGCGTGCGTGCGTGTGTGTGTGTGTGAGAGAGAGAGAGAGAGAGATGGAGTCTTAGTGAGTGTGTGGGTGCGTGCGTGCATGCATGTGTGTGTGTGTGTGTGTGTGTGTGTGTGTGTGTCGCGGGGTCCTCTGTGGCGGATGTAATTTAAGTGTGCATGGCTTCATCATAGAGAGGTGATGTGTATGGCAGAGGCCACCAACGATGGGGTGCGAGAGAGAAAATGCCCGTAGAGAGGGAAGAGAAGGTGCGTGCACGTGAGAGGAGTCGACATCGAGAGAACGTGTTTGTTCGAGAGACACCGAGGAAGACTACTATATATCAATGGTGCATGTAGGCGGAAATTAAACAAAGGGATGATCTTATTGGTTTCGGGGATATAGGGGAAGAGTGAGAGGCGCGCGGGGGGGGGGGGGGGGTAGGTAGAAGGAGATTGTTAAGTGTGAGTGTGTGTTTTGCCCATCTAGGCGGAAGTTATGTGCACAAAAGAGGAGAACGATCCGATGTGGCGTTATGATTGAGGGTAATTAACTACGTATGGAGACATAGAGACCTTGAATGTGCATTTGTGAGAGGTATACATGTATACGTGGGATGTGTGTGTGTGCGCGCGCGCATGATCGAGATAAAAGAAAGAAGACATAAGTCATAAGATCAATGACATGGGAGAGACGGGTCAGTATGACAATATGCATGCATGTGAGAATGCAGGGAAGAAGGCCTGACAATTGAGCATGTGTTTTTGTCTTTAAGATGTAGTGGCGTGGGCTGGAGCATGCATCTATGGCGAGCAGAGGGGGTGAGGCGCGACGATTGTGCAAAAGAGATCAACCTATAAATGCATATGTATGGAGACATATATAGTGTGGGTGATTGGAAGCAAGACTCCGTGCGAGAAAGAAATTTTGACGGAGAAACTACAGATAGATACAGAGATGGAGATGCTAGCTAGAGGGACATCCATTAGTTTGGGTGTTGGAGATGACCATCGGGTGGTTCAAAGGGTGAAGTTATATACGTGTGTGAGAGGGCACTTGACTGCATGTAGAGAGAAACATATTAGTGTGCTTGATAGGAATCAAGAGTGAGGGTGAGAAAGAAGGTTGATGGAGAAATAGATAAATAGAAAGATAAAGATGCTAGCTAGTGTGTGTTAGATATAGGAGTCCAGTGGATCAGAAGGCTGGGTTATGTGTGTGGGTGTGAGAGAGATAGAGAGAGGGTGCATGTGAGTCACATACAAACAGATATTAGAGAGAAATGAGATCCAGAGAGACGGATTTTTGTGTCTGCGAGAGAGAAAGATATTTCACAACGAGAGTGATAGCTAGAGAGACATATCAGGGAACACAAGGTATCTCTTGGGAGAGGGTGTGTGTTTGAGCGACATACAAGAGAACAATGAAGAAATATGAGACCCTGGGAGACAGAGTTTGTGTTTGTGTGTGAGAAAGAGATATTGAAGAGGAAGAGTCATAGGTTCTCATATCTAAGGAGCGAAAGACATCTCTGTATGAGGGGTGTGCGAGTGGCACACATGGGAATAGTTGAGAGAAATAAGACCCCAGGAGACAAAGGTTTCTGTTTGTGTGAGAGAAAGAGATTCCACATGGAGAATCATAGCTAGAGACACATAGCAGGGAGCGAGATATACTTAGAGAGAGAGATAGAGTGATGAAGGTCGAGGGAGAGAGTACCGTCAGTGTGTTACGAAGATAAAAGATCATTGTCGACATACAGTAGCACGAGAGATGCCGAGAGACGATGAACGCAGATAGGTCCGAGAGAGATAGTCCTATATAAGCATGAGTGATAGCTATATGAGACAAATATCTGGATTAAAGGGGATTCAAATATTTAAACTGGAGATCACGACATCGATAATATCATAACGCAAATTGGTGTATCAAACATGCATATTCATTTGAATTTGGGCACACGTGTAATGTTATATAGTTTATCAATATTGGTGATCCATAGATTCTTCAATTACAAACAATGCATGGTTTATATGCAATTAATGTCTAAACGGGATTAAACTATATGTTGCGTGTGTGAAACACATTATACATGTTTGAGAAGTAAAAAAAACCCGCATGAAACACACATTAATTGGAGACAGTTAGCGAGGAATGCATACATTGGATTTCAACATAAAGTGGTTTCAAATATTTGAAAATCCAAATTGATGGATACAACCTTATGAATCTGAGATCATGCCATTTGTAAACCATATTTATGTATAAATGGTGTTGTGCTTTTGAAAGTATATAAAAAAATGATGTATATAGAATGTAATTCCAATTGGAAATGGATCCCGCCCGGAAAAAATAGTAGAATACAAACGGGATTCGAATTGAGTTGGCACGATAAACGTGCACTATGCAAAATTTTAACGAAGTGGGGAAAGTCGCAGTAACCGCCCGAAACCAAAATCTGCGAGATGGAAATCACTACTGCCTATCCCTGCCACGCAAAAAGAAAAGCCTATCTGCTGGATTTCTATAGGTTTCGATAGGGGTAGGTTTGTAATTTCACCCAAACTTAACGTAACCGCCTCTCACCCAGATTCATACACGATGGGCGCCAAAACACAGTGTGCCCTCGGCCGTAATCGACTCCCTCCCCGATTCATATTCATGCACGGTGGGCGCCAAAAACAAACTCTCGTCGGCAAATATTTGGTTTATGCAAGATTACCATCCTATCCCCAACCGACTAATGTTGCTGTGATGTAGTAGAAATTTGAAACGGGGGCTAAGTTTGTAAATTTCCTCGCATTTGAGACAAGCGCGCCCTGAATACATGGTTCCCCTTCCTCTCTACCTCCCTTTTCCCCATTCGTACTCCGTGGGCGCCAAAACACCCTCTCCACCCCACCGTCCTCCGTCCGCCGCCGTCCGCCACCCCATCCACCGCCGTCCTCCTCCACCATGCCAGAGCTGATACCCCGACACCACCGTCCATTACAAGAGATCGACCTCTCTCATCCATGCCTTCGGACCGGGATCCTTGCATCCCATCCTCTCGCTTCATCCCCACCGTCGTCCACCTTGCCGGCGCCGCTCCTACGACCGTCTCGTCCACCGCGCCCCACCACCACCGTCTACCCTCCTAGATCTGCTTCCACACTGCCGACAGCCATCGCTACCGCAACACCGTCAAATTCTCAGCAGATCGTACAGGCGCCGCACTGTGAGGCGGTACTCTTTGTATCTGCTCAACTTATTTATCGCAGCAAGAAAATAGATCGCCATTGCTTTACTCTGATTTCTTGTCTTGGTTGCGGTTGCCTTTGTCCGGTTTGCACCTTCAGATCCGCCATGGCACGCCAACACTATACTCCCAATGCTTATGGTTTTCCCTTTATATTCCACACTAGTTAAATCACAGAGACTAAATTTCAAAATTGGGTCACGATTTTTCAGAGCTCGCGGAGTTCGCGGTGCGATCCAAGGGGCTCGGGTGGTTGTGGGGCCTCGCCGAATGAAGAAAACTCGACGCTGGTGGGGGTGGGGTGGCGGAGGAACACAGGCGGTGGGGGCGGATGGTCCGCCGGCGTCCGTGCGGTGTTCTCAGATGGGAAGAATTAAGGGATGAGGAAGAAGAAGGGTTAGGAGTCGAGGATCTTCATCCAACCGCTTTGAAATGGTCGAGAGACAGCCGGAGTTGCATTCTTAATGCGCTCTGGTTCATCTTGTGTGTGCAATCGCGCAACAAACATTTTATTATCCAAAATCTGCTTGCTCTTCTTTACCATGTTCGATAGTGCTGGCTCAGTACGTGATCGATAGGCTTTCAATTACTAGCGCAATACAACACCGTATTTTCAAGCCGCCCACTTTCCCGATTTATATATCGTGGTTATGGTGTACCCTATTATGTACACTATGATCTGCCTAGTTGTTGTGTGCTCTTGTTATCATGGTTTGGCAATAAACTCAGATATAAGATATTGTGAACCTATCATCCGCCAGCTATCCTTACTTACGAGCCTATTTTTTGTGTACTTGTGCCAGATTATATAAATGCACGCACGATATTACAGCACACATGAGCTCTCTCATCGTAATCCAAAGGATAGCACATAAGTGTTTACAGGGTGCCCCTACATTAGAATATCATCTGCATTACAAAGATAATCTCACAACTATTTATGTTTTCATGGTTCTCGATATTATACGCAATTACAAAGAATATCGAATCCGCGATCGTAATAATATTGTGGAACACTACAATGACTTACAAAATTGGCACCAAGGCATTGAGTGCCATTCTGGAAGCAATGAAACTCGTACGCTCCCTACCTGTTGATTCTTGTTCAGAATATCAGCCTAATGACTATTCTAACCTCGAGGAGTCAAAGGCAGATGGCCTGTCCTGTTCACCCATCAAGGTTCCTGTTCTAATTTGGCAAGGTTTTATTGATTGTGCATATCTTGCATATGTTTTCTTGCATTTCTTCTACTTTGTTGCACCACCATCTGCTTAGTTTACTCATCATATAACTCGAGATGCCATTCCCATCCATTATCAGTACATATTCCATCTGTCGTCATACCATGTTTTTTCACTCAAATGCCGTTCTTGTGCATCAGACATCAAAAAGGAAGAGGGTGATTGCCGAACCTGAAGGAGCACCAGCAAAGTCCTTGAAAAACGTGGTGGTGCCGGAGAAATAAGACAACGCCCCACTTATATTGGCTGTACAACCAGTGACACAAAACATAGGACCGACTCCAGCAGACTATACCCATACTTCACTGGCCACACCACTAGCCCCACCACACAGGACCTGCACTCTAGCAAAAGGTATACCGATTTCATTTGCCATAGCACCAGCCGTACCACGTAAAAAATCCCACCCAAAGAAAAAGTACAGCAAGTCCACCGGCCGAAGACCTTTCCAACTGCAGAGACGGCCAATTCCTGCAGATTGGAACCCCATTCCATTTATTCCCAGTTTAAAAGACAATGCTTTCAATGTTGTTAGGGACTACGTGCATATATTCCCATCACGGGAAGATTATAGTGAAGACAAACACCATTTTCACATCTTCCTGTCCAACTTACGTGTAAGTGCTATTATTCATGGTTATTATTTTCCTGTTTTCTGCTGATCGAACACATCAATAATTTACATTACACTGTTGTAACTAGGTGAGGGTCAATCTGGATAGTCATGACGAGCAAAGCTTGCTTGTGCTTTTCAAGGAAGCATTGCAGCAGTATCGGTTTTACCTGAGGAAATCACACTTTGATGGCAAGTCTATAAACTAATTTCCAGTGAAGTCTCCTGTGCTAAATTTAGAAGATATTGAATGGAAAAACCTTGTTATGCACTGATCTCGTTCCCAGGATGAGGTACTATCTATGAAATCACATGACGATTTGAACTTCTACTTTTCCGCATGTGCCTTACGGATCTTTTTTGCAGGAAATCTGCTCGAAGAAGAATTCCGGTTTGAAAAGAACGACATGATATCGCTAATATGTTGCCCGCGGCTTTGCTCTTGTTAGTACCTGTTGTCCTGTATCACTGTACTTGCATACATACCTGGTTCATTATGTGACAACAGTATGCATGATAGCTTGCTTATCAATTGTTCGCTCCAAATTATCTGATCTGTATGAATGGTTACATTAGTGTAGAATATATCCAATGCCAATGAATTTTTTTAGCTCTGCATTGTTCTTGTAAGTACATGTTGTCCTTTATCAGTGTACTTATATTGACAGGTAGTTGTTCATGTACCATCACTCTGCAGCTTATTTTCCTTTGCCCTCCATTTTCTACACATAAGATCTATATTTACTCTTACCATAAGGTTGGTACTGAATAAGTTTAGCTATGCATTGCTCTTGGCTGTGCCTTTTTCCTGTATCGCTGCACATACATTTATAGCTACTTGGTTATGTAGCATCACTCTTCATCTTATCTTAAATATTCTCCATTTTTTCGTATATTATCACATCCATATTTACTCTTAACAAAATGTAGAATAAAGGGAATGCTTATGAAGAACATTCTGTGCTAAACTTCTTGAATTGCCCCCCCATCAGCATGGGCAAGGGCTTTATAGAGCCTGTCTTCACCAGTAATGTAAGTTTGTCCTTCTCAAGCCTTCAAACTTTGTTGTGTATATTTGGTTAGGCATGACTGCAACAACTGTTTATTATTGGTGTTTGCATCAAATTGCATGTTTAAAGTTTATTATGTAGTTCATAAACAAAAGTTTGTCCTTCTCAATTTAAGTTTTCAGTTGTACAACCAAGTTCCTTCTTCATACCATGTAAATTAAACTATACAGAGGAAGTGATCTTCTTTTGCATTGCATGTATGCTTCTGTTCATCATCCGTAATCCAGTGGTGTGGTGAACCTACCCACTACAGCACAATGTCATATTCTGCAATTTCTTAACTATGAACAATGTCATATCACCGGCAAAAAAAATATTCTACTACTCCCTCCGTCCGAAAATACTTGTCATTGAAATGGATGTATCTAGATGTATTTTAGTTCTAGACACATCCATTTTGATGACAAGTAATTCCGGACGAAGGGATTATTATTTAAACCGTCTCTTTATTTGCCAATTTGAAATGGGATAAATTGACAGCACACTAACCATTGATACTTATGAGTTCTTGATCTGTAATCCAGTGGTGTCGTGAAGCTGCCAACTCCTTCACAATGTCATTTCCTGCCATGTCTTGACCTGAACAATACCATATTGTGTTAATGCAATTTTAAATTGTGTCACTTTATTCGTTAGTAAGAAATGTGTTGAATTGTCAAGACTTGATACTTTTATGTGAAAACCTGTCATCCGTCTGCCTTGTTTATCTTTCGAGTGAGGAAGATACAAGTGTTGAACAAGCTTGAGCCTCATCATCTTGCTCACCGCTTGCGCTGCAGCTCCCAAGAGGGCTAACCTTTCTTGAACTCTATTGAAGTGCTGTCGGTTTTGTATATTATTTTGTCGGCGTGTTTATTTGCAATCGGTGGCGATCTTTGATGCCCAAAGTATGTAATCTCTTGTCTGCTTATCATAGTGGCGAACTTTGATGCCCAAAGGGATGTAATATGCCGTAATTTCTTTATTGTATAGTCTAGGTTTTTATTATTCACGATGCTCCAGTTATTTTATCAGTATATATATCCTGTCTTCGCAAAGAACCGCCAAACCGTAAAATTACGGTACATAATCGGGCCGTCATGCAATCACGATGTATGATCCGCATCATGGGCCCCGTCAAACCGCCCACTAGTAGATTCGCATGAAAACTCAATGGGCTTTTAGGAGGTCGAGAAGTAGGTCTGGACTGAAACGTGCGAATAGCTCACGGCCGGCAAAGAGTCGAAATGGACCCCGCCCATGATTGTGCGAATCAATTCACGGGCTTTTAACAGCCAAAGTTGTCTCGGTCCTTGTTTGGCCCAATCAGATATCGGCCGCGAAAGCAGCCGGATGCAAACCGGGCCGTAGTTAGGCCCAACTATAGGACGGGCTTTTAACATGTCAAAATTAATATAGGGCGGAAATGTTAAATGGGCCCTTAACAGGCCGAAACTAATATCAGGCCGAATTACTAAATGTGCCTTTAGCAAGTGGGCCCAAAAGCATAGCGTCCAATCACGGGCGAATCGATATTGGCCATAATTGAGCCCAAAGCCTCTTAAAGGGCGGACCGATCCGGGCCGTGATTTGGCCCGTAAAGTGGGAGGCTTTTAACGGGCCGGATCTTATATGGGCCATTATTAGGCCCTGAACGTGGCATGCCATTAATGGACCGGATCAAATATGGGCCGGCATTTGGCCCAAAACATGGCAGCCGCTAATGGGCCGGCCTACTAGGGTCCTCAAAATCTTGTGGCCCTACAAATGGGCCGCCCATTAATGTCGGTGAAATCTGTGGGCCTTTAGTTGGGCCGCCCATTATGATCCACAAGAATTTTGTGGGCCTTTACTGGCCGCCCATTATGGCACACAAAAATCTTGTGGGTTTTATCGGGCCGGCCTAATATGGCCCGCGAAATCTTGTGGGCCTTTAGCTGGGCCAGCCCATTATAGTCCGCAAAATCTTGTGGGCCTTTAACTGGGCCGGCCCATTATGGTCTGCAAAATCTTGTGGGCCTTTAGTTGGGCCGGCCCATTTAAACTTGATGGCCCGTGCCACGTGTCAACGTATCATAGGCGCCCTCTATCCAATGAGTGGATGACATCTGTCCCAACGATGAGCCGACACGTGTTTCCTCTAGCCAATGATGATTTTACACGTGGAAATTTCCCATTGGTCAGGGCTGTTAACGGGTTATCGGATCCAAAATCCGACCCGATAGCTTAACGGCGTTCCGTTACGGTGGATGCCACGTGTCGGTCACCCTTGACGAAAGCACTTCTGTGACGAGCGATTTATCGTCATGGAAGTGGACACTTCCGTGATGATAATTTTGGTAATGTCATGGAACACTTCTACGACAACACAGGTATGACTATCTTGATTCTGTCATAAATTTGTCATGGATGTACATGCATGACAAAAAACGCGACCTATTGTGACAAACACGTATCATCACGGAAGTGTATTTTTTTGTAGTGCCACGCACAAGTCATTCTCTCCCCCAGACACAAACACACGAGCATATTAACACCCCCCTCTCTTCTAAAGTCCGGACCCCAATATAGGTCTCTATCACTTTGTCTCTTGGGCATGCACACATCTCTTCCCCCACTCTCTATGTCTCCCGTCATCTGTCTTTCCCAAGCGCACGCACTATGTAGAGTGTATCTTTCCCATACACACAAAACGTCGCCCCCCAAACGTCTATCTCCCTAGTTATGTGGTTCTTGCACACTCACCTCACACACCGCCCCCACTGCAAACAAGCACACTTTGTCTCCTTGTCCACCACTCTCCTCTTTCTATCTCTCCCACATGCGGACCCGCCCCAGCTCCTTCCCTGTATACATATATGCCGTGACTCTTTCCATAGCTCCCTAATGTATCATCGTTCTCAATCTCGCACGTTGTTCTCTACACCATCTATTCTAGATCTCTCATAAAGTCCCTATCACACATACAATGACTCGCTTCCTGTCGGGGATATACCCCGTGGTGTAAACCGGCCGGAAGTATAAACCGGCCGGACTTGGCGGTTTACCTGAAGAACCCGCTGACACTTGGCGGTTCACTGCGACCAGGCGGTTCTGCAGGCAGCAGGCAGAGGAGCGACAAGACCGGTGGTCTGACCGGCGGTTCATGAAGGCCGTTCAACTACTGTGGGCAGTTTATAAGGAAGGACATAAGGAATATTTGTCTTACAAGGAGTTAAGACCTGGACTTGTATCCGGTTTGTATTAAAGATAGGTTTGTCCTAATCCTAGTAGGACTCCACATGTAACCCGCCCCTTCAACTTATATAAGGAGGGGCAGGGCTCCCCAAAGAGGGACATGCTACAAGCAAACAACAATATCTAGGGCTAGACACAACTAGAGGAGAGCCGGTTTACGGCGACTCCCTCATGATCATAATGAGACCTAGCCTCAAACAGCATGTAGGGCTATTACGGATGATGTTTCCGGGGCCCGGCTGTCTAAATCCTGTCTTGTGTTGCGTCTCTCGATTCCGCTCAACCCCTCTCAAGCTACCACATAGATGCGTTGGCCTCACGACTAAGTCCTGACATTAAGGACATCTGACGTGTTAATTTCACGACAGTTGGCGCCCACCGTGGGGCCTGCGCGCGGTGGTGATGAGTTCTTGAAGGGATCTCTCAAAGGGATCAAGAAGTTTGTGATTGTCCGGATGAAGAAGAATCATTACGGAAGGAGTTAAATTGTCGAGAAGACGAGCAATCAGATCTAATATCCGTCGGAGGTTCAAAAGAAATTAGGGTTACACATCCGTTCGCCGCACAAATTGATTTATGTTGTCTTGACCAAGCCAAAATCCATCCAGGTTCAAGAAAAAGTTAGGGTTACGGTCCCTTCGCGGCGATCGCCCCGCGATTCGTCCGATTCAAACGGCCGGTCTGATTGCTATCGTCAGCGTATATCCGATCTGCCGTGGTTTCGTTGCCATCTCAGATATCGCTCAAGTTCGAGGGCATCAACTCATAAGTACTGCTATTACTCTTTGCCAAAAGGATTGCCCGGCGAGACCGTCTTAACTACAGCAAGGATAGTACGTAAAGGAAAAATCAGAAATCGCCAACCACGCTCGCAATAGTACTATTGGTGCCTCGATGTAAAAGCAAAAGGTGATCCGCCCATTGATCCATCAGCAAGAGGAGTTAGTATTAAAACATTGTTCCGTCACCAAACCAACGACAACTCGGAGGAGGATTTAATTATGGACGCACGACGACTCCGAGCCGCTTCAAACTCGCTTTGGCATACCGCTCATTGTCGTCGTCCGCTTTGCTCCATCGATCGCCCGTGGTCAAGGTCGCTGCTGGCTGGTCCCTCCGCTTAGCTGCGCCATGAACGGCTGAGTCATGTCCTTGCAAAGCCACCCGGCCTTGCTTCGAGCCGCCACTGCCAAACACGGCAACACCTTACCATCTATGGATATGTCAATAAGACACGAATTGCTGCTGCCGCTAATACACATCTATGGATTACGTGACACTATGTTGGTCTTTGAATTTTTACAGCCACTCCTAAAGCGGTGGCACATTGGATGATTTTTGATGGGGCAGAATCTATTAAAGGCAAGATGATGAGCTGCGGACTCTGCCCGCAAGTCACCTCGCCTCTGTTGCTAGGCGCCTGTGGCCTCCGTCGCGTCAGCCAGCGGCTCGGCGTTATTCCACGGCTGCACTGTTGACTCGAGCCGCCCGCTGAACCGCCGCTGCAGCGTCTCCTTGTTAGTGTCGCCTTGCCCTGCGGAGCCTCTGCTGAGCCGCCACCAGCCTCTGCCTCCACTTCGACGTCAATTAAGCCCGCTAATTCACCTCTGCCGCAAAACTGCCATTCCCAAGACTGATGTTATCCTCGCCGACGTGGATTGTGAATGGAGAAGCAAACAGAGACAAGCCGTGTGAGGTCTCTTTCCATTAGGGCGTTCACGTGGAAAGGAAGTACATGCATGCATAATTACTTTAAAACCACTCGCCAACTCAACCAGAGCACGAGTCCCAGCGATTTGTGTTGGCCGTCATAAGAAGATGCGTTATAGTCCAAACAAGTATTGCGAAGCACTACCACTACTATATGCAAGAATTTTACGTGCAGATTATCCGTCGCTCATAAACATCGTGAAATCCATCCGGTTTATTACAGCGCATATTAATTTTTATGTGAACAATTACTTTGGCTTGCGATACTTTTTGATGCAGGACAATTGTTCATTGCAAATGAGGTGTTATATTGCGGTACAGAGCACGCGATGACAACGTTCTGCACCGGCGTTTCATCCGTGTTATATCGCCCGGTGGATGAACGCGCTCAAGTCGCCGTCCCTGTGGCCCGGTTTACATCAACTCGCCCGTTCGCGCCGGCTTACAACGCCATGGATGACTCGCCCGTCCGCTCTCGTGGCCGGTTCACGCGTCCGCACCGGTTTACATACGCTTGCCGGAACCGCGCACGCGATTGACTCGCCGTCCACGCGGTTTACCGCGCCTGCAATTAACTCGCCCGACCATATGGAGCATTGCTATCATCTATCATTCACAGGCATCAGGTGATATCCGTCTAAAGATTATTTTGTTAACACTTATTGTTTTTTGTCGAAAGAACAATTACTTTGCCCTGTAATATTTTTACACATGATAAGTTTTTTATGCCATTATACCGCGGAGATGGAGGCGTGCCAACATCATTCGGTACAGGTGGTCGTCCTTGCTCAACGGACTCCCGCGCCGGCTTACAATGCCTTTGGCCGAATCGCCCGCGCCGCCTTACAACGCCAAGACGACTCGCTCATCCGCCTCGTGGCGGTTCATGCGTCCGCACCGTTTACAACGCGAGGACACCTTGTTCGTCTGCGCCGCTTACAACACCGCGGCCGACTCGTGTGTCTATGCTGCCTCGATGCTGCGGTCGTCTTCCCCGTCCGTCTCGCGGCCTGGTCTACATCAACATACCGGCCGCATATGTCTGCATGAGCTGTTTATTGAGCATGAGCAAGTCACAACTTGGGTAGCCCGTTTTCTTTTAATAAAATGGAAGCAAATTATCATATACTATCAACCGCCGTCGCCTTTGGTGGTTTAATGGGCAGGCGATAAGTCGCCGCCACTACAGTTTGGTTAACTTCAAATCACCGCTTGAAGGGACCATTGGTCAATTGTCGACACGGCTCATACGGGATCATTTATAACCCGTCGCGCTTACTTCAGCCTTCGTGGATTCACATCGTGCTATCAACACCAATGATATACAAGTTATGCCGGTTTATATCACGGTTAAATATGGAGAGTCTCAAGCCAACTCCTCGAGTCACCTTTGAGACTCGGGGGATACGATGACATGACCCAGCAAACCTTGCCAGTTTCAGCAAATTTAAGAGCCGCAGGACGATGGTGGGAAAGATAACCCGGTCCCAGAGGCTACTGTTATATTGATGAAAATTTAAAGGCCGTCAGAAAATCTCCGGCTTAGAAAGTATATGACAGTTACAAAATCCCGGCTCAATGAAGAAGTTCCGGGTCATCAGAAAGGATTCTGGTTTACAATCCGCTTCAAGGGAAACCTGTTGCCCACAAAACTCTGAAGCTCTCAAACCCGGTTTAAGAAATTCCGGTTCAAAAAAGAATTAACTTGTCGCAAGTTCAAGTTTAAAGGCTGCAAGAAAATTTCCGGCTCAAAATGGAGATTCCGGTTTAAAATCCGGTTCAAGGGAAAGATGTCTCCCACAAAGCTTTGAAGCTCTCAACCTCCGGTTTAACATCCGGTTCAAGAAGGATTTATCTCTTGCAAAAAGTTAAAGGGTATCAAGAAGACCTGCTGCCATGATGCGCGGTTCAAACATGGGTATCCTGCCTTATTGGCCTAACATATTATTGATCACATGGGGCTTCGCTTATAAAGCGGGTCTCGTTCTTTTTACATCATGTGTGTTACACGGAGGTTCTGTCTTAAAGCGCCTCCGTTTACCTCTTGGGTTAACTTTTCAAAGCACCATGTTATGTCACTTGGGGGCTTGGTCGTGTCCGAACCAATGCAACACCTCTTGATAGGCTTAACGCCACCAGATCACTTGGGGACATGGTCAAGTCTGAACCAGTCCGCGCTCTTGATCGGCCTAAGGCCACATAGTCACTTGGGGCTTGGTCGAACCGAACCATTGCCACGCCACTTGATCGGCATAATGCCACGGTTTCAGCTTGGGGACCTGGCTGACTTGAACCATAGCTACACCTATCGGGAGCTTGGTCATGTCCGACCATGGTAACACCATCCGATCGGCTCAAGAAAGCGCCTTTTGCAAACGGTTTTATCATTGCCTTTGCTTCCATATTTTTTTCATAGCTGTTATTTGATTTGTGTTGCGTTTTTTAAACCGACATTGTTAATCCGTTCGATGTCAATTACAAATTGACGGAACACGGTCAAATCTTAATCCGGAGGCCATCTGCCGGTTTGATTTTCTATTACCATCCTATTATGGAGTAAACCGGCGTTCATTAACCCGGCTTGACTTTCAATTACAAGTTGTCAATACAGGATCAAGTTATAATCCGGAGACTATCAGCCCGGTCTGGTTTGACTACGAGTCGCCAATATTATATATGGTTAGACCGGTGTTTATCATAACCCGGTACAGTTTATCATCAACCGGCGTAGTATGAAAGGAGTTATCATTACTCAAGATTGGGGGTATCACTCTTACTACAAAAAGTTGGTAAAACCAGCAATATGATTCAATATCACAGGTATGATATATTTCATATTTGATTATTCTTAAGTGCAACCTTGGTTATAAACCCAGGTTATATGTTGGGCATTATGACCCGTCCGGTGGTAAACCGCCAGGACACTTTAAACTTGTATGCAGAGACAGGTTGAATAAAGCATGATGATAAATTATCCGGTGTTTATTAAACCGGTCTGGCTTTAAGACGATAAGTCGCCAGTATATGATGAGAAATTATCCGGTGTTTGTTAACCCGGCCTGGTTTTGGACAAGGAGTCGCCAGTTTATATTTTTGCGCCATTGGAATCATGCGGTCATAAATCATTGGATTATATTCTTCAAATCTTCAAATAGCCAACATGGCTGGATTTTATTATGGTTATCAGTAACCAGTATTATGATTAAGGTTTTCAAAGTTGCTTTAGCGCAATGGCTATCATATTATCAATAGATATGATTTATTCTACAATTGAAGGAATAGTCCCGAGTTGCTGCAGGATTACGACCCGGCACTTGGGGGCTACATTATTTAAGTTGAGATTACATCAAATATGCAAGTCTCATGTCGCTGCAAGCATGCACCATGACACTTGGGGGCTAATGCAAAGTCATTCTTTGTTTATCTTATTGAAGACCCGACTCATCACATTATAATGAGCCGGCCCTTGGTGGCTACCAATTGCTCCTGTCAAACAATTCAAGGTACAAAGCCTTTTATTCATTATATTGAAGGGTCCACTGCTCAGTTGGTAAAGCACAAGGCTCTTAACCTTGTGGACGTGGATTCAAGTCCATGATGGGGGTTACATCATATGATGTTATTTTCATTGAAGTATATATTAAGTCCCAGCTCAATATTATTTTACTGAGCCGGCCCTTGGGGGCTACACATCATTGCTCAAATCTACATGATTATACCTACAAAGTCCCTGCTCATTATTACATAATGACCCGGCCCTTGGGGGCTACACTGGTTGAAGTTTTTATGAGTATAAGATAATTATAAGTCCCGTGTTGCTGCAAGCATGACAACCCGCACTTGGGGGCTACATAGTATGGAGTATTCAGGTTTTACTGGTCACCGATGAACAACATGGATTTCTTTGAAAGTGGCAGATTTATATTGAAGCAAAGTCTTAAGCCACCACTTTGTTCTGCTCAAAGACTTGGGGCTACAAGTGATATGTATGTAAGAGGTATATTTTCAAGCTGGATGTTAACTACAAGTGATAGTGATAAACCGCAAGTTCTACGCCCTTAAACCGGTGAAGGTTGGATCGTATTTCAAGGACCGATATTGTTTTTAAGCATTGGGAGCTGAATCAAAGGAGTTATTCTTCACAATATATTTTCTATGAGAAACCAATGTCGACAAGTTGATTATGAAGCTGGCCTATTAAACCGGATTTTCTAGAAGGAGGAAATGACAAGGATTTAAGGTTGATCGATGCGGTTTACAAGAATTCTTAACCCGAGCATAATCATGTCAAGTTTGTTCTTGTGTTTATTTCACAGATCAGTTTAACATGGATAAATCCAAATTAAATCGGGGGCTAATGTCGGGATATACCCGTGGTGTAAACCGCCGGAAGTATAAACCGCCGGACTTGGCGGTTTACTCAAGAACCCACGACACTTGGCGGTTCATGGCGACCAGCGGTTTACG
This sequence comes from Aegilops longissima, assembly GCA_021605205.1. Taxonomy (NCBI): domain Eukaryota; kingdom Viridiplantae; phylum Streptophyta; class Magnoliopsida; order Poales; family Poaceae; genus Aegilops; species Aegilops longissima. The sequence continues at coordinate 720,080,458 of CM038677.1, forward strand.
GCAGCAGCAGGCGAGGAGCGACAAGACCCGGTGGCCCGACTGGCGGTTCATGAAGGCCGGTTCAACTACGGTGGGCCGGTTTATAAGGAAAGGCATAAGGAATATTTGTCTTACAAGGAGTTAAGACCTGGACTTGTATCCGGTTTGTATTAAAGATAGGTTTGTCCTAATCCTAGTAGGACTCCACATGTAACCCGCCCTTCAACTTATATAAGGAGGGCAGGGCTCCCCAAAGAGGGACAAAGCTACAAGCAAACAACAATATCTAGGGCTAGACACAACTAGAGGAGAGCCGTTTACGGCGATCGCCTCATGATCATAATGAGACCTAGCCTCAAACAGCATGTAGGGCTATTACGGATGATGTTTCCGGGGCCCAAGCTGTCTAAATCCCTGTCTTGTGTTGCGCCTCTCGATTCCGCCAACCCCTCTCAAGCTACCACATAGATGCGTTGGCCTCGCGACTAAGTCCTGACATTAAGGACATCTGACGTGTTAATTCCACGACACTTCCCTTGCGTCTCCGTACATAGTCCAATTTCAAACAACATCAACATTGTCTCCCTATCGATATGCCACTTATGGACACAAATGACCCCTCTCCCCTCTCTTCCTCTCTCTCTCTCTCTCCGTCGCTAGCTCTCTCTCTCTCTCTCTCTCTCTCTCTCTCTCTCTCACACCCCTCTCCCACACACACTTGATGTCTCTTCCAAATAGTCTGCTCCCCGCCCGCACCCATGCTATCCCGCTACTACACATGCCTTTGTCTCTCTCTGACACACATGTCACACCATTCCCCAGGCCCGTTGACATGGGAGGCCAAATTGGCCGACCGCACAGGGCCCCCAAATTTTTGGGGCCTCCAGTCTAGGAAATATTATGTGTATACATGAGAAAAAGGGCCCAGTAAACCAACACTCAGGCAGCCCATTCTAGCAGCCAAATACAAGCACGCACGCAGCCTCGCAGCCTGCGTGTTGGCTTTCCGTAACTCCTAATCGAATCGCACGCATGTTTCAGCTTATCCCTTGTTTAGCGATCACTAGGTTGAGGAGAGGTGTCAAGGAGCGCAAGGGGCGGCTAGGTGACGACAGCCCGCAGGCGAGGGCGGCAGGAGTAGGAGACGTGCGTACACGGCCGCCGGCCGGCTACGCCCACGGCGCCAGACAGGTATTACAGCCGCTCGGCGATCGTCCCTACTGCGTAAATCTTTTTATAAGAAGCCCTATTTTATTTTGCTAGTCTAGGATCGTTTTTGTTAAACAATTTTTCATGATGTTACATCAAGGTGAAATATGTTTTATGAAAGGTGAGACGTTAGATAGAATTCGAAATGATTCATATTATTTTTGTCTGTTTTATAAAACATAAAGAATCATGCATAGAAGGACCTATAATTCCGGTGCTGAAAACATAGGAAGAATACAAAACTATAAGCGGATGCTCGATCCCAAAAGGCTGCTCTTGATAAATGTCCTGAAAGAATCTGATCGCAAAAAGGAGAAGGTTAATTATGAAGGTATGATTGAAGATTTCATTTCAAGAAATACTACATTGGTATCTTTTTTGAAGTCGAAATGAGGTCAGTTGTGCTATAGTACCATCTTTACTATTTTACAATTAGTATTCGGTATATTTTCTAAATATTGTATCAAATAACACATATTCCAAGTTATCTATTTAAATGAGAGTATGCTTTACTTACATTAGTTCTTTAGGCATATGATTTAGAAAAAACAACGCCCTACTTTGATTCTCGTCCCGGGCCCCCAAATTTCTGGAGACGGCCCTGCCATTCCCCCTTCCCTTATACTAGGTTTACATCATTAGTGGTCTCTCTACTCCACATACACACACTCCCTCTCACACACAAATGCACGCACAAACACACATAGACATGCACAAACACCCATTTATCTGGATCCTTCTTTTAAGACACACACCCTTGCATATTCTCTCCAACTCTAGGTATGCATATATCCCCCCTCTATCTAGCTCAGATGCACACAAAAATTCTCCATCTCTCTAACTCACACATCTCTCCCCATGGCCGCATGTGTATCTCACACACTCACTCTCTGATTATGTCTACGTGTCTCCATGTTACACAACACAAAGCCCCATGTACATGTCTCTCTCTATCCTCCACACACATAGACACAAAGAATCTCTTATCATTGCCTCAGTCTCTAGACACATCACATACGCACTCTCTCTCTCTCTCTCACAAACACGCCAACAAGGGTTTCCCGTGAATAACTTACCGCCTATTCATCAACAGTGTGGCGACGCGGCGAACACGAGACGTGAAAAGAATAAATCTACACATGCGAGACCACCTAGTATGACTACTGGGAATAGAGCAAGCCGAAAGCGCGCCGCCGTCACCCCCTCCTTATCGGCGATGGGAAAACCTTTGTTTTACATAGTCGAGAAGTCATTGTGCTAAGGCCCTACATGCCGAGGCGTTGAATAGAATGTAGATCCTAGTTAACGGAAACAAGTATCGATAATACGTTTGTATCTCCATACTTATATTTCTTCTCTTATAAAAAACCGAGTTGGTGATGATGGTACGCGTGCCATCTTGCAATATAGACCGTCCGATCTATATCTGACGGATGGAAATTAAACTAAAAGATACCCGCACCTCTCTCCACATTTGCAGACAAGGCCCTCCCTCGTTCATCCTTATCTCCAACAACCTCATTGTCGAGCAATTAAAAAAGGAAGCCTCTGGAACAAACTGGCCTGGTGGCCGCTGCCGGCGTCGTCCATCCCCATGCATCTGCTCAGTCCGACCACCAATCACCACCACACCCCACTCCTCTTCACCTTATCTCCTCTTTCTCGAGATATCATTAGTTTTTACACATGGGATTACTCCCGCATGGGTCAATCACAACAAGTGTTTTATAAAAAATGCATCTTGATGTTCCGTGCAATGCACGGACATCTTGCTAGTATTCCTACAGAAGACTAAGTTGGTGATGATGGTGTGTCTGCCATCCCTCATTTCTGACCATTAGATCTACATCTAACGACTGTGAGGTAAGTTGTTGCCTTTTCTCACCAACATCCCACTTCTCTACCAATTTGCGTAAAACCCATAATTAGTATCTTAAAACCAACCACATCCCTCCCTCACCTCACCAAAATAGCCCAAGGAATATTTTCCGATTGAAACATAATATATCTCTAGTGATATATGTATATCAAAATTAGAGTATTTTGTATCAAGTTAGTGAATAAGTATTATTCTAATTATGGTCCATTGCAACGCACGTGAACATTGCTAGTATTTTCAACCATGCAAAAATGCTAGTATTTCCATAGTTTCAGTTTTCCATCAAGATATTAGCCACTCATGGTTGATATTTACTTTCAATCACGTACACATAGGCACTATGTAACTAGCCTTGCTTATTGGCTTCGAAAGCTTAACTTTCACTCCTACTTACAATATGTAGAGTATTTAACAAAAACTACCACTTTCAACCAGCCCTAGGAAGAAACTATTGTACAAAAATAGCAAAACATACCCAAAATTTCTTAATCCGCCAAAAACTACTACCTAGTGCCGATTAGGCTCGTTTAAACCTGCTTATGACAGGGTCAGCCCACACGTCTGCGTCGACGAGGCAGCTTAAACCAACACATTTTGTTTGACCGTTGACACGAGGGACCCACATCCAACCTTCTATCCTATTATTCCCCCTCAAATCATTATTTTCCCGAACATTACTTCAAACAGTACTGGTGCATGTTCATCGGTGGCGCCGGTGATGAGCGAGTTGGCCGCCGCTCCGCTGGACGGGCCGGACGCCGCGCTGGACTCCGCACGGGTTGGCAGGCTGGCCCGAGCAGGACTCACGCGCGAGCAAGCCGCCGCGCTGGCCTTCGCTCGAGCCAGATGTCTGGCCTTATCGCGGCGTGCGCGAGCAAGCCACCGCTCCACCGTGCCAATCTAGCTAGCAAACCTTGCAGACAAGCAGCTGGACGGAGCTATCTTGGCTAGCTAGCGGCCGCGAGCGCCGGACGGAGCTGGCATCCGGGCTGCCGCAAGATGGGCTCCAGACCGCCGGTGGTTTTGACTCGCCGCCGGGCGTGGCGGCTGCTGCGTACCATGGCCGAGGATGACTAGGTGGACGGGCCGGAGGTAGGAGGCCACTCGGGGATTCTTGTGCAGACTGACATGTAGGTCCCACAAGTCATAACGCTAACTTACCGGTCGAATAGAAGGTGTTGACTCAAGGGGCGACATGGGTTGAAATGTGCCTATAACGGCACTTTATAGAGTAGTCGTTTCTTGGTTAGGCTAGTTGGTAAGGGCATGTACAATGGTTGATAAGGTAGTCTTATCTTAAGTCTGCCACGTATGCAAGTGGTAGTAGTTTCTTGGCATTATTAGTGGTTTCTTGCCATTATTAGTTGTTTCTTGTAAGGAACAATGTACTACTAGCGAGAAAAGGTGATTCTAGGTTGCATTGTACTCGAACGAGTACTACTAGTGGTCGCAGGAGTGTATACCTCGTTTTGTGCGTTCGATCCCGGCCGAACACATGGTGGCATTTTTTTAGATAGTAACTTCGCTGTGAGCCAATATTGTACACGTGTAGTTTGAGTTTTGAAGTTGAACGAACGTGTCGCACCACAACTGGGTGCATTGATAGCCCAGCCACATGAATGGGTTTTCTTCCCATCATCTTGTGGCTCGCGTGCTCGCCCTAGCCGCACCTCGCTTGCACCTTCCTCATCAACTAGTAGCATTAAACTAGCGCCCAATTAAGCGGAGGAGCCGGAAAAGCCTGGCGCGACATTGGGAACTGTGTAATATGGCTTTGTACGTAAGGTGCTAGTACTCTACTACTCTATAGCTTGTATGCTGTATGCATGGACTTCACTCCATTATCAGCTCTATAAAAAATCCTCTTGATGTGATTTTCTTTTGTTTTGAAATGGAGACAAAAGCTTTGCCTCATCTCATTCATAAAGAAGGAACTACTAACAAAGTTCGACGAGATCCATTACACCTCTACAAATGGAAGCGAAAAGACTAGTCTCGCTGTATCAAATAACTCAAATGTTCTGCCCCGCAGTAACCGTCCCTGATAAATAGGCTGCTAGTGTGTGCGTGAGAGGAGTGGCTGAGTAGGCCACCTACGCGCTTGAATAGAGCACCGAGAGTACCCACTACGCAGGTGTACTTTCCCTGCATTGATAGTACAGCGATGGTTCTAGAGAATAGTACTACCCTCCACTTCCAACTATAGCTCCTTGGCCCTGAGATTCAAGAGATCAAAACTGGTGCACTATACTAGAAGTACAGTACATCGCACTACTAGTTGAGAAAGTAGTACTAGTACTGCTACAGTACGAGTACGTAGTAAATAATAGCCTCACCCCTTCACTAAGGAACGATCGAGGAGCTACAGTTGGAAGGGATGAGGCCATGCGGTTACTACGCTCTTATCTCCGCCTCGCCAGTTCCCCTCTCCCCGAAGAGAAGGCAGTTCGTCGCTGCTCCCATGGATTCGCCAGGCGGTTCTCCTCCTCGTTGGGGCTGGGAGACCTTGGACGATGATCCTCTGGGAGAAATTGCACGCTGCTCCTACGTCCTCACCGCCGCAAGACTCAGTGCTTCCTGCACCAACTTTTTCAAGACGGTGCTTAAACAGGCTTGGGAAAAGGCCATGCTTGTTGGTCTTCCATGCGTCCTTGAGGAGAAGGTTATTCTATGGGACAATCCTTCGAACAGTCCACCGCTCTCTGGCCATGGTTGCACGTTAACTCCGCTAGAGTTGCTGACGTTGAGAGGTAGTCGGATTTTGTCCGATGAGCAGGTCAGTCATGGAGTTTGATCTTGTAGTACTTAGTTATTCCATTCCCATCCCGTAATTTCTCCGCTGCCCACCGTCTTATATATAGGTCTGGGTCGGTGCCAATGAAGATTGGCTTGCATACCTCCAACCGGAGACCACCATCATTTTGCATAACATCCACAACAGTGCGGCCGTTCTCGTAGACCCCTTCTCCACCATTGGGATCGGCCTTCTGGACTGGCTGGGCTTGGATACGTATGATGATGCCTACATGAGATTGAAGAAGATAGAAATTGCGGACCCGCCGACAAAGCGATGCGGCTACGACGATTACTATCTCATCGCGGTGTTCGACATAAGGATTGTCATCAATGCAAGATGCAGTAACGACAGAGGCTGGTGCATGTTGGCCTTGACAGATTTGTACCCCTACACGTTCGAAGACGCCATGCGCCATCTAGGCCGCATCTTCGTGGTGACAAGCCAGGGGACTTGTTTCATCTGGTTGCCATCCTACGGTACGGGAGATTACAAATGGAATGCACAAACCATCATTTACATCCCTAATGGTACTCCATTATTTTGCAGGGACCAGTCATCCCTCGATCAAAATAAGATCGCTGATCCTGGATGTGCATTTGCATCCACGATTCGGTCTAACCTGGAACCTTGTAGCTGACTTTGGCATATTGGGATCAACTATCTTAGCAGTCGTTACCCATGGTACCATTGATGTGCAACATGGTCACACAATCTACCACGATCGGACCGTCACCATCTACCTAGGTATTCCATTTAGTATTATATTTTTTAATCCTCTCACCTTCTCTTTCATTGTTTTACTACTTACTAGTACTAGTAGGAGTACTTTTTACCTTGGAGGATGCGTATAGCTAGCTAGGCCCTTGAAGACTTGAACCCACTAGCTGCAACCATTTTTGTTTTTCCATGTCTTACTATCTCATCCATGTAGCCAAGAGTGGCTATATATAATAAGTCGGTTATTTTACTTCCTCTATACCGGAGTAGTACTATTTGCCGCACATTATTACTGAGCGCCATATTTGAGCACACCATTATTATGCATGGACCTTGACTATGTACGTCACCATGTGTCCATATCTGAGATGCCGCGTGTACCAGATGAACGGCGCCGAGTTCGACCCCCGTGATGCTACATGGGTGCTGAGGAACACTCTTGGAGAGTACTCGCTTTTCATTAGGGACAGCTACCCCATTGTGAAGCGGATGCCACCTTCCGTGCACGACACCGAATGCCTGCCGTTCATGAAGCATGGTTGTGTCTTTAGTGCGCACCGCCAGATGAACGACATGCTGGGACACGCTATCCCTGATTTATGCCGCTCAACTTGGATGAGTCTCCATCGCGGGAACCGACTAGAAAGCTGAGACAATGATTCCGTTGCCCAACGCCGTGGATCGTGCTATCCATGAAGAACACCTGGGGCTGGAACCTATAGGAGGACATGTATCCCATCTATAACGTGTAAGTGGAGTATGGTAAATTGTGAACGGTAGCGCTGTGAATATATGTAGACTAGCCGTGCACAACTTTATCACATGAATTGGAGATGAACTTGTGTGGCATGCTGGCATTTGTCCTTTAGAATTTATTACTAGTAAATGTGTCATGTGTACGTGCAACTTGTGTGGTTGTTGCACGGGCTCCAACACGCTCTTTGAGAAAAAAAGGTGGCAGGACTTTGGATATTGGTGACGCTGGCAAGGGAGTATAGGTTTTGAACCGTTTCACGTGTAGTAGTAATGGTAGTTTGCAAAACTACTCAATTATTGCACTCAGTTTCCTAAGAAATTGTGGTAAAAAACGTTACTCCACAGGCCGCTTCCCTTCTCCTTCCTGCTCGTGATTTACGTGGCCATGTTAACATGGTTGTGTAAAAAAAAATGTCATTTCCTACTCATGATTTGCGTTATATAATTACAAGCAAGATTCTCGTGCATTGCACGGAACATCAATATGCATTCTTTTACAAAACACCTGTTGTGATTGACCCATGCAGGAGTAATCCCATGTGTAAAAACTAATGATATCATGAGAATTTTATCGAAAAACTGATATCTCGAGAATGTCATCAAAAAAATGAAAGATGAGAGATAAGGCGAGGAGGAGTGGAGCGTGGTGGTGACTGGTGGTCGGAATGGGCGGAGGCATGGGGATGGACGGCGCCGGCAGGTGGCAGCGGCCACCATGCATGCTAGATTGTCCCAGAGACTTATTCGTTTTTTAATTGCTGAGCAATGAGGTTGCGGGAGATAATGATGTGGAGAGAGTTGCGGGTATCTTTTGTAAAATTATCATAGTTTGCTTTCTATCCGCCGATATAGATCATACGGTCTCATTATAAGATGGCAGGCATACCATCATCGCCAACTCATTTTTTTATAAGGGTACAGATGATAAGTTTGCTGACTACTAAAGTAAAGTGGAAGCTGTCCATGTTATGCAAGTAAATAAAGGTGATTGTTTATCATACGGGTAAGGTTGGATGAAGGGTGGTAGGAACAAATGCTCCGCCTAGAGCATGTGTGTGAGATGGAGTCTTAGTGTGTGTGTGGGGTGTGTGTGTGTGTGAGAGAGAGAGAGAGAGAGAGAGATGGAGTCTTAGTTTGTGTGTGTGTGTGTATGAGAGAGAGAGAGATGGAGTCTAAGTGTGTGTGGGGGGGGTGCGTGCGTGTGTGTGTGTGTGAGAGAGAGAGAGAGAGAGAGAGAGAGAGATGGAGTCTTAGTGAGTGTGTGGGTGCGTGCGTGCATGCATGCATGTGTGTGTGTGTGTGTGTGTGTGTGTGTCGCGGGGTCCTCTGTGGCGGATGTAATTTAAGTGTGCATGGCTTCATCATAGAGAGGTGATGTGTATGGCAGAGGCCACCAACGATGGGGTGCGAGAGAGAAATGCCCAGAGAGAGGGAAGAGAAGGTGCGTGCACGTGAGAGGAGTCGACATCGAGAGAACGTGTTTGTTCGAGAGACACCGAGGAAGACTACTATATATCAATGGTGCATGTAGGCGGAAATTAAACAAAGGGATGGTCTTATTGGTTTCAGGGATATAGGGGAAGAGTGAGAGGCGCTGGGGGTAGGTAGAAGGAGATTGTTAAGTGTGAGTGTGTGTTTTGCCCATCCAGGCGGAAGTTATGTGCACAAAAGAGGAGAACGATTCGATGTGGCATTATGATTGAGGGTAATTAACTACGTATGGAGACATAGAGACCTTGAATGTGCATTTGTGAGAGGTATACATGTATACGTGGGATGTGTGTGTGTGCGCGCGCGCATGATCGAGATAAAAGAAAGAAGACATAAGTCATAAGATCAATGACATGGGAGAGACGGGTCGGTATGACAATATGCATGCATGTGAGAATGCAGGGAAGAAGGCCTGACAATTGAGCATGTGTTTTTGTCTTTAAGATTTAGTGGCGTGGGCTGGAGCATGCATCTATGGCGAGCAGAGGGGGTGAGGCGCCATGATTGTGCAAAAGAGATCAACCTATAAATGCATATGTATGGAGACATATATAGTGTGGGTGATAGGAAGCAAGACTCCATGCGAGAAAGAAATTTTGACGGAGAAACTACAGATAGATACAGAGATGGAGATGCTAGCTAGAGGGACATCCATTAGTTTGGGTGTTGGAGATGACCGTCGGGTGGTTCAAAGGGTGAAGTTATATACGTGTGTGAGAGGGCACTTGACTGCATGTAGAGAGAAACATATTAGTGTGCGTGATAGGAATCAAGAGTGAGGGTGAGAAAGAAGGTTGATGGAGAAACAGATAAATAGAAAGATAAAGATGCTAGCTAGTGTGCGTTAGATATAGGAGTCCAGTGGATCAGAAGGCTGGGTTATGTGTGTGGGTGTGAGAGATAGAGAGAGGGTGCATGTCAGTCACATACAAACAGATATCAGAGAGAAATGAGATCCAGAGAGCCGGAGTTTTGTGTCTGCGAGAGAGAAAGATATTTCACAACGAGAGTGATAGCTAGAGAGACATATCAGGGAACACAAGATATCTCTAGGGAGAGGGTGTATGTTTGAGCGACATACAAGAGAACAATGAAGAAATATGAGACCCTGGGAGACAGAGTTTGTGTTTGTGTGTGAGAAAGAGATATTGAAGAGGAAGAGTCGTAGGTTCTCATATCTAAGGAGCGAAAGACATCTCTGTATGAGGGGTGTGCGAGTGGCACACATGGGAATAGTTGAGAGAAATGAGACCCCAGGAGACAAAGGTTTGTGTTTGTGTGAGAGAAAGAGATTCCACATGGAGAATCATAGCTAGAGACACATAGCAGGGAGCGAGATATACTTAGAGAGAGATAGAGTGATGAAGGTCGAGGGAGAGAGTACCGTAAGTGTGTTACGAAGATAAAAGATCATTGTCGACATACAGGTAGCACGAGAGATGCCTGAGAGACGATGAACGCGTATAGGTCCAGAGAGATAGTCCTATATAACCATGAGTGACAGCTATATGAGACGAATATCTGGATTAAAGGGGATTCAAATATTTAAACTGGAGATCACGACATCGATAATATCATAACGCAAATTGGTGTATCAAACATGCATATTCATTTGAATTTGGGCACACGTGTAATGTTATATAGTTTATCAATATTGGTGATCCATAGATTCTTCAATTACAAACAATGCATGGTTTATATGCAATTAATGTCTAAACGGGATTAAACTATATGTTGCGTGTGTGAAACACATTATACATGTTTGAGAAGTAAAAAAAAACCTACATGAAACACACATTAATTGGAGACAGTTAGCGAGGAATGCATACATTGGATTTCAACATAAAGTGGTTTCAAATATTTGAAAATCCAAATTGATGAATACAACCTTATGAATCTGAGATCATGCCATTTGTAAACCATATTTATGTATAAATGGTGTTGTGCTTTTGAAAGTATATAAAAAATGATGTATATAGAATGTAATTCCAATTGGAAATGGATCCCTTGAAAAAAAGTAGAATACAAACGGGATTTGAATTGAGTTGGCACGGCGTGCACTCGTGCAAAATTTGAACGGCGGGGGAAAGTCGCAGAATCGCCAAACCAAAATCTGCGAGATGGAAATCACTACGCCTATCCTCGCCACGCAAAGCCTATCTGCTGGATTTCTATAGGTTTCGATAGGGGTAGGTTTGTAATTTCACCCAAACGTGACGTAACCGCCTCTCACCCAGATTCATACACGATGGGCGCCAAAACACAGTGTGCCCTCGGCCGAAATCGACTCCCTCCCCGATTCATATTCATGCACGGTGGGCGCCAAAAACAAACTCTCGTCGGCAAATATTTGGTGTATGCAAGATTACCGTCCTATCCCCAACCGACTAATGTTGCTGTGATGTAGTAGAAATTTGAAACGGGGGCTAAGTTTGTAAATTTCCTCGCATTTGAGACAAGCGCGCCCTGAATACATGGTTCCCCCTTCCTCTCTACCTACCTTTTCCCCATTCGTACTCCGTGGGCGCCAAAACACCCTCTCCACCCCACCGTCCTCCGTCCGCCGCCGTCCGCCACCCCATCCACCGCCGTGCTCCTCCACCATGGCAGAGCTGATACCCCGACACCACCGTCCATTACAAGAGATCGACCTCTCTCATCCATGCCTTCGGACCGGGATCCTTGCATCCCGCCCTCTCGCTTCATCCCCACCGTCGTCCACCTTGCCGGGCGCCGCCTCTCGACTGTCTCGTCCACACATGCCCCGCCGCCACCGCTCTACCCTCCTAGATCTGCTTCCACACCGCCGACAGCCATCGCTACAAGCAGCACCGCAAATTCTCAGCAGATGCGTACATGGCGCCGCACTGTAGGCGGTACTTTTTCAGATTCGCTCACTTATTTATCGCAGCAAGAAAATAGATCGCCATTGCTTTACTCGATTTCTTGTCTTGGTTGCGGTTGCCTTTGTCCGGTTTGCACCTTCAGATCCGCCATGGCACGCCAACACTATACTCCCAATGCTTATGGTTTTCCCTTTATATTCCACACTAGTTAAATCACAGAGACTAAATTTCAAAATTGGGTCACCGATTTTTAGAGCTCACGGAGTTCCCGGTGCGATCCAAGGGCTCGGGTGGTTGTGGGGCCTCGCCGAATGAAGAAAACTCGACGCTGGTGGGGGTGGGGTGGCGGAGGAACACAGCGGTGGGGGTCGATGGTCCGCCGGCGTCCCGTGCGTGTTCTCAGATGGAAAGAATTAAGGGATGAGGAAGAAGAAGGGTTAGGAGTCGAGGATCTTCATCCAACCGCTGAAATGGTCGAGAGACAGCCGGGAGTTGCATTCTTAATGCGCTCGTTCATCTTGTGTGTGCACCAAGCAACAAACATTTTATTATCCAAAATCTGCTTGCTCTTCTTTACCATGTTCGATAGTGCTGGCTCAGACGTGATCGATAGGCTTTCAATTACTAGCGGCAATACACCACCGCATTTTCAAGCCAGTTCCACTTTCCCGATTTATATATCGTGGTTATGGTGTACCTCGTTATGTACACTATGATCTGCCTAGTTGCTGTGTGCTCCTGTTATCATGGTTTGGCAATAAACTCAGATACACGATATTGTGAACCTATCATCCGCCAGCTATCCTTACTTCGAGCCTATTTTTTGTGTACTTGTGCGGATTATATAAATGCACGCACGATATTACAACACACATGAGCTCTCTCATCGTAATCCAAAGGATAGCACATAAGTGTTTACAGGTGCCCCTACATTAGAATATCATCTGCATTACAAAGATAATCTCACAACTATTTATGTTTTCATGGTTCTCGATATTATACGCAATTACGGTGAATATCGAATCCGCGATCGAAAGAATATTGTGGAACACTACAATGACTTACAAAATTGGCACCAAGGCATTGAGTGCCATTCGAAGCAATGAAACTCGACGCCCCTACCTGTTGATTCTTGTTCGAATATCATCCTAATGACTATTCTAACCTCGAGGAGTCAAAGGCAGATGGCCTGTCCTGTTCACCCATCAAGGTTCCTGTTCTAATTTGGCAAGGTTTTATTGATTGTGCGTATCTTGCATATGTTATCTTGCATTTCTTCTACTTTGTTGCACCACCATCTGCTTAGTTTACTCATCATATAACTCGAGATGCCATTCCCATCCATTATCAATACATATTCCATCTGTCGTCATACCATGTTTTTTCACTCAAATGCTGTTCTTGTGCATCAGACATCAAAAAGGAAGAGGGTGATTGCCGAACCTGAAGGAGCATCAGCAAAGTCCTTGAAAAACGTGGTGGTGCCGGAGAAATCAGACAGCGCCCCACTTATATTGGCTGTACAACCAGTGACACAAAACATAGGACCGACTCCAGCAGACTATACCCATACTTCACTGGCCACACCACTAGCCCCACCACACAGGACCTGCACTCTAGCAAAAGGTATACCGATTTCATTTGCCATAGCACCAGCCGTACCACAGAAAAATCCCACTCCAGCAAAAAGTACAACAAGTCCACCGGCCGAAGACCTTTCCCAACTGCAGAGACGGCCAATTCCTGCAGATTGGAACCCCATTCCATTTATTACCAGTTTAAAAGACAATGCTTTCAAAGTTGTTAGGGACTACGTGCATATATTCCCATCATGGGAAGATTATAGTGAAGACAAACACCATTTTCACATCTTCCTGTCCAACTTACGTGTAAGTGCTATTATTCATGGTTATTATTTTCCTGTTTTCTGCTGATCGAACACATCAATAATTTACATTACACTGTTGTAACTAGGTGAGGGTCAATCTGGATAGTCATGACGAGCAAAGCTTGCTTGTGCTTTTCAAGGAAGCATTGCAGCAGTATCGGTGTTACCTGAGGAAATCACACTTTGATGGCAAGTCTATAAACTAATTTCCAGTGAAGTCTCCTGTGCTAAATTTAGAAGATATTGAATGGAAAAACCTTGTTATGCACTGATCTCGTTCCCAGGATAAGGTACATGTAACGCCCCGGATTCGATGCGCCAGGTGTCTGCCAGTTATTCGCCGTCGTTGCCATGTCATGTGCTTGCGTGTCTCTCTTTGCCATGTCATCATCTGCATTTCATATCATGTCATCATGTGCATTTCATTTTGCATACGTGTTCGCCTCATGCATCCGAGCATTTTCCCGTTGTCCGCTTTTGCAATCCGCACTCCTATGTCTCCGGCGCCCTTTTACCTCTTTTCATGTGCGGGTGTTAAACGGTCTCGAATGGACCGAGGTTTGTCAAGCTGCCTTGGTATAGCACCGTAGACCGCTGTCAAGTTTCGTGCCATTTGGAGGTCGTTTGGTACTCCAACGGTTATCCGGTAACCGCAAAGGCCTCTTTTGTGTGCAGCCCAACACCCCTTCCAAAGTGGCCCAAAACCCATCTAACTCCCCTCCATGCTCTCGGTCGTTCGATCACGATCGCGTGGCAAAAACCGTGCTCCATTTGGACTCTCCTAGCTCCCTCTACCTATAAATATGCCTTCCCCTTCCAAAATCTCGGATGAAATAGACCCCTAACCCTAGATTTCGTCCACCTCGCGCCGCCGGACAAAACCCCCCGCCGCCGGACACGTCCGCCCCGTCGCCCCCTGCGAATCAGAGAGCGCCATGTGGCCCTCCGCCGCCAGCCGCCGCCCGCCCCATGGGGCCTGGGGCAGGCCCGCCCGCCCAAGCGAGCCCGCTGTCGCCTCGCGCCCGAGGCGCCACTGCCCAGATCCGCGTCCGTCGACCGCCCTCGCGGTTCCCGCCGCCGTTAAATCGCCCGGCGCCGCCGCCCTCCGCCGCCCGCTGCTCCGGCTGCCGGCGCCTCCCCGCCAGCGCCGCCCGGCTCCCGCCGCCTCCTCGCCCGGCCCGGCGGCGCCGCCGCCCTCGGCCTCCCGGCCGCCCCAGCTGGCTCGCCGCCAGCGACCGCCGTCGCCACCCGACCCGCGGCGCGCCTTCTCCGGCATCCTCCCTCGTCGCCGGCGCCGCCCATCTCCGGCAAGTCCGGCGCCGCCTCGGGAAGCGCGCTCGGATCCAGATCTGGGTAGACCCGAAGGTTGACTTTCCCCTCCCCAAAAATCCACTAAGTCCCCGAATCTGCTAATATTTTTATGCATTTTCATCGCATCATAACTCTGCATCCGTAGCTCCGTTTCGTGCGTGTAATATGTCAAAATGTTCGTCTCGAAGAGTAGATCATTTCATCATTTTCATTTGAGCTCATCTTGGTGCCCGAAATGCTGTTAGAAGAGTGCTATGTGATGTTAGTTTCAGATTCTTATCAGAACATGCACTTTTGTCATTTTTGCCATGATTGATGTGTGCACCCTATGGACTTGAGTCCTACATGTGTTTTGTAATATGCCATGCCATCTTTACAGGGGTGTATGCCATGTATTTTTGTGATCTCTGTGGTGGCTAGCACAAGCATGCAAACTAGGCTTCATAATGTTGCTGATTTCAGCCCTGTTTTGCTGATATTTTTATGCCATGTTAACTTGATGCTACCGAGAGATCTATGCTTATTTTGAGATACTTCAGTAAGGATGTTTTGTTATACATGTCTTGCTCTATCCATCCATGCCCTTGTTTGCAATTATGGAGTGCCATAGCTTGAGTCAATCGAGCTCTACTTTTGCTACAAAATGTTTCCTGGCAGATTGTTTACATGTTATTCAATTTTGCCAAGGTTGTTGTAGTTGATCCTTGCATGCTATGATGTTGTTCTTGCCATGTATAGCTTCTATGCCATGTCTTCTTGCTGTGAGTTGCCTTGCCATGCCATGTATTGCTCTGTGGTGAGTGGTTCAAGCTCACCAACATGCCTACTTACTGTTGTTCCTGCCATGTTTGAATCTGTAATATAACTTGCCATGTTTACATGGGTGCCATCATATTTTCTGATCCTTTTTGGCTTATGGTCAGTAAGGGACTTTTGTTCTATGCTTTGAGTAGATTCATGACATGCCTTTGTTTGCCATGATAAGTTCCTGTAGCATGTTGTTTGATAGCTCTAAACATTGCAACCTGATGTTATTTTCTGCAATGTCTGAAACTGTTATTATTTGCAATCTTGCCATGTCATTTTGAGCATGTTCTAGTTGTTTCTGGAGATAGCTCAGTGTTCATGTTTTGTAATGCTTTACCTGTACATCATGCCCATGCCTTTTGTTATTATGTTAAGATGCTGTAGCATGTTGTTTTGATGCTTGCAATATGCCTAGTTGCTGTTTTGGGGCAGATTGTTGCTATGACTTGTATAGGGTGTATGTGTTGAACCGTTGCTCCGTTTTGAGTGTGCTCTATATGAAACTTGCTTAGAATTGCATGTAGTTTCATATTATCATGTTGCATCCTTGTTTTGAGGTGTTTGCTTGATGTTTGTATGCATTTTGCATCAATGCCATGTTTAACTTGTTTTGCTCATATCTTCTAGGCCGTAGCTCCGAATTAAATGAACTTTATATGTAACTTGACTAGAATTTCGTGTAGATCATCATGGTGCATCTTAACTTGCTGTTTAACAACTTAAACATAAGGTTTATTCAGATCTGGACCAATTTCGAAATTTGCATATGAGGACTTACCGGAATTGTTATATGTTGTTCCCGGCCTCATTTAAACTTGCTTTGATGTGTTGCTCTTGTTTGCATCATCTCTTGCCATGAGTAGCTTCATGTAGCTTTGTCATGCATCATGCTTGTTGTGCATCATGTCTTGTTCATGTGTGGTGTGTTTACTATGTTGTGTGCTTCTTCTTGTTAGTTCCTGTTTGCTATGATCGTGAGGAATTCGCTCGCTCACGCTTGGTTCGGCTTCATCCATTCGTCTTCTTCATGGACTCGTTCTTCTTCCTAGCGGGATTTCAGGCAAGATGACCGCTACCCTGGATCTCACTACTATCATTGCTATGCTAGTTGCTTCGTTCTATCGCTATGCTGCGCTACCTATTACCTGTTTATCAAGCCATCCCAAATTGCCATGTTAGCCTCTAACCTTTTGCACCCTTCCTAGCAAACCGTTGTTTGGCTATGTTACCGCTTTGCTCAGCCCTCTTATAGCGTTGTTAGTTGCAGGTGAAGATGAAGTTTGTTCCTTGTTGAACATGGAGCTGTTGTTCCTTGTTGGAACATGTTTACTTGTTGGGATATCACAATATATCTTATTTAATTAATGCATCTATATACTTGGTAAAGGGTGGAAGGCTCGGCCTTATGCCTGGTGTTTTGTTCCACTCTTGCTGCCCTAGTTTCCGTCATATCGGTATTATGTTCCCGGATTTTGCGTCCCTAACGCGGTCGGGTGATTTATGGGACCCCCTTGACAGTTCACTTTGAATAAGACTCGTCCAGCAAGGCCCAACATTGGTTTTACCATTTGCCTCACCACCACCTACTTTTTCCCTTGGGAGTCGCTCTCTCGAGGGTCATCTTTATTTAGCCCTCCCGGGCCAGTGCTTCTCTAAGTGCTGGTTCGAACCGAGTAGACTGCGGGGCCACCTTGGGGCAACTTGAGGATTGGTTTTACTCGTAGCCTGTCTCATCCGGTGTTGCCCTGAGAACGAGATATGTGCAGCTCCTATCGGGATTGTTGGCGCATTGGGCGGTCTTGCTGGTCTTGTTTTATTGTGTCGAATGTCTTGTAGCCGGATTCCGAGACTGATCGGTCTTCCGGGAGAAGGAATATCCTTCGTTGATCGCGAGCTTATCATGGGCTAAGTTGGGACACCCTGCAGGTATAAACTTTCGAGAGCCGTGCCCGCGTTATGTGGCAGATGGGAATTTATTAATATCCGTTGTAGTAAAATTGAAGCAAACTCTTCTAAAATACACCAACCGTGTGTAACCGTGAGCGTCTCTTTTCGGGTTGATCGAGAGGAGAACACGGTTTCGGGTTATGTCGGACGTAAGTAGGAGTTCAGGATCACTTCTTGATCATTACTAGTTGACGACCGTTCCTTTGTTTCTCTTCTCGCTCTCATTTGCGTAAGTTAGCCACCATATATGCTTAGTCGCTGCTGCAACGTTCACCACTTTACCCCTTCCTTTCCCATTAAGCTTTGCTAGTCTTGATACCCATGGTAATGGGATTGCTGAGTCCTCGTGGCTCACAGATTACTACACCACCAGTTGCAGGTACAGGTTGTGCGATGATCATGACGTGAGAGCGATGTTTGCTTGTGTTGGAGTTCTTCTTCTGCTTCTTCTTCGATCAGGGGATAGGTTCCAGGTCGGCAGCCTGGGCTAGCAGGGTGGATGTCGTTTGAGTTTCTGTTTATGATTCATCCGTAGTCGGATGTTGTCCTCATGTATGATGTTGATGTATTCTTGTGGCATTTGTGCCTTATGTATGTATCCCCACTATTATGTAATGTTGATGTAATGATATCCACCTTGCAAAAGCGTTTCAATATGCGGGTCTATCCTTGGTGGGACCTTCGAGTTCCTTTTGGATAGGGTCGCATATTGGGCGTGACAGTACTGTCTATGAAATCACATGACGATTTGAACTTCTACTTTTCCGCATGTGCCTTACGGATCTTTTTTGCAGGAAATCTGCTCGAAGAAGAATTACGGTTTGAAAAGAACGACAGGATATCGCAAATATGTTGCCCGCGGCTTTGCTCTTGTTACTACCGTTGTCCTCAGATCATCGTATTTGCATACATACCGGTTCATTATGTGACAACAAGATGCATGATAGCTTGCTTATCAATTGTTCGCTCCAAATTATCCGATCTGTATGAAAGGTTACATTAGTGTAGAATATATCCAATGCCAATGAATTTTTTAGCTCTGCATTGTTCTTGTAAGTACAGCTGTCCTTTATCGGTACTTATATTGACAGTAGTTGTTCATGTACCGTCACTCTGCAGCTTATTTTCCTTTTCCTCCATTTTCTACACATCAGATCTATATTTACTCTTACCATAAGGTTGGTAATCAAGAAGTTTAGCTATGCATTGCTCTTGGCTGTGCCTTTTCCTGTGTCGCTGCACATACATTTATAGCTACTTGGTTATGTAGCATCACTCTTCATCTTATCTTAAATATTCTCCATTTTTTCGTATATTATCACATCCATATTTACTCTTAACAAAATGTAGAATAAAGGGAATGCTTATGAAGAACATTCTGTGCTAAACTTCTTGAATTGCCCCCCCATCAGCATGGACAAGGGCTTTATAGAGCCTGTCTTCACCAGTAATGTAAGTTTGTCCTTCTCAAGCCTTCAAACTTTGTTGTGTATATTTGGTTAGGCATGACTTCAACAACTGTTTATTATTGGTGTTTGCATCAAATTGCATGTTTAAAGTTTATTATGTAGTTCATAAACAAAAGTTTGTCCTTCTCAATTTAAGTTTTTAGTTGTACAACCAAGTTCCTTCTTCATACCATGTAAATTAAACTATACAGAGGAAGTGATCTTCTTTTGCATTGCATGTATGCTTCTGTTCTTCATCCGTAATCCAGTGGTGTGGTGAACCTACCCACTACAGCACAATGTCATATTCTGCAATGTCTTAACTATGAACAATGTCATATCACCGGCAAAAAAAATATTCTACTACTCCCTCCGTCCGAAAATACTTGTCATTGAAATGGATGTATCTAGATGTATTTTAGTTCTAGACAAATCCATTTTGATGACAAGTAATTCCGGACGAAGGGAGTATTATTTAAACCGTCTCTTTATTTGCCAATTTGAAATGGGATAAATTGACAGCACACTAACCATTGATACTTATGAGTTCTTGATCTGTAATCCAGTGGTGTCGTGAAGCTGCCAACTCCTTCACAATGTCATTCCCTGCCATGTCTTGACCTGAACAATACCATATTGTGTTAATGCAATTTTAAACTGTGTCACTTTATTCGTTAGTAAGAAATGTGTTGAATTGTCAGCACTGATACTTTTATGTGAAAAACCTGTCATCTGTCTGCTTGTTTATCTTTCAGAGTGAGGAAGATATAAGTGTTGAACAAGCGCAGCCTCATCATCTTGCTCACCGCTTGCGCTGCAGCTCCCAAAGAGGCTAACCTTTCTTGAACTCTATTGAAGTGTTGTCGGTTTTGTATATTATTTTGTCGGCGTGTTTATTTGCAATCGGTGGCGATCTTTGATGCCCAAAGTATGTAATCTGCTGTCTGCTTATCATAGTGGCGAACTTTGATGCCCAGTGGATGTAATATGACGTAATTTCTTTATTGTATAGTCTAGGTTTTTTCTTATTCACGATGCTGCAGTTATTTTACTGTATATATATCCTGTCTTCGCGAGAACCGCCAAACCGTAAAATTACGGTACATAATCGGGCCGTCATGCAATCACGATGTATGATCCGCATCATGGGCCCGTCAAAAACCGCCCACTAGTAGATTCGGGCATGAAAACTCAATGGGATTTTAGGAGGCTGAGAAGTAGGCTGGACCTGAAACGTGCCGAATAGCTCAAGGGCCGGCAGCAGCCCGAAATGGACCCCGGCCCATGATTGTGCGAATCAATTCATGGGCTTTTAACAGGCCAAAGTTGTCTCGGTCCTTGTTTGGCCCAATCAGATATCGGCTGCGAGCAGGCCGGATGCAAACCGGGACGTAGTTAGGCCCAACTATATGACGGGCTTTTAACATGTCGAAATTAATATAGGGCTGAAATGTTAAATGGGCCCTTAACAGGCCGAAACTAATATCAGGCCGAATTACTAAATGGGCCTTTAGCAAGTGGGCCCAAAAGCATAGTTTCCAGTCAACGGGCCGAATCTGATATTGGCCATAATTGAGCCCAAAGCCTCTTAAAGGGCCGAACCTGATCTGGGCCGTGATTTGGCCCAGAAAGTGGGAGGCTTTTAACGGGCCGGATCTTATATGGGCCATTATTAGGCCCTGAACGTGGCTGGCCATTAATGGACCGGATCAAATATGGGCCGGCATTTGGCCCAAAACATGGCAGCCAGTTAATGGGCCGGCCTACTAGGGTCCTCAAAATCTTGTGGCCCTACAGCTGGGCCGCCCATTAATGTCGGTGAAATCTGTGGACCTTTAGTCGGGCGGCCCATTATGATCCACAAGAATTTTGTGGGCCTTTACAGGCCGCCCATTATGGCACACAAAATCTTGTGGGCCTTTACCGGGCCGGCCTAATATGGCCCGCGAAATCTTGTGGGTCTTTAGCTGGGCCAGCCCATTATAGTCCGCAAAATCTTGTGGGCCTTTAACTGGGCCGGCCCATTATGGTCCGCAAAATCTTGTGGGCCTTTAGTTGGGCCGGCCAATTTAAACTTGACGGGCCGTGCCATGTGTCAACGTATCATAGGCGCCTTCTGTCCAATGAGTGGATGACATCTGTCCCAACGATGAGCCGACACGTGTTTCCTCTAGCCAATGATGATTTTACACGTGGAAATTTCCCATTGGTCAGGGCTGTTAACGGGTTATCGGATCCAAAATCCGACCCGATAGCTTAACGGTGTTCCGTTACGGTGGATGCCACGTGTCGGTCACCCTTGACGAAAGCACTTCTGTGACGCGCGATTTATCGTCATGGAAGTGGACACTTCCGTGATGATAATTTTGGTAATTTCATGGAACACTTCTCTGACAGATTGTATGACTATCTTGATTCTGTCATAAATTTGTCATGGATGTACATGCATGACAAAAACGCGACCTCATCGTGACAAACACGTATCATCACGGAAGTGTATTTTTTGTAGTGCCACGCACAAGTCATTCTCTCCCTGCACACAAACACACGAGCATATTAACACCCCCTCTCTTCTAAAGTCCGGACCCCAATATAGGTCTCTATCACTTTGTCTCTTAGGCATGCACATCTCTTCCCCACTCTCTAGGTCTCCCAATCTGTCTTTCCCAAGCACACGCACTATGTAGAGTGTATCTTTCCCATACACACAAAACGTCGCCCCCCAAACGTCTATCTCCCTAGTTATGTGGTTCTTGCACCCTCACCTCACACACCGCCCCCACTGCAAACAAGCACACTTTGTCTCCTTGTCCACCACTCTCCTCTTTCTATCTCTCCCACATGCGGACCCGCCCCAGCTCCTTCCCTGTATACATATATGCCGTGACTCTTTCCATAGCTCCATAATGTATCATCGTTCTCAATCTCGCACGTTGTTCTCTACACCATCTATTCTAGATCTCTCATAAAGTCCCTATCGCACATACAATGACTCGCTTCCCTTGCGTCTCCGTACATAGTCCAATTTCAAACAACATCAACATTGTCTCCCTATCGATACGCCACTTATGGACACAAACGACCCCTCTCCCCTCTCTTCCTCTCTCTCTCTCTCTCTCTCTCTCTCTCCGTCGCTAGCTCTCTCTCTCTCTCTCTCTCTCTCTCTCTCTCTCGCTCTCACACCCCTCTCCCACACACACTTGATGTCTCTTCCAAATAGTCTGCTCCCCGCCCGCACCCATGCCATCCCGCTACTACACATGCCTTTGTTTCTCTCTGACACACATGTCACACCATTCCCCAGGCCCGTTGACAAGGGAGGCCAAATTGGCCGACCGCACAGGGCCCCCAAATTTTTGGGGCCTCAAGTCTAGGAAATATTTTGTGTATACATGAGAAAAAGGGCCCAGTAAACCAAGACTCAGGCAGCCCATTCTAGCAGCCAAATACAAGCACGCACGCAGCCTCGCAGCCTGCGTGTTGGTTTTCCGTAACTCCTAATCGAATCGCACACATGTTTCAGCTTATCCCTTGTTTAGCGATCACTAGGTTGAGGAGAGGTGTCAAGGAGCGCAAGGCGGCTAGGTGACTAAAGCCTGCAGCGAGGGCGGCAGGAGTAGGAGGCGTGACGTGCGGCCGCCCGGCTACGCCTCCACGGTGTCAGATAGGTATTACGGCCGCTTCTGGCGATCGTCCCTACCTCGTAAATCTTTTATAAGAAGCCCTATTTTATTTTGCTAGTCTAGGATCGTTTTTGTTAAACAATTTTTCATGATGTTACATCAAGGTGAAATATGTTTTATGAAAGGTGAGATGTTAGATAGAATTCGAAATGATTCATATTATTTTTGTCTGTTTTATAGAACATAAAGAATCATGCATAGAAGGACCTATAATTCCGGTGCTGAAAACATAGGAAGAATACAAAACTATAAGCGGATGCTCGATCCCAAAAGGCTGCTCTTGATAAATGTCCTGAAAGAATCTGATCGCAAAAAGGAGAAGGTTAATTATGAAGGTATGATCGAAGATTTCATTTCAAGAAATACTACATGGGTATCTTTTTTTAAGTCGAAATGAGGTCAGTTGTGCTACAGTACCATCTTACTATTTTACAATTAGTATTCGGTATATTTTCTAAATATTGTATCAAATAACACATATTCGAAGTTATCTATTTAAATGAGAGTATGCTTTACTTACATTAGTTCTTTAGGCATATGATTTAGAAAAAACAACGCCCTACTTTGATTCTCGTCCCGGGCCCCAAATTTCTGGAGACGGCCCTGCCATTCCCCCTTCCCTTATACTAGGTTTACATCATTAGTGGTCTCTTTACTCCACATACACACACTCCCTCTCACACACAAATGCACGCACAAACACACATAGACACGCACAAACACCCATTTATCTGGATCCTTCTTTTAAGACACACACCCTTGCATATTCTCTCCAACTCTAGGTATGCATATATCCCCCCTCTATCTAGCTCAGATGCACACCAAAATTCTCCATCTCTCTAACTCACACATCTCTCCCCATGACCGCATGTGTATCTCACACACTCACTCTCTGATTATGTCTACGTGTCTCCATGTTACACAACACAAAGCCCCATGTACATGTCTCTCTCTATCCTCCACACACATAGACACAAAGAATCTCTTATCATTGCCTCAATCTCTAGACACATCACATACGCACTCTCTCTCTCTCTCTCACAAACACGCTCAACAAGGGTTTCCCCGTGAATAACTTATCGTCTATTCATCAACAGTCGTGGCAGTACGGCGAACACGAGACGTGAAAAAGAATAAATCTACACATGCGTAGACCACCTAGTATGACTACTGGGACTAGAGCAAGCCGAAAGCGCGCCGCCGTCACCCCCTCCTTATCGGCGATGGGAAAACCTTTGTTTTACATAGTCGAGAAGTCATTGTGCTAAGGCCCTACATGCCGAGGCGTTGAATAGAATGTAGATCCTAGTTAACGGAAAAAAGTATCGATAATACGTTTGTATCTCCATACTTATATTTCTTCTCTTATAAAAAACCGAGTTGGTGATGATGGTACGCGTGCCATCTTGCAATATAGACCGTCCGATCTATATCTGACGGATGGAAATTAAACTAAAAGATACCCGCACCTCTCTCCACATTTGTAGACAAGGCCCTCCCTCGTTCATCCTTATCTCCAACAACCTCATCGTCGAGCAATTAAAAAAGGAAGCCTCTGGAACAAACTGGCCTGGTGGCCGCTGCCGGCGTCGTCCATCCCCATGCATCTGCTCAGTCCGACCACCAATCACCACCACACCCCACTCCTCTTCACCTTATCTCCTCTTTCTCGAGATATCATTAGTTTTTACACATGGGATTACTCCCGCATGGGTCAATCACAACAAGTGTTTTATAAAAAATGCATCTTGATGTTCCGTGCAATGCACGGACATCTTGCTAGTACTCCTACAGAAGACTAAGTTGGTGATGATGGTGTGTCTGCCATCCCTCATTTCTGACCATTAGATCTACATCTAACGACTGTGAGGTAAGTTGTTGCCTTTTCTCACCAACATCCCACTTCTCTACCAATTTGCAGAAAACCCATAATTAGTATCTTAAAACCAACCACATCCCTCCCTCACCTCACCAAAATAGCCCAAGGAATATTTTCTGATTGAAACATAATATATCTCTAGTGATATATGTATATCAAAATTAGAGTATTTTGTATCAAGTTAGTGAATAAGTATTATTCTAATTATGGTCCATTGCAACGCACGTGAACATTGCTAGTATTTTCAACCATGCAAAAAATGCTAGTATTTCCATAGTTTCGAGTTTTCCATCAAGATATTAGCCACTCATGGTTGATATTTACTTTCAATCACGTACACATAGGCACTATGTAACTAGCCTTGCTTATTGGCTTCGAAAGCTTAACTTTCACTCCTACTTACAATATGTAGAGTATTTAACAAAAAACTACCACTTTCAACCAGCCCTAGGAAGAAACTATTGTACAAAAAATAGCAAAAACATACCCAAAATTTCTTAATCCGCGCCAAAAACTACTACCTAGTGCCGATTAGGCTCGTTTAAACCCGTTTATGACAGGGTCAGCCCACACGTCCGTGCTGACGAGGCAGCTTAAACCAACACATTTTGTTTGACCGTTGACACGAGGGACCCACATCCAACCTTCTATCCTATTATTCCCCCTCAAATCATTATTTTCCCGAACATTACTTCAAACAGTACTGGTGCATGTTCATCGGTGGCGCCGGTGATGAGCGAGTTGGCCGCCGCTCCGGGGGGGCCGGACGTCATACCGGACTCCGCGACGGGTTGGCAGGCTGGCCCGAGCAGGACTCACGCTGCGAGCAAGCCGCCGCCACTGGCCTTCGCCGAGCAGATGTCTCGGCCTTAGCGCGGCGCGCGCGAGCAAGCCACCGCGCCACCGTGCCAATCTAGCTAGCAAACCTTGCGAACAAGCAGCTGGACGGAGCTATCTTGGCTAGCTAGCGGCCGCGAGCGCCGGACGGAGCTGGCATCCGGGCTGCCGCAAGATGGGCTCCGCACTGCCGGTGGTTTTGACCTCGCCTTGTGCCGGCGGCGGTAGCTGCGTCCCATGGCCGAGGATGACTAGGTTGACGGGCCGGAGGTAGGAGGCCACTCGGGGATTCTTGTGCAGACTGACACGTAGGTCCCACAAGTCATAATGCTAACTTACCGGTCGAATAGAAGGTGTTGACTCAAGGGGCGACATGGATTGAAACGTGTCTATAACGGCACTTTATAGAGTAGTCGTTTCTTGGTTAGGCTAGTTGGTAAGGGCATGTACAATGGTTGATAAGGTAGTCTTATCTTAAGTCTGCCACGTATGCAAGTGGTAGTAGTTTCTTGGCATTATTAGTGGTTTCTTGGCATTATTAGTTGTTTCTTGTAAGGAACAATGTACTACTAGCGAGAAAAGGTGATTCTAGGTTGCGTTGTACTCGAACGAGTACTACTAGTGGTCTCAGGAGTGTATACCTCGTTTTGTGCGTTCGATCCCGGCCGAACACATGGCGGCCTTTTTTTTAGATAGTAACTTCGCTGTGAGCCAATATTGTACACGTGTAGTTTGAGTTTTGAAGTTGAACGAACGTGTCGCACCACAATCTGGGTGCATTGGATAGCCCAGCCACATGAATGGGTTTTTCTTCCCATCATCTTGTGGCTCGCGTGCTCGCCCTAGCCGCACCTCGCTTGCACCTTCCTCATCAACTAGTAGCATTAAACTAGCGCCTCCAATTAAGCCAGAGGAGCCGGAAAAGCCTGGCGCGACATTGGGAACTGTGTAATATGGCTTTGTACGTAAGGTGCTAGTACTCTACTACTCTATAGCTTGTGGCGTTGCATGCATGGACTTCACTCCATTATCAGCTCTATAAAAGAAATTCCTCTTGACGTGATTTTCTTTTGTTTTGAAATGGAGACAAAAGCTTTGCCTCATCTCATTCATTAAGAAGGAACTACTAACAAAGTTCGACGAGATCCATTACACCTCTACAAATGGAAGCGAAAAGACTAGTCTCGCTGTATCAAATAACTCAAATGTTCTGCCCCGCAGTAACCGTCCCTGATAAACAGGCTGCTAGTGTGTGCGTGAGAGGAGTGGCTGAGTAGGCCACCTACGCGCTTGAATAGAGCACCGAGAGTACCCACTACGCAGGTGTACTTTCCCTGCATTGATAGTACAGTGATGGTTCTAGAGAATAGTACTACCCTCCACTTCCAACTATAGCTCCTTGGCCCTGAGATTCAAGAGATCAAAACTGGTGCACTATACTAGAAGTACAGTACATCGCACTACTAGTTGAGAAAGTAGTACTAGTACTGCTTCTGATGCAGCACGTAGTAAATAATAGCCTCACCCCTTCACTAAGGAACGATCGAGGAGCTACAGTTGGAAGGGACGAGGCCATGCGGTTACTACGCTCTTATCTCCGCCTCGCCAGTTCCCCTCCCCCCGAAGAGAAGGCAGTTCGTCGCTGCTCCCATGGATTCGCCAGGCGGTTCTCCTCCTCGTTGGGGCTGGGAGACCTTGGACGATGATCCTCTGGGAGAAATTGCATGTTGCTCCTACGTCCTCACCGCCGCAAGACTCGGTGCTTCCTGCACCAACTTTTTCAAGACGGTGCTTAAACATGCTTGGGAAAAGGCCATGCTTGTTGGTCTTCCATGCGTCCTTGAGGAGAAGGTTCTTCTATGGGACAATCCTTCGAACAGTCCACCGCTCTCTGGCCATGGTTGCACGTTAACTCCGCTAGAGTTGCTGACGTTGAGAGGTAGTCGGATTTTGTCCGATGAGCAGGTCAGTCATGGAGTTTGATCACGTAGTACTTAGTTATTACATTTCCATCCCGTAATTTCTCCGCTGCCCACCGTCTTATATATAGGTCTGGTGCCAATGAAGATTGGCTTGCATACCTCAACGGATACCACCATCATTTTGCATAACATCCACAACAAGGCGGCCGTTCTCGTGAGACCCTTCTCCACCATTGGGATCGGCCTTCGGGTGGCTGGGCTTGAATCGTATGATGATGCCTAAACGAGATTGAATAAGATAGAAATTGCGGACCCGCCGACAAAGCGATGCGGCTACGACAATTACTATCTCATCGCGGTGTTCGACATAAGGATTGTCATCAATGCAAGATGCAGTAACGACAGAGGCTGGTGCATGTTGGCCGTGACAGATTTGTACCCCTACACGTTCGAAGACGCCATGCGCCATCTAGGCCGCATCTTCGTGGTGACAAGCCAGGGGACTTGTTTCATCTGGTTGCCATCCTACGGTACGGGAGATTACAAATGGAATGCACAAACCATCATTTGCATCCCTAATGGTACTCCATTATTTTGCAGGGACCAGTCATCCCCCAATCAAAATAAGATCGCTGATCCTGGATGTGCATTTGCATCCGCGATTCGGTCTAACCTGGAACCTTGTAGCTGACTTTGGCATATTGGGATCAACTATCTTAGCAGTCGTTACCCATGGTACCATTGATGTGCAACATGGTCACACAATCTACCACGATCGGACCGTCACCATCTACCTAGGTATTCCATTTAGTATTATATTTTTTAATCCTCTCACCTTCTCTTTCATTGTTTTACTACTTACTAGTACTAGTAGGAGTACTTTTTACCTTGGAGGATGCGTATAGCTAGCTAGGCCCTTGAAGACTTGAACCCACTAGCTGCGACCATTTTTGTTTTTCCATGTCTTACTATCTCATCCATGTAGTCAAGAGTGGCTATATATAATAAGTCGGTTATTTTACTTCCTCTATACCGGAGTAGTACTATTTGCCGCACATTATTACTGAGCGCCATATTTGAGCACACCATTATTATGCATGGACCTTGACTATGTACGTCACCATGTGTCCATATCTGAGATGCGCGTGTACCGGATGAGCGGCGCGAGTTCGACCCCGTGATGCTACATGGGTGCTGAGGAACACTCTTGGAGAGTACTCGCTTTTCATTGGGGACAGCTACCCCATTGTGAAGCGGATGCCACCTTCCGTGCACGACACCGAATGCCTGCCGTTCATGAAGCATGGTTGTGTCTTTAGTGCGCACCGCCAGATGAACGACATGCTGGGACACGCTATCGCTGATTTATGCCGCTTCAACTTGGATGAGTCTCCATCGCGTGGAACCGGACTAGAAAGCTGAGACAATGATTCCCGTTGCCCAACGCTGTGGATCGTGCTATCCATGAAGAACACCTGGGGCTGGAACCTATAGGAGGACATGTATCCCATCTATAACGTGTAAGTGGAGTATGGTAAATTGTGAACGGTAGCACTGTGAATATATGTAGACTAGCCGTGCACAAATTTATCACATGAATTGGAGATGAACTTGTGTGGCATGCTGGCATTTGTCCTTTAGAATTTATTACCAGTAAATGTGTCATGTGTACGTGCAACTTGTGTGGTTGTTGCACGGGCTCCAACACGCTCTTTGAGAAAAAAAGGTGGCAGAACTTTGGATATTGGTGACGTGGCGGCATCATACAGTAGCAACGTTCGCTATAGTTGTAGTATACTCCTACTAGGATGAAAACTCCTATAAAACCTTGCGCTTCGCTCTTTGCCTCTTTGAGAGGTTCAACAGTTCATACTCGTGTGAACCTTGCACTTGGCTCTTCACCTCTTCGCAAGGTCCAACAATGATGATACTACAGTACAATATGCTTCTGGCAATCTGACATCGATTGAACTGCTGCAGGTCCACTGCGAGGGCGAGGGAGAGGGAGAGGGAGAGGGCGCTGTAGTCAAAACCCTCTCCTCATCCTGCAAGCCGCCGCGTGCATGGGCGAGGGAGAGGCGTAGTAAGCAAGCTTCTCCTCGTTCGGCGAGTTGACGAGACACATCAAAGCAGTACTAGTACTAGTACATACTGCGTCCTTTCCGGTTAATATGGCTGAATTTGAAACGAGAAAATACACCGGCAGTCAACGTATGTAACAATACGCTCTTTACGGTCACTATATATAGTTTTGCGGTGATTATACAATCACTAGCTCATCGTAGAGCACCGTATTGCACCCTACTGACCGGCCACATGGTCGACGTGGCACTTTGTTGACTGGTTAAATTGTCACCTGGTTCCTGGGTGCCACCTGTTAGTTAGCAGAGCAAAGAAATCGGTTAAACAAAACTTTGCAGGCGCGACAGGAGTTCAACCCTTGCGCGCGAACCACCCTCACGGTGTATGTGAGTGCATGCACGTGTACTCTCTTGGTCTTCCAACAAAGAGTGTACATCTACACTTCCAATGCATTTAGCCTTTAATCTAAATCGATATTGATTGACTAATGCACCAACTTGTGCTCTAGCTATAGTCTACATGTCTATCCTTAATTACATCATGCAACAACCTTCATTTAGTCTTCTTCTCTCAATGGTCGCATGCACACATAAATCTGCTACTTTTGGGCGTTTAATTATGCCCTGGTCAATGTGTAAATCTCTAAATGTACAGTCTTTCACGAACGTAGGGAGTAGGTTGAGCACTTGAGCGTGAGCGCGTGTGTTGCGTCGTGTGCTATGTGCCGCATGGGTGCGTGAGTGTTGCGTGCGTCCATGTGTACGTGTGAGTGTTGCATGTTGCATGCATGCATTCATGAGGCTTTTACTCCCTCCCATTGACATGTTCATATTTCAAGCTTCCTCTGTTCCCTCCATATGGTGATACTCCCTCTGTTCCCAAATACGGAGTAAAAGCCTCACTCTGTTCCCAAATACGGAGTATTTGTCTTTCTAGAGATTTCAACAAGAACGGAGCAAAATGAGTGAAGTGAGCATAGAGGCATATGGTGTCGGTGTGGAATGACACCTATGGGATCACAAGAATTCCTACTATGGTTGCCGGGGCGTAGGGTTGCGAGGAGAGCAGGGCTAGTAGACAACACAAGGATCATTTACCCAGGTTCGGGCTGCGAGGATGCGTAAAACCCTAGTCCTGCTTTGGTGGGTGTATTTCTGAGAGTTCTTGAGCTCTCGAACTAGCTGTGGTTAGCGCATGGTTTGAAAGAGCTGAATCCTTCTCCAGTATGCCATGGGTCTCCTTTTAGAGTTGAAAGCGGCTGCCACAGTGACACACGGGAGGTGGAAAGGCGTACAGTGCCCTGAGCTTATCACTCGTATTACAGGACAAGACGCATTTAATGCGTGGCTTAGGTGTCCCCTTGCTTTATCGGGGACGGGGGCGAGGCCCGTCCCATCCGTCGTCGCTCCTACTCGCTTGGACACGCGCCCCGGCCAGTGATGCAGGCGGTGCCATGTAGGCAGGCAGGCAGCTGGGTGGCACGGTAGTGGAGCCTTCACGAAGATCTGCATGCCGCCACGTAGGCGCCTGATGAGTTGGCCTGGGAGCTGCATGTTGCCACGCAGGTTCCCGCCCAACTGGTTGGGCTGGCAGCTGCATGGGAACGACGGTGGAAGCTTGGTTGGCGCGGGCATGGTGGTGGTCCCGCTGGGGTCCTTGGTGAGGGCCTTGCTGGGTGGCCCGGCAAGGGTCTTGCCTTATGGCCCGACAAGGGTCTTGCCGTGGTGCGCTATCGTCCCCGGCAAAGGTCTTGCCGATGGTCTGGTAGCCTTCCTCGGCAAGGATCTTCCCATGGATCGTTGTCTTCTAATCCTCATCTGATCTTGAATATGTCTTCACAAAGATCTACATGCCACCACGGAGGTGCCCCCCGAGCCCTGGCCCCACGGAGATGATAGTGTTGGGGATCGTGGGCTCAAGGGTGGCTCGCTCTGTTGGTGTGGGGCGATCTGTCTCGGCAAGGATCTTGCCGGGGGAACCTGCTTCGTCCCTCTGCTCTTTGTGGTCTTGGCCTTGGCGTTGCTTCGATTGTCTTGGGCTTCGGTCTTACCTTGGCTCACCTCCCCTGTTCTGCTTGGTGTGGTCGTGGGTGCGGCTCTGACTGCCTGTGCATAGGTAAACACTACTAGGAAAAGGTCTATAGATGGAAATGACACTAATGGCGCACCGGAAAGATGGTGCGCCATTAGTATACTAATGGCGCACCACCATCCGATGCGCCATTAGAGTCTAAACTACTAATGGCGCACCATGCTTTGGGTGCGCCATTAGTATCAATTTTTTTAAACTAGTGCGCTTGTCCAAACATACTAATGGCGCATCCTGCCCAAGTCGCCATTAGTAGTTGTAACTACTAATGGCGCACTGTGGTGTGGTGCGCCATTAGTATATAAACTTTTTTTGAACTAGTGCGCCTGTCCAAACATACTAATGGCGATCCTGCCCAAAGTGCGCCATTAGTAGTTATAACTACTAATGGCGCACCGTGGTGTGGAGTGCGCCATTAGTATAGAAACTTTTTTTGAACTAGTGCGCTTGTCCAAACATACTAATGGCGCATCCTGCTTAGGTGCGCCATTAGTAGTGGTAACTACTAATGGCGCACCATGCAAGAGGTGCGCCATTAGTAAGTGGGCAGCAACAAGATATTTGGGACAGCCTCTCCTACCCACACACTCACTTTCTCCCCACTTCATTCTCTCCACCTCCTCCTTGTCTCG
Source organism: Aegilops longissima (assembly GCA_021605205.1). Classification (NCBI taxonomy): domain Eukaryota; kingdom Viridiplantae; phylum Streptophyta; class Magnoliopsida; order Poales; family Poaceae; genus Aegilops; species Aegilops longissima. Next base: position 720,112,656 of record CM038677.1, read on the forward strand.
GTGCCTCCTCTTTTCACCTCATTTCCACCATAGATTCATTCAAATTAAGTGGTTAAATTACCTTGTTTTAATAGGTAAGTAAGGGGAAGCTATATTTAGGTTGTTCTCCTTACAACAATGTGCACATGCACTTTTACGGCCTAGCTAGATCTATGTATGTTAGTGGTGTTGCATATGTTTGTGGTGTTTGCATATGTGTTTGTGTTTGGAGGTGTACGGTATTTGAAATGCGATAGTTGCCAATATTTTGCGGAATGTTGATTCATTTCCGTTTGGCGAGAATTTTGGCATTAAGCATCCTTTTGGTCCTATTTTAGGAAAGTCATGCCAAATTTTTTCTTGGTTCTAAAATATCGTTTTGCTCTACCCATGACGACCATAGTCCGCACGATGACCGAAGGCATCGTGAATAGGTTTTTGAGGTCCGAAGGCGAGATGCTTCAAAAGAACGAGGCGGAGATAAGATGTCCGTGTCGAAGATGCAAGTGAAGAGCCTTATTGCGGACCCGGATTCGGGCAGGTGCGGGACCACCTGCTGTTGCGTGGTTTCATGGATGGCTATCGGTGGCAAGGTGATGAAGATGACTATGAAGTCGTCCATGCGGGCGGGCAAGAAATGAGGAAGGGCAGCAAGACAACCACCGCGGCTCGGGCGGGCGAGAAGACGAAGAATCCCGGAGATGATCACGATCGTGATGTTGTACACAGTCATCATGTAGAAGATGCAGGACATGATGATGAGGAAGATGCGGAGCAGGCGACGGGCATGATCATGAAGATGATGATGCGGCGGAGCGATTTACGCTGGACCATCGATGGGCTGGGTGCAGGACCCTCATATTCAAGAGCTGCTTCTCAAGCGGACGGATAACGCAAGAGCTGCCGCCCGAGAGAAAGCCAAGATGGATCAACTTGAGTTAGGCGCGTTACTCCATTGTATGAAGGATGCAGGCCGAGGATACCGCTTTGAAAGTAACGCTCATGGCCACGGAGATGAAGGTAAAACACAAAATGACCGACGCATGCTTCGACGAGAACATGTCATTATGGCACGAACGTCTTCCTAAGGGGAACAAGTGCCCGACCAGTTTGGAGGAGGCGAAGAAAATCGTGTGTCCTCTGGATTTACCGCACGTGAAATACCATGTGTGCATGAACAATTGCATCATTTATCGGGACGAGCACGCGGAGTCTACCATATGTCCGGTGTCTGGCGTCACTCGATACAAGAAGAGGAAGAAAGCTCCTCGAAAAGTGGTGTGGTACTTTCCGATCACTCCTCGTCTGCAGCGCTATTTCGCGGACCCTAAGGTAGCAAAGCTCCTGCGCTGGCACGCGGATAGGGAGGAGAAGAAGCGGAAGATGACGCAAATGATCCGGAGATAGATAAAAAGACAAGATGCTGAGTCACCCTAAGGATGCGAGCGGTGTAAGCGTTGAACTTCAAGACTCGGAATTTGGGAGCGATCCAAGGAACATCGTCTTTGGCGCGAGCACCGATGGAGTCAATCCGTTTGGCAGCGGAGAAGCACACATAGCACCTGGCCTGTGTTTGTGTGGATGTACAACCTTCCCCCTGGTTGTGCATGAAGAGGAAGTACATTCACATGAGTATGCTAATTGAAGGGCCAAACAACCAGGAACGACATCAATCAGATCTGGGGCTGCTGAAAGAGGAGCTTGACACGCTGTGGAAAACGCCAGCCAATACGTGGGGCGCCGCAGAGAAAGAATATTTCCCTATGAGAGCCGCCTTTGCTCACGACGGTGCCACGACTATCTCGATTACGGATATGTCGCGGGGCAGGTAGTCCACGGATTTTACGGATCGTAAGGTGCATGGATGACACAACGTATCGCCAGCTAGATAGAGATCCGGGTCTTGAAAACCGTGTTCATGGGACATCAAAGGTGGCTTCGCGACGATGACCCGTGGAGGAAACGCAAGGATCTGTTCGATGGTGAAACCGAACCCCGAAAACGCCCGTGTACGAGGAGCGGCGAGGAAATAGACAAGCTGTTGGAAAATTGGAAAGACTGCCCACTGCCGGGAAAGAAGCAAATGGCGCCAGAGCCGGGAAAGAAGCGAAAGGCGCCAGAGCATTGCTGAAGGTATGGAAAACGAGGTCTGTTTTCGGGACTTGCCGTCTTGGAAGATCCACCGTGTGCCTCACAGCCTTGATGTCATGCATATCACGAAGAGCGTGTGCGAGTCTGCTTGGTACCCTGCTCAACATGCCGAGAGGACCAAAGATGGGCGAAAGCAAGGGCAGACTTGAAATCAATGGGCATCGGCAGGAGCTTCACGCTATATATGATGATGATGATGATGATGATGATGATGATGATGATGATGATGCGAAGCAGGACACGAGAAAGTCGTCGCCAAAGGCAAAAGGCCAAGAAGACCGGAAATGACTACCCTCCCGCGTGCTTCACTCTAAGTCGAGGAGATCGAGCAGTTTTCACCTGCCTCCTAGGAGTAAAACTTCCTTCTGATTCGTGGGGAAGATAAGCGGATACCTAGACCCAGTGAAGCGAAGTTCAGCGGGATGAAGTCTCACGACCGTCACGTCTTGATGACGAGACACTTCGATTGCAATCCATGGGATCATGGGCGCGCACGTCCGTGTAAACGCTATTTGGCCTATGCAACTTCTTCGACGTCATCTCTCGAAGTCGATTGGCGTGAGGCAACTCGAAGGCTACAGGAAGAGATCGTGGTGATACTATGCGAGCTTGAGATGTACTTCCGCCCGCATTCTTGACGTTATGGTGCATCTGCTGGTCCATATAGTGGAGGATATCATCCAACTCGGGCGGCGTTCCTGCACAGCATGATGCCATTCGAAAGGATGAATGGTGTCATCAAAGGATACGTTCGCAACATGTCACGTCCGAAGGAAGCATAGCGGGGCTTTCGACGAAGAGTGCATCTCCTACTGCATCGAATTATCTAGGCATCGAGAACCCGTTGGTCTGCCCGTCAGCAGCACCTCGGCAGGCTCGCTGGATGGGGTCACCGTGAGGGTCGCCGTGAAATGCATGTCGACTTCGAGGGTCGACTCGCCGACTTTGAAAGAGCAAACCTAGTCGCTACAACACATAGGCGTGGTCGATCCTTGGGTGGTAGAGCACAAAACCTTTATTAAAAAGGCGTTACAATGACCGAGGCCAACAGAGGGCGGACGGAGATACACTCAAAGAGCACAACTCATGTTTCACGCGTTGGTTCAAGCATAAGCTTCATCGTACCCTTTACATGAGGATTCTTCGCGGAAGAACAACTCATATTCGCCTTGTCACGGCGCCGAGCACAACCTGATGACCTATGAGGCGTCACGATATCATGACTACACATTCTACACCGAGGCCAAGGACATGAAGGCGATGGTTATCGTAACTCCGGGTAACGATGGAATCCTACACGGTAACGACAAGGACAGATACTACGGAAGGATCGAGGAGATCTGGGAGCTGAGCTACTGTTGGAGAAAGGTCGATGTTCCGTGTCGATGGGCCAAGAACGTCATAAAAGAAGACCGTATTTCACCACCATGGTTATACGAAGCCAAATCCAAGACCATGGCATAAGCGTCACCGCGAAAAATGAGCCATGGGTACTGGCTTCCCAAGTGGACCAATGCTTCTTCATTACCGACCCGCCAAAGCCCGGTCGTGTTGTCGTGAGGAGAGGCAAAGGAAGATCATCGGAATGGATGGAGTAGCCAATGAGCAAGACTTCGACAAATCGGCGACCGAGGATCGAACATGACGACGATGATGAAGTAGCAGCATACACCACAAGAAGAAGCAGGACCACCCTACCTAAAGGCGTCCGTTCCACAGAAGAACTCCATTTGCGAAAAAGAAGGGCAAGAAGATTGTGAACAGATAGCTAGCTAAGATCGATTGTATTTAAATCGTAGCCTTCATTTCTCGATTGTATTTCATGGGTACTTTTGAACTATCATGAATATTTTTAAATTTCATGGACACTCGATCTCGATCCCCTCCATCTCGATCGCTATCCCACCTCGCCAGATCCGGCCCCCCTACGCCGAGCACCCCCAGTCCACGGCCGCCGACCCCCGCACCTCGATTCCCCTACTCAACCGCCGCCGACCCCCACACCCGCACCGTCTTATAAAAAATAAGTATCAAACAGCTTTTTAAATGCTATTGTCTTATAAAAAAATATTACTGTTATTATTTAAACAAGTTTGAACATTTTTAAACACAAATAAGTATCAAACAGCTTTTTAAATGCTAAAAAAAATTTGTGGAGCCCACCTCGATCCCCCTCCATCTCGATCGCTGTCCCACCTCGCCAGATCCGGTCCCCTCGCCTTGAGCACCCCCAGTCCACCCGCCACACGAACCCCCGCACCCTCGATTCCCCTACTCAACCGCCGCCACACCCCCGCACTTTTAGCCAAGACAGTCTTATAAAAAATAAGTATCAAACAGCTTTTAAATACTCTTGTCTTATAAAAAATATTACTGTTATTATTTAAACAAGTTTGAACATATTTAAACATAAATAAGTATCAAATAGCTTTTAAATGCTAAAAAAATTTGTGGAGCACAGGAGTCGAACCCGGGACCTCTGGTGTGAGAACTGGAGGCTGACCAATCGAGCTAGTAGAGTGGGCTTGACATGGATAGGTTACGTAGTACATAACCTTTTGGCTTGAGTGGAAATAAAAAAATACTAATGGCGCACCACGGTGAGGTGCGCCATTAGTGTGGAACATGCTAATGGCGCACGCAGTGAGGTGCGCCATTAGTAATGTGGCCCCTTCGCCCGATCCCCCTTCGCCCGATCCCCTTCGCCCGATCCCCTCGCCGATTCTCTCCCTCTCGATCCACCGCCCGCCGCCGCCGCTGCCCTCGCCTCGCCCTCGCCCTCGCCCTCTCCCTCCCTCGCCCTCTCCCTCGCCCGGACGGCCTTGCCGCCGGACGCCTTGCCGCCCTTGCCGCCTCGACCCGCCCGACCCCGCCGCCCGGGCGCCGCCCGGACGCCGCCCAGACCCCGCCGCCCGGACGCTGCCCCGACCCCGCCGCCCGGACGCCGCCCGACCCGCCCGGCCCGTCACCAGCCGCCATAAATACCGCCCCTTCCTCGCCTCCAAGTCCACCTTCTCGTCGAATCCTCCTTCCCCACCGCCTCAAGGTGCGGCGATTCCTTCCCCTCTCCTGTCTGGCGAATCCTCCTTCTCATAAGCATGCCAACAGCTATATAGAAATCCGTGAGAAAATTGATTATCGAGATATGCATGAACCTATTTGCTCGCTGGTATCTCTTTGATGAAGAAAATATGTCTGTTGAGTCTCTGGCTTTTGATGTATAAGCTTATCTATTTGCGTTGTTAGATTGGTTAAGCTTTAGTGAATTAGTAGGGATTTTGTGTTTATTTCCTAATTCTTCTTTGAAGGGTTAGGTCTATTCGTCTTCGGTGAATTCCTGATGCCATATGGTTTCATATGTTAATCTGCATGTTTCATCTATTACAGTTCCGTTACGGCTTGGTAAATCTTTATGATCCAAATAGTAGCTGCGTGATAAAATTTTCTCCACACATGGATCTGTATGATTTGTTGCGCCTTATCCGATTGTTGTTTTACCAAGATCGTCCTAATAGGCCTAGAATTGTAGATTGTTTTTCTCCTGAAGCTTGTGGAATCATTGAGATAGCAAATACATGTAGATTAGTGTCGACGTCCAAAAGTGCATATACTTGATGATCCTTGTAAAATCGCATGATAGTTGAGCCTTGGTGGTGCCAAAATGGCCCATTTGGTTTTAGAATTGAATAAATGATAGCTCGCGTTGCCTTGTTTTTCTGTGAATCAATGAGCAAATGCTTTAAAACTGAACCTTATGCAAGCGTTGCCTCTTTTAAAAATAATAATTATGCAGGCATTTGTAAGAATTGAGATGTTCATTTGAGGATAACCTTTGGTTATATTGTTGAGAGTGAAATATATATCTTTCTCCTTTGCACTAAATCTTACGCATCAAATGTTTTGAAGAACTCATGCGTCCTACCTGCAAAGAAATATTTCTTTTATTTTTACACGCAGTCACATTTTTTGGCTGTGGTTCCCTAAGTTCTATGGTTTATAGTTGTTCACTGGTTTGCTACTCGAGTAGTTTTAACTTGCATCTCTTCTGTTTTGATTTGTAGATGTTGCTCGTAAAGGTAATTTGGCAGGGGCAGATTTCTACATGTTGGTCCTGGTACTTTCGGTGCTCGAGAGAGCCTGAAACCGCTTCTTGTACTTCTTTTAAATAGTGTTTGGGGTTCAGAGTACGAATTTTTTGTGGTTGTTTCAAACTGCAACCATTGTTTGCTTTTATTTTTGAATGGTGAGCGTCGTTTGTTTGAGTGCCTCTTTATATTGCTGCACGCAGGAGTACTCCCATCCTCTGTTTTTCCACCAACATATCACTTGAGAGCACGAAGCCTGCCTCTGCAACATCATTTTTCAGACTAACGAGGATCTGATGTTATCTTAGTCGGTGAGTATTTCTCATCTCAACTTGGAATTTCTTATTTCACTTAGTGAGTATGCATTGAAGCACACCTTCCAGTCAATAAATTCAAACACCAAATGTTTACATTCACTTGATAAATATTTCACATCTCTGTACATGCAAATATTGATGCGGCTTTGCTCATTTCGATAACACCATCGAGTAAAGCTATTTCGAGACACAATAAAGTTGCAAAATTCAGATACTTCATAGACTTATGTGTGTTGCTTTTTTTACGCTAAACTGTCTATGGTAGATAAGCGAGTGTTGTGGCCATGCTTGATGCAGGAGCTCAAGAACCTGCGGCAGCAGCTCTACTCCGCCTCCGAGTACTCATGAGAAGTCCTACCTCAACACCCACCGTAGTAGATGTGAGTAGCTAGTTGGGGTCGAGTATTGGTATGAAATCTTGACGAGAGGATCTTATTCACACCAAGTTTTAGTTAAACACTGGTACTTGAATGATTTTGTGCTACTTCATTTGTGGTTTTGTGGACAGTATTTGAACTTAAAGGTAACTAGTTGGTTATGAAAGCATGATCTTGCTATAACTTTAGTACTAAGCGGAATAGATCGTTACTCTGATGGCTCTAGGCAGAGAATGGCATGTTACTACCATAGAGGTACCCAAATATGTAGGTGTAGTTTGTGTTTTATTTGTTCACACTGTCATTTGTATTGCTCAATTAGACAATTAGTCTTTATGAAGAAGAAGAATAAAGTTGATGCTTCTGTTATGGCTGTATTCACTGCTGCTTTCTTTGTTGTACTTGTGATGATGCTACTTGTGATCTTCTGAAATGACCCATTGGGGACTTCATTCTGTGAGGGATAATGATATTGCAGGTACCCGAGAGGCCCTTGAGTTTGCGGAATGTCGATTAACTTCCGTTCCGGCAAATTCGGTACTCCATATGTCCTATTTTCAGCAAAGGTCATGCTGAAATTTTCCGTGAATTTTAGCATGACTTTGCTAAAATAGGACATATAAATACTGTGACTAATGCATGGGCGGGGTATCTTAGTAGTTAATTAAGTAGGATCAAGTGCCCGGTACTTGTGACTAATGCATGGCTTTTAGGGTGCCTCGGTGTCGATAAAACCGAAATGATGAAAAGTTAGGCTTTTAGGGTGCCTTGGCGTCGAAAAACCCTCAATGATAAAAGCTTAGATTTTAGGATGCCTCGGTGTCGACAAACCCTAAATGATGAGACCATGATCTTGTTCCTTGACAATAACCAACTTTTGACCAAACTTTGTTTCTATTTAGAGAAACATGGCCCTAGCGATGAGGCGGGGTTGAGGCGGCAAGGCATTCAGGAGCTGTCCCGGAGATGGAGGAACAACCTCACTTGTATGAGGCCGCCGCCTTCCCACGATCCTGAGACCACGGATGGTGCCGCCGAGGATGACCACCGATGCCACCACCGATGGTGCCCGAGGATGCCACCAGCGATGATGGCGGCGCCGCGCCTGAGATGGCAGCCAGCCGAAGAGGCAACGGAAGGACCGGCGCCCGATCGTGCTCCGCACCCTCAAGGAGGAAGTTCTTGAAGTGGACTCCAGCGGAATCCAACGGCGCCCGAGCGAATAGTCAAGGGTTTCGCTTCAGCTCGGGTGCATTGTCCGGAGCACCGTCTCGATCAACACCGAGAACACGAGGCATCGACCGAGGAATTTGCAACCTCCTCTTCACGAAGCTGCCGAGCGATACAAGTTCCCGCTGAATTTGAAAACACAAGCCTCAAAGGGAATAAAGTGAACAATGCTGCCCTCACGAAGATGAGCAAGGCCCTGTCTACTTGGAAAAGCAATGTGAAGAGAATGATCGAGAAAGGTGAGAGTTATGAGAAGATCAGGAGAAAAATCCTTGATCACGAAGATGACTACAACGACTTCAAGATCAATTGCTCGAGCACGCAAGCTCCCAATCAAGTGAGTGGGGAAACAAATCACGGGAGCTGAACATGGGGAACACACACTCGGTCCGGCGGTTCTGAGTGGCGGAGCCTATATGGGACAAGGAGGAGGCGGACCGTGCGAGCAAGGCCTACCGCCCTCTTGATACATCTGGCGGTGACAAGCGGACCAGGAACTTTGTCGGGGCCGGTACAAGAAGGACCGAAAACAAAGGAGCTTACCACGGATCCGAAGACCAGGCAGCTTGAGCTTGTTACGTAAGAATACACCCAGCGTAATTAGCTCCATATGGTTGCATTCTAATTAATGAAGCGAATTTCTAAATGGTTCACATTCCTTCCTTGGTATTGAAAGCGATGGCGCTGGGTCGACTCGAGCAACCCTTGGGACACCACTCTAAATAGGGGTTGAATGTAATGAAGAACAAGGATAAGCTCGAAGGCCGGCGTCGGCTGGTCGTGTGGCGGCAAAGGCTTGTCGACAAAATGGGGTCATACTATACGCTGGTGTGCGGAAGGAGAAAAAGACCAGCTCGGAAAGCGGTAGCGAGAGGTTCAAGAACTCAAAGGCACAGGTGGCGCGGATTCGGAGATTGTCCAAGAGCAAGTGGAACAACGACTCGGGCGGCGATCACCGCCCTTGTGCCTACCTTGATCTCGGGGTTGAGTCGTGGATTGCGGGCGTAACGAGGGCCGCCCGATTCCTAGCTTCACGGCCAGCAACTTCGCATAATGCGATGGCGGGGCCATTGGTGCCTCCAGAGGCGGTATTGGTGTCTCCGGCGCCGCACGCACGGGAGCTTAATGCACCGGGTGTCGCCGGCGGCACCTCTGCAGACAAGCGGCCCCTCCGTCAACTGCCGCCCGCCGTTGGCGGTGCCTCTACATAGCCGAGCTCGGCGCCATCATCACGGTAACTAATTAAGCCTCTCTCGGCGAGGACTTCATCTCCTTGCCTTTGGTGGGCATCCACGGCGCCCTACATGTTTTCGCGGGCGCGCCGGACGTTCGTGCACTCTCCTCCGCCGTGAACAACGAGTTGGTCGATGTCGCCAAGGGCAAAATCGTTCAACGGGCAACCTTGTTCCACGGTACCCGGATGCCACCCAACTTGTTTAGGGTTCAACTGGTTCGGTGCTGCCAGCTGCGACGACTTGTTACCTCGAATCGACCCGTCGGGGCCGGCGATGATGACGTGATGACCCTCGGCGCTTGCTGAGCTGGCCCTGCTTTGGCGAAGAGCCAGATTCGTTTGAGGCGGGGACACCACCCCAAAGACAACACCGCCCGGTCGTGCGGCGCCAAATCGGCCCCATGGCAAGACCGCCGTAACGGTGCGGACATCCCTATGCCCTGGATCCAAACATGCATATGGCACAGGATCGAATAGCGGCGGCAGCGACTATGATACATTTGTAGCGTCGATCGATACTTTGCCGAGCATGGATGCGATGGCGACTTCATGGGGCCTCCTTCTCAAGAACCAAACCCAACAAAAGGCGTGTGCGATCTAGCTCGTGCAGCGGAGAAGCCAAGTTACAACAGCGCCGTCGGCGTTCAGCTCTCGGAGAGCGCCTCCGGTGCCGACTTCACGAGCCTCGAGATAGGCGAGGTGCGAAATATCAGCCCCAACACACTCAAGAAGGCGGTGCTGTGAGCAAAACTCGGTCCCATTACAGGAGAAGAAGAAGGCACGCAAAAGAAAGACTAAGAAGGGTGCGAGCCAGCCGGCACCGTGCGATCCGTGCTCGGGGCGGGCCACCTTCACCGCGAGGATATCTCGAGGAGGTGCATGTGGCGGGTAGGGCGATGCTACCGACAAATATGCTCAATGCTGCAACCGGTGCTATCACGAGTCTGCATGACGGTGTTCTTTCTTTGGAGAAGCGGCGTCTCGGGGAGAAGGATGTGGCATACCGGTTTTCGCGGCCAAGGTGCGGAGGGCAAGGGCTTTGTGGATAACTCCATCGGCGTCGATCGTCCTGCGTTTTGATGACATCCGCTATGTTGAACCTTCATCCGCTGCACTACACCTTCGTTCGGCTATTTTACGCTGAGTATGGAATCACGGATCATTCGCGACAAGACCGGACATCGTGATAGTCGACCCCTTCTACATGCGTGCCAAGATCTTGGGCAGCGCTGGGGACCGGCAAGTCGCGAGTTCTTACCTCGAAGCGTCATTACGGCAAACCAAGATAAGGATAACTTCCTCGTGCCTTACTTTCCGAGTAAGTCCTCCCTCAACCGCCCGTAACATATGAATTCTTACATTTCGATCGTTTTCTTTTAACATTCCGTGTTTTCTGCGGTGACACACGTTGCGCTCATCCTCCTAAGCCCTAAATATTCCATGGCCCGTATTTCGACCGGACCGTCGATCGAGCGTAGACTACACAAATGTCAAGAAGGTTCTTGATGATGTTCTCCCGGCTCGCCAAATCTGGAGGCACCTTCACCAGGCCTATTAAATAAATCACGGCAAGCCGTGTTCTCCCACAATCTGACGTTACGCTGCGTCAAGCAGCCGCTGGCGATCGAAGGGTGCCTACTCGCCATCCATCACATGCGAGGCGATCGTGCGGGACCATCATCAACTTCGCTACGAGTAAACTCAAAGATTGGGCGCGGCGTGTCGGCAATCCAGGGCGGACCTCAGACAAAATTCTTCGCATCGATCGGAGTTGCGGAAATCATCCATCAAGATGTCGCCGTACCTCGGGGCAGTTCTACCTCAAAATCAACCGTCCAACGGTGACATCGACACAATGCTACAAATGCAGGATGACAACGCCCGTTCTTTCATGACTCCCACGATGAGCGGCGGCTTCATCACGCTCCGATCCCTTAGTCGAGTTGTCTAGTTCTGAAACATCGATTGGCTCATGTTGTAATTAAACTTTAATGAACTTGTAGTATGTCTCTTTGGTTTGAGAGTCGTTCAACTTAGATGTAATCGATGCTATTAATGTCTTGCTTTTCTCTTCCGATCGTTCTGTTGCATACTTATATATTGCTTATGTATTATGCGTGAATTGGTACTAACGTTTACGTTTGGCTAGTGCATAGCGATGCCGGCGTATGTCGTGTACAAGGGTAAGGTTCGGAGTCTCGATGGTGGGAGGAGTGTCGGAGACAGGTTCACCGATTCAGCGGTAACAGTTACAAAGGTACACCACTAGGGCGAGGCGAATCTAGATCGCCCGCTATCTAGCGGGAGAGGAGGGCGTTGGAGGAACCGGATGAAGGCGAGTTTCATCGTGATGATGCTCATCGTGATGACCGCAGCTCTCTTCTATGTGATGGTAGTTTAGATGATCGATATCGACTTGTAATGCGAAGATAAACTTCGCTACTCGCGGTCTCGAGACTTGTAATATAATGTTCTATCTTTGTTCGGTCTTTTCAATTGGAGACTAATATGATGAATTGTATTCGGAGACTAATATGATGAATTGTATTCAAGGACTAATCTTCTATTGTATTTGATGAATCTATTGTTGATGTGTGCTGTCTATATTTTGTCAAATTATACATTTTGTAACCTGTGCAAAAACAGAAAATAAAAAAATAAAAAACCTAATATTCATACTAATGGCGCATCACATGACGTGCGCCATTAGTATGACAATCTACTAATGGCGCATCACGGAAGTGCGCCATTAGTATCTCTGATTACTAATAGGCGCATCCGGTGGTGGTGCGCCATTAGTATCTCGCTTACTGGTATACATGCCTACAGGAGGCATACTAATGGCGCACCCTCGCATATACTAATGGCGCACCAGGTGGTGCGCCATTAGTATACAGAATACTAATGGCGCACAGGTGGTGCGCCATTAATAAAATACTAATGGCGTGCTGTCAATGGCGCACCTCTGATGCGCCATTAATGGCCATATTAGGTGCGCCATTAGTAGTGGTATTTCTAGTAGTGAAAGGGGTACAAAAGCGTGCCCCTATTTTTGTACACCGACAGGAGCCCCCGGGCTTGGGCCACACATAAGCGCGACACGTTGTTGGGCCAGGCAGAAAATGGTGTGCGGGCAGGTGGGGCGGTTTTTACGGTGGTAAGACTCTTCGCGCACTCCACTGCCCATGACCCGCGCGCGCGGCGCGGCGTGTAGGGCGTGCGTGACATGGGCGGCATGTGTGGGGCGGTTCTTGCACGCATGCGTCACATCGAAGTAAATGGGCAGCGCGACCCGTGGCTTCCCCATAATAAGGGATAACCGCGGGCGCACTGTTCCCTTTACCCTTCGCGCAACCCCAATCTCGGAAGCCACCGTATGCCTTCCTCTTCTTCTTCGTTCCCGTTTGCTGCCGTTGCGCTTCCGCCGCCCTCTGTCCTGCCCTCCTCTCCCAGCCGCCATGGCGCCAAAATTCACCAAGGGCAAGGTAGTAGCCAGGGCGCGGGCAGCAGGAACCCGGGAGAAGTCTTGGCTGGCGGTGCAGCGGGCCGCGATCCGCCTTCTTCCCCTCAGCAGTCGGCGTGTTGAGCTTGGGACTCCTTGAGGCCCTTGTGGGAGTGAAGGCGGTAGGGGGAATTCAGGGCATC